>JAWDGP010000724.1:1145000-1232500 GCA_033675545.1 Elysia crispata
TATATAGGAACAAGTAATCAGATACCGCTCTATACGTTTCAGTGAAGAGGCAAAGCAACACATCATTAAGAACGACCCCAAGTAAAAATGTAGACTCCCCGCAATCATCCTCTAGGGGTGCATGGGGAACTTTGCATCGTGTCTCCTTTGTTTTAAAGCAACCCATTAATTTGGACAGTGAGTCTTGGCCCAGTTCCAGTGATAACCAAGACCAAAGGGACGTCAGTTACAGAGAGCGCGTATTTGGGCAGATAGGAACTGACAGGACTTACGATCCCGGAAACGCATCGCCATATTCCCCCGATCTGAACAAAGGTGTCACGAGTGTGAAGAAAGATAGTCGAATCCAAAGTCTCACGCGACTTCTGATGATGGCCAGCAGTGTTTTCTTGATCGTGAACATGCCCTACTGGACATACCATTTGTTCGCCAAATCGTGGAGGAGCGATGGAGACCCTGGCTGCGCGTACCGGCGCTTTGTGACTCACTTGCTACTACTGCTGCGCTACTCCAACCACAGTCTGAATTTTTTCTTCTACTGTGCCTCTGGTTCTCGCTTTCGCCGGGAATTCTTCAACTGGTGGCAAAGCCTGAGCCTTCGTTGGATTTGAGATGAAAAGATTCTGGAATCGTGATATGAAGTTTTTTTCTCATGCTTCCCGCATCATCCAGTTATTGCTACAGGCCATGCCCAGTTGATGGTGTAGAAAATACTGTCAAATTCTCAAAAGAACATCTCGCAGGATGGTTTTGGGGCTCAGACATGCTTTCTACACCACTTTTGTCCTTTTAGGTCGGCTCTTTCATCTCCTGCTATCGACCACCCGTTGAACTTTCGTAGAGATCACTGCTGAGTTTTCACCTTACAAGACATCTCTTATTGCCTGTAAATCTAAAGCAAAATGAAAACCACTTCCCACAGAAAAAAAAAATGTGCTTTCATTGAACGGTATCAATGAATGTATTTGAAGTATTGTTAGTTTCCAATAGACTTAAACTGATCTGTTTAGTATTAATCCGGGTTAGGGAGGAATGTGGTACTACCACTACCAACCTATTTTTATTTTGTTTTGTACACCACATGACTACCTTTGCACAAGATTTTGAAAGCGTATTTAATACAAATCTGGATTTGAGCGTGTAGTCTTTTTTGTTCTTCGTACTCTAAAAGTGAAAAGAAATGAGCAAAAGGAAACAAAAAGAAAAAAAAAGAAAACACAACAAAGACGCAAACTATTTAAGAAAAAATAAAATTTAATACTAATAAGGCGAGTATAGATACACATTTGTCACATGAACAGGGAAAGGACAAACAGCTTGCCAATTCCCTTTGAGGCTAATACGAAACAAAAATCTTAATTATACAGTACATAGCACGACCAAAATTGATTGAATTAAGAGTTTTACAAAATCTTACTGTTTCAACAAACAGACTGTCATACTTGATGTAGTTTTACAAAACAATACATCTTGATAAAGAATGAGCTTAGCTGAAAATATATAGTATTGCCCTTTCCCTAGAAATCGCCAAAACGTGTCATACCATAATCTAAATCCTAAACCAGCGTTTCAGCCACGTTAGTTTTCCACGGATATCATTTTCACTTAGGAATGAAAATGGTGTAATAGCACAAATCAAAATATCAAGAGCGTGGGTCAGTACAAAGATTACATAAAACACAACAAATGATCCTTCAAAACGGTATTGTACTTCAGACGTCTCTCCGAGTAGCATAACTCTTTGTGAAACACAACGTAGAATTTCGACCTAAAAGATGCATTTTAGTTCTGAACAATGAGGGGGATAGGCCCGAAAGTCAGTTTGAAACACAACGTAGAATTTCGACCTAAAAGATGCATTTTAGTTCTGAACAATGAGGGGGATAGGCCCGAAAGTCAGTTTGAACTTAGGCGACTCAAGCCTTGTTATGGCGGGCCGGGCTCAGGTAACGTCATCTATCACTGTCAGGGTCAGGCCTGCCCATGACCGCAGATAATCGCTGTCTGCACAAGCCAGTGCTCAGATCTGCTGAATTTTATGTAATAAAATAGAAAATTCCTCTTATTTAACTTACAATATCTTCAGAACTACTCATTGTACAGACATCGTGCAACTTTCAGCAATTTCTTCTAAATCTAATTTGAAACCCGATATTACTTTGATATTTCTATCATCATATTTGTGAGTGTGGTTACTGCGTTTTCATAGTCCATGTTTTTATCTAAAATTTTACCTGCAATTCGCTCCTATTAGATGTAATTGCTAATTAATTAAAAAGTACGCGCTATGTTATCACTTTTCAATACTTATCTGAAACAATGGAAACCCTAGATTAAAATGATATAAGTTTTGTTGTGTTAGATGGGGTCAAAGTGCGTCTATGCTCGTTTTCATCATTCTATTTTTTCCCATTCAGCTCTAGATAAATATCCTGAGTTGAGTCAATCAAAATATAGAACGTTCTATTGATTATAATTTGATCCCACACTCGTCGTGTAAACGATTTGTGCAGAATTTGAGGCAGACTCCGAGCTATAATACCTAAACAGAAAAAAAGAACGTTTACACAGGTCTTACAGAAACAAACATTAAACAAACACAAACCCTTACAAACAATCCATTCCTCACAGACACAGCACATACAATACAGATAACATTTGACGATCTCAATAGCGCATTCAGGACAGTTCACAAGTTTGCATCCCACACAACACCTGTAGATGACAGCTCTTTACCAGATATTCAAACAGCAATAGACAATTACATGAAAACTTACAGAAGAATCTCGAGCTAGATCTAGGTTTGCGATTGATTTTCCTATACTAATTATTTCTTTATTTGCAGTCACTTGCATCTTAAAATCCTTAGATCTAGCTTCGTCTGCCTCAGCCTCTAACGTTGTTTGACTGCTCTTTATTTCTATATTCATGTATATATTTCAGTCAAATGTGCATCTTTCTAAGATCCGTTAGAGGCTAGTTTGTTTATGTTCTAAATGGACTTGATCGTTCTTAGCGATTCAACTTCTTAGTCTGTTCAAGCCAGCATGAAAGTCACTGTCCCTGGAGCATCTATTTTTTGTAGATGCGGATAGCTCAGTGGTTAAGTGCCTGGTCGGCAAGGCAATGGGTGCCGCATCGAGGTGCAGGTTCGATCCCTGTTCATTCCATCTGCTATAATGTTTTCACGTCTTCCTTTTTATTTGTCGGTCTCAAGCTAAATCTAGATTTGTGGTTGACATTTCTATAATAATTATTTCTTCATTTGCAGTCACTTGCATCTTTAGATCCTTAGATCTAGCTTCGTCTGTCTCAGCCTCAAACGTTCCTTGACTGCTTTCTTTATTTCTATATATAGCTGAGTAATATAAAGCTCCCTCAAGACAGAGACATGTACAAAAAATCCGTCTCCTTCAAAAAGTATTCCATCTAACATAAAAAAATTTCGTGAGTAGTTTATTCAAAACTGATAAGTTCTATATGGGAAATTTTAAAAAATTCCATGTTGCGTTTAGTTGTTACGACCTTCTAAAAATCACTCTATTGTTTTCTAATATACTACAATAAAATTTAATGTACTTTTTATGGCCATGTAACAAAAAATGTATTTGAGCTAGAGTTTTCGTTCTTGCTTGTCTATAGCCTGTTTTATTTATTTTTCAATGCAAACTTTAAAATAAAACATGATTATCATCATTGTGGTTAGAAATTACAGTAAAATATCGAAAAAAACATAAAGTGCCGTGCAGGCACAGAGCCGCCCGAGTCTACCTGAGTTGACAACTAGGTCACGGGGTCAGGTCATTGACACCGTGTGGGCCTCCTCAACTAAAGTAGCGCTTATGCGACGCCGTGGAAATAACACTGCATAATAAAAAAAAAAAAAGATCAATTGGAAACAAGAAATTGTGGTATCAAGAATTGATGTTTTACGTGTCGCTCTTTTTTTTTTTTTTTGGTTTCTGGGTTTTTTGTGTTTTTTTTTAAAGTGGATGAGGATCATCTTGCTCTGCGCGCATCAAGTTAATTAATTTTAGTTTTATCATCTAAAATAATATTATGGTATTTGGTAGCGATGTCTTTGACATAATGATTAAATCGACGTGCACCGAAGAGAAAAATGTACCCATTAGAAAGAGCATAAATTCTATATATACACTGCCGCATAACTCGCGATAAAAATTCTGGCAATGAAATCAGTTTCTTCGCTATTGAAAGGAATTTTAATTAAAGGTACCATACAAAGTAAAAAAATTTAGCATTTATACTTACAAGAAACGAAGGAGCTGCTTTGGTCAATGTAATATCCTAGAGTGCTGTAAATGCTCTTATATATTTCAGAGTAAACATTTATGATTCATTTTTATCTTAAAGTAGGCTGAAACGAAGATAATATCATCATTATAATTACCAGCTGGTGTTAGGATCATCGAATAAATATGGAAACAAGTTAATGATTTTAAAATCTGAAAATTTAGTACAGGTGACTATTACTGAAATGCTATAATCCTTTCCGCGTGTTTATCTGAGGCTTAAAAGTCTATAATTTATATTTAAGCAACATAGATCGTAGAGGATTGAGATAATATACATTCTTCTACCTATCTTTTTCGAAACAGAATTATATGTTGCCAGCCCCACCACAAGCTATATAATTTTATTTTGTGAAAGGGTACCACTTAAGAAGGGGATCAGGTATCAAAATCATAAGTTCTTATATCAACTAAAAAAAATAATTCTCCACATTCTCACTATCTTCATTATGAACCCCATAAAATTATATGGGCCAACCCACCATTGAAACGACTTAGACTTTAAATTACGTATATCATTTTTCAAATCATCTCTTTGAATCCTCGAACTGTGTTTTAGTGCTTGCTTTCTTGATTGCGGTCTCTATGGAATCCATAAAGGGTAGATGCCTACAAGAAAATGAACTTTTTTTTAAGTGAATCAGATCATCGGGGCAACAGTCTTTTATCATTCAAATCAGTCATTTGACTTTTTCATTGCCGAAAATATCCCTAGGGACCTTAACTGGAGTAGCAGGCGTCTATGAAGCCAGTGAAATGGCGTGTCACATAGGATCCAATCCTACCATCAGATGATCCAGCCAAGGATTTACTCCAGATCTTCTATTCTCAGTCAAACTTTCTAACAACTAAACAAATCTTTTGCCACAGTAAGTCACATTTAATGCGACTGACAAACATAAGTTCGATATTTTGGAACTTTTGAATATTCGGCCATAGTATTCCATATTAGACCTCAGTACGGAATTTATTTTTAGGCCATCCGCATTTTCCTTTCATAATGCTTTGAAATCGAGGTCGTTCAAACTTTTGAACATCAACGCGCCTTATCTAGCTATGAGCTCTACCGCGCCCATCATCATGCCATGGAAGCTTTAGGCTATCGAAATATAAATTTCAAGCTTAAATCTCGAGAATACAATAAGGTGAATTTAAGCTGGCTTTAAGAAGGAGGAACTGCAAAGCACAGTTGTCTTTATCAAAAAGATCGGCCTATTCATTTAGTGAATGCTAAGAAGAAGAAGAAGAAGAAGGGGATTGAGAAGGAGAAAGAGAGGAAAAGAAGGAGAAGAAGAAGAAGAAGTAGAAGAAGAAGAAGAAGAAGAAGAAGAAGAAGAAGAAGAAGAAGAAGAAGAAGAAGAAGAAGAAGAAGAAGAAGAAGAAGAAGAAGAAGAAGAAGAAGAAGAAGAAGAAGAAGAAGAAGAAGAAGGAAAGATGGAGAACAAGAACAAGAACAAGAAAGAAGGAGAAGAAGAAAAGAAGAAAAAATATGACGCGATTAGCATCTTGGTCTCCTCATTTCATTTTACTCGTTTCGATTCTATTTCAATCCAGAAGATTGCTATTTTTTTTAATCCAGAAAAAGAAACATTTAATTTTAAAAAAGCAGATGAATAAACATACATGAATAAATTATTAAAAGAATAGAACTATCAATAGTAGTATAAAAATTGCAAAAGAAGAAGTAGCACCAATTATAGGGGACAAAATAGCATCCGCTTCATGAAGAACTCCTGGGCAAAATATACCATACATAATGTAATTATATAATAGGCCTAGTTACAGAGCGCGTTACTTTGAATTCATCTTTTTACCAAAAAGCGATAACATAATTGATGGCTGAAATAAATGATTGACAGACCATAATATTAAATTAAGAGCGTATGCTTCTAGGAAATAATTATTTTCTAAATTGAAAAAAAAAACAAAAAAAAAAACGAGGACACGCATTGAAAAAAAATTGAAGTCATCACTAGATTTTTGGTGACACCAAAATAAAGATTCAGAAAGGCATGGAAAGAAGCATGAGCTGTATAAATTAAAAACAGAACAAGTCCCATAAAAAAAAAACAATAAAAATATGCTATGAATTAACTAAATGAAAAGAAATAGGGCAGAAACAAAGCAAAAGTTTAGAAAAACGTTTATTTCTATTGAGTCATAACTCTTAAAGATGGTTCGACGCCATGAAACCGTGCACCATGAACTGTATTTATATTTAAGTACCAAAATAAAAACATGCCATTGTTTTGGGGAATGACTAATTCTCCAGCATGCAAAACGAAAGCGTGGGAAACTTCCGACAATCGCTTTTGTTGTACATTTTTGGCTTACAGCTCAGTTAATTGTGATATTCTCGAATCTTTAGAGCAGTTTCTTCTTAATTTCTCTCTTTTTTTCATTGGTTTACGGACACTTATATTCGAAGTACTCTTCTACGTTTTTTAACGCACTGAGACCATTTATCCGGGATAGTTTTAATGAGTGGGTTTATACACGTTCATAAATACGGCCTTTGACTTCGGGCAAAAATCCACATTGAAAAGCGGCTATGGAAAGAGCGATAAAAAACCGGATTCAGTTAAAATGATAAATCAGCACAAATATGGAGATAAAGATCTACCAGAATGTGGGAAAAGATTCAGTTCTGTTCTCTCCCATTATATATAAAGATTCTCCTAAACTCTCTTTTTAAGGCTAAGACTTTAGGAACAAAAAATACCTAGGGATCAACTTTGTGAGAGAATGCAAAGCTGCTCATCAATTTCTTTCGTAACTATTATGATAACGAGCGTTTAAATAATACATAAATGGATTGCGATTTTTTTTAAAAGAATCAGCTAACTTATAAGAGATAAACGAACGGTATAATTAATATACAATTTTCCGCAGAAGGCTGAGAATGTAGTTCCCGTTCGATGGTTACGAACTATTTGAAAGGGAAAATAGCATGCTAAGCGTAACTGCAGTTGCTTTCACAGACAGAAATAATTTCAATTTTCTTTTTTTTTTATTTTCAAAGTTTGCTTTGAACATAAAAGACATAATAAAAATGTGTACCCTCCACACATACACATAAACACACACTCAAAAGAAACAAACAAACAAATGACAAGCAAACACATATAACTTGTAACTAACTAAATTTTAGTAACTAAACTCATATAGATGCGAAAGAGATAAAGAATCTAACTGGTAGTTAAAAAAGCCACAACGCCTGGACCTAATCCAAAGGAAAGGTCAACTCTGTCGTCTCAGGTGTTAGACCTGGTGAAAAACAATAAATTTCGTGAGCATAGGCGAGACAAGATGAGAGATAGTTGATTCGAGAGCGCAAAGATAGGGAAATCTTACACGCTACTTAAAGTTTATATTAATATTTCTAAAGTTCAATGCACTCTAAGTTTCTCTCAGAGTCTTTTCGGGAACTAAAGGTTTAAAGTCCACGTATAACAATTGATCTAGAGTGTTATTACTGATAGAATAAGATTCATCTCAGTAAAATCAAAAGCGGGTATAAGCGTTTTCAAAACAAGGGGGACTATAAAAATAGAAAGGAAATATAAGTCTTTCTGCAAACGCATCTGCGGAATAGATCTAAATGTCCTCTAAGCGAAATATGTACGGTCAGAAAATCGATTGAAAATATTTTGAGAGAGAGAGAGAGAGAGAGAGAGAGAGAGAGAGAGAGAGAGAGAGAGAGAGAGAGAGAGAAGAGACTCTGAGACAGAGAGGGACAGACATTTCAAAAGGCTCACGCGAATAGACAAATAGCGATTAATTGATAACAAGATATTTAGCTCTATTTTTGATGGAAGGATCTTCGTGCAGAAGTCACAATAAAAGTAGACTCATCTACTTAAGATACTTAGGTTATCCAAAGCAATCAACCAAGTACTTATAGTTATAGAAAGCCATAAATTGAGAGAGAGAGAGAGAGAGAGAGAGAGAGAGAGAGAGAGAGAGAGAGAGAGAGAGAGAGAGAGAAGATAGAAAGAGAGATTTAATTAGAGAGAGAGGGGAAACACACAGAAGAGGAGAAAAATAGAGTTTTGGAGGAGTTTTGAGTATTAAAAATGTAATGGCGACACAAACGATAATTTAGAGATAAGAGTACATTGAGTGAGATGGGTTTTAAATATATCTTTTATACAGAGAAATAGGGGGTTGAAGAGAAGCGAGAAGAGAGAGAGAGAGACAGACAGACAGACAGACAGACAGACAGACAGTCAGAGAGAGAGAGAGGGCGAGAGAGAGAAAGAGAGTGAGAGTGAGAGAGAGAGAAAGAGAGAGAGAAGGATCAAAAGGTTGGTACGGAGCATTAATTTATTTCTCTATATGAGGGCGCCAAAGAATTTTTTAGATCTACCTAAGTCGTGTCAAGACACGCCGAGTGTAGGCGGGAGTGCATCAGCTGCCCAGTACTTGAGATCTAGGGAGCGTTCGTACGTGAGTAGACCTTTGTGGAATGGTCTTTAAATTGATGTTGGCCAACGTTCATGAGTTTTTGATGATCCTAAGTTAGTGTGGGTATCAGACTTCTCTCAAGTGGCTCCAGGAAAAAACATCTTGAAGTTTCATGCGCACAGCCCTCTACTCCATCTAGAATGTGTGGATCTATTTTCCGTCTTGACCTACAGCGGACATAGAGGAAGTAAATTGTTGAGATCTGTCTTGCCACTTTGGAATTTGTTTCAAAACTGATTCGATAAATAAACGTTTCTAAATTGATTTATTCTAATTTTTTTTTTAATATTGAAACTTGTATTCCACAACTCTACAGGATCATCTATCAACAGAAGAGCAAGTAAAATAGCATTACATAGGTCTATAAGTTGTGTGAAATAACACAAACAGTCGAACTTAAAAACAAGCAGTTTTTGGCTATGTGAGAGAAAAAAGTTGTCTGTTTTTGACGGCCTGAGTAACTGAATCTCTGCCTATTTAAGTGCGCTGGTGAGTTGGTTATTTCAAACCAGTGCCTGTGGAGGTCACGCATCCATCGCTCGAGATGGTGAGTACATAAAGAAACAAGACCTATAGCATTAGACTATTTTTGGTCTTCAGAAAGTAGGCCATTCTTTGTTATTTAAGTAGTTTGATCCATGTTTAATAAGGGCTATCTTTGCTTCATCCTAGTTTTAAACAAAAGGAAATCTTAAATTTCTCTGGTGTACTTTAATATAGCCTACATAATAACACAGTCATAATTATTCATTATTATGAGAAAAAATATGTGTCAAGATGTACAATCTAATAAATTTTGTTTGTGCCTATATGAATGTTTGCTTTTGACAACAATAAGCGGAACACTTATTTAAAACGTTTCAATTCCCATTTATTTCCGCTACAATTTTGCAATTTGATTTTTTAAATCTAGAGATGTTTTGAGGTTGATCTCTTTTTTACCTGATAAGATCATTTCTATGCAAGTTCCGAAAGGCAAAAGTTCTAGTTTCTCTCCAATTTTACAAAGAAGAAAACATTGAGGCACTTGTATTAATTTTTAATTGGCATTATCGCGATTTGTCCCGACACCCTTCATGTTTTCAGCGTTTTGATTTTTGTTTTTCATAGTATATGCCAAACGTATGCAGAAAAGATCATTAAAGCACTTGTTCAAAAAGTCTTCAACTTATCCATTAGAATAACTTTAAACTTTCAAAAGATTTTTGAAAAATTTTCAGGTTTTGAATTGTCTATTTGATGTAGTCCCTTCACTCTATTCAAGTCATTTTTGCACATCAAACCAATTCTGATGACATAGGTAAACAGAAGAGATTGCATCGCCAGATTAAAAACCTAACGGAAAAAATCGCAGAGACCTCCAAGCCGGCGTTCTGTTTACTCAATGGCAGAAATTGGAATGACATAAAGTCACTGAATTATCCTGAAGTAGTCTGGATAAATCCAGTACAAGTCCAAGTTGTAGATGATAGTGGTTTTGATGTCGTACAAAAGAATTCTTTTTTTTTACCCGCCAGTTAGATAAAAAGTTATATTATCATGGTTTCTATAACAAAACACATATAAAAAGAAAGAAAAGAAAAGAAAAGAGATCATGAAACTGTAGATTTACATGTTTAGAGGGATCCAACTCAAATTATGCTTCAATGATTTCTGCCTGAAAAACCTCGGGTGTTCAATATTTTATTTTTACAAGTTTGCTGCTGTTATTGAAGCCTATAGCTGACCTTATGAAAAGTGCGCAGGTGCCACACACGCAGTGTTAGCGCTTTCATGCCATTTCCTCACCTCGGTTTCCTTTCTTTCAGGAGTCAAGATTCATTGTATTATGTTTGGCTCTGGTCTTAGTGAATGCCGCGCTGGCTGCAGGTAATGGAATGTAATTTAGATATATTGATTTCTAGTGCTTACCAACTTTCTGCCTGTTTATGTCAAGCAAAGATGAATAAATATGCAAAACAATGGTTTAGCTTACTAGAGTATAAGCAATGCAGCATTTAAGCTTCACAAATTGTAGAGACGCCAAGAACCTATCATCTGTGCAAATAGGAGGCGGACAACTTATATCCTCCACTTTTATATTGAAGATCAAAAAGTGTTAAATTTAATGTCTGAGGTCTTTTAAACGACTACAGTTTAGGTAGTGATGACAAAAATATGGACTTTCAACGATAAGATTATCACTAGAATTCCAAACTTTGCACGCTTCGCTTAGACTACTGGCTTTATTTTGATTATATAACTCATATATCTTTGAACTTTGTTGTTAATTTCGCCTTTATAAATCTGAAGCAATATATCAATACTTTTTCCGTTTATATATAATCTTGTCCTTCTTATGTTGGATATGAAGCAATATCTGTGCTGTGTATTTACTGATTTCTCTCCGGTAGAAAAAGTGTTATTTCGACGAAAGTCGTCTTCAAATTGAAAAAGACCGTTGGTCTAGTAGAAGTTGTTACTCCATTCTTAGGGATAAAAACGATGTTAAATGCAAAACACCAGTCTTGGAGAAAATTAAAAATACGGAATTCATAATCAATCGCTCCAGCTGAGTTTTTTACTCGTTCATTGTTCCTCTCAAAAAGATGCTATTGTTGTATTCTTGTTATGTTTTGTAATCTGCGTCTATAAAGCTCGTTGACCAATTCATGACTTTTCCATAGCTGGTGTTCATACTTTATTTAGCCAACATTAACTTAATTGCAAAACTAATATGAGGTTTATTTCATTTCATTAAAGGCGGATAAACTAGTTATACGTTATTTTCAACAATTATAGTATTAAGTCTTTGTTTAGTGATTTTGATTCCTCTTACCCTTTAGTCGTTGTCAAAAACTCAATTCAAACATTGGTTACTCACAGCTGCTACCAAAGACGGAAGCAGTGACGCGGAGACGAGGGCAGCAAAAAGAGCCAGATATGAACGCTGGAGGAGAGAACGTGAGTAACCCAACACACACACAGAGTAGCAAATATAGAAAGATAAAGAATGGAAAATTTCGAAATCAAGCTCCGCCACTAAAGTCACTTTAAAATGTCCTTTCGAATAATTGCCCTTTTTTTTGAATGTGCAAATTTGCACAGGTGTTGGTACTAACATTATTAATTGTAAAATTGCTTCATAAGCAAAGAGGTTCGAGCATGCTTGTATTGAACAATATTTCTTGTTAGTTTTGCGATGCAACACACGCAGGAATATTTAAAAGAGAGAGGCACAGTGAGATAGATAGATAGATAGAGAGTGAGGGGGGGGGGATGAATAGATCTAGAAAAGTGAGATAAGAGCAGAGAAAGACAGATAGAGGAAGGGGGTTAAGGAAGAGAGAGAGAGAGAGAGAGAGAGAGAGAGAGAGAGAGAGAGAGAGAGAGATATATATATATATATATATATATATATATATATATATATAGAGAGAGAGAGAGAGAGAGAGAGAGAGAGAGAGAGAGAGAGAGAGAGAGAGAGAGAGAGAGAGAGAGAGAGAGAGAGATTTGAAAGTCATCACGGGAAAATATTGTGTGCTGATTAACCTCCGTTACCAATCTAGAAGATGTTGCCCAAAAGACTAACAGCGACGTTTGCTATTGCAAGGAATTACCACAATAAAACATACCCTGCAGTTATGTGTTAAAACATATTAAAACAAAAACAAAACAAAACAAAAAAACAACAACAGAAAAACAAGGAAGCAAACAAACAAAATATCTCCAGCTATTTCATTACATGTAGAATCTGTTTTGCTAACGAGTTGACCGAAAAAAAACACAAAAAAAAACCGGGTGACGTGAGTAAAACATTGTTAAATGTTACAGGCAGGCTAAAACCTCTTAAATTTTCCTGTAAGCACTTCCGGAAAATCAGATATATGGAGATATCTTCAGTTCGTGTGCAAAATAAATGGTTCAGCTTCAGCTTTTTACAATGAGCCGCCTTTGTCTTTTTAAGTGGCTAAATCGTCTTTCGACAGACATATACTTAACTATCTCAAGGGCAATTTCATGTTAATAACAAATAATTCTATCTCTAACTCAGAGTCTAAGAGAGAAAAGCCACACCTTCTGTCTGTTTTATATTGCTTAAAAAGAGTGGTTTAATACCTTTGCTCGCTTTTGTTGAGTCCGAAAATAATGGTGCCGGTTGTGCGATACAAAGACTATGCCCTTAATTTGTCAATGTATGTGATATGATCTCCCAAAGCAATCTCGACGACAACTAGATATCACCATATTTCTTTTTTTTTTTTTTCTAAGTTAGTGATAAGAAAATATATATGCGGTCGGATTTAAATGAACACCGCTATCGACCATAAGGGAGAAAATAATCTGTTTTGATCAAAACTTTCTGAGAATGAAAGGCAATAAATGTAAAAAAGGGGAAACTTACACGTTAAGATATAAAATATTTTTTGTGTAAAAAAATAACCATTTTAATGAAAATGTTTTTCTTTTCGTCCTGAGCTTTGGCAAAAACGTTTTAAAAGTTGTACAACGAAAAAAGAAAACTAAAAACGTCACACAAGAAGAGTGGATTTAGGCTTCAATTTTAATGAATGAACTCATCATATACCATAACTTTCGTCTTTGAGCCCATTAAATATTTTTTTCATTTTCCTTCCTCGTCGTCCCAAAGTATTTTCATTGACCTGGCGCCTGAAATGAATTTATTTTAATGTATCAATCGTCTAATTGTTCTTCCAGACGTAACAGTACGTCTTTAAATACTTGTCTTTAAAGTCTTTTCTCCGTTTCCTTCATCTCTAACAGGTTGCACCAACTGCACAGTGAAGGGTAAAGAATACCAGGGTCATTCTCGGTTTCGTTACGATGAAGGGTGTTTCAGGTAAGTGTCAAGTATAACATCATGTAGACTTTTTAATTATTCTGGTGCTCCTCTCTTCCTCTCGGTGTGATTAGTTTCCAGATTTAATTACCTTTATAGTCGAATTGAATAGACACAGTCGGACCCACTGAGATCACCGCCCACAGGGGACTGAGCTAAAAATTTTCAATCAACCAACCAGTTAATCTTCGTAGGAATTCTCTTCTTTTACTTACACTCACACTCATCCCAATATTAAACAGAAATCTCAAATCTCAAATGCTATGTTGCGATAGACTCTTCTGTCTGCATTTAGGTGCTGTTGCTGGTTATGATGCTTTTATTGTTGTGTTTATTGCTAAGGTTCATTGTAAATAAAGTTATAACTATTATGCTAGTTTTGTTGAAATGTGTGATGATGTTGTACTTTTGTTTTCGTTCTTGCCTAGCGCTTCATTACTGTCCCATTATATTATTACTATTCTATCTTGGCCTGAAAAAATGTGAAGTAAGACATTTTGAAAAGTAACAGGGCTAATCACAAGCTATATTTGATACTCCTATGATTTTTTTAAAGAACATTTAGTTTATTGATGACAAAAAAGCATTCAAATGGAAAATTCAAATTCATCTGTAACGCATTATGTATAATGAAATGTTTGAACATAAGTATCCTTACGAATTATCTCTACCCTCTGTTATGTTGCAAGGTTTCGATGCATATGTCGATGCAATGGCTCGTGGCAATGTCCTGCCAAGAACACAATCAACCTTTGCGAGAGAAGAGAAGCCGAAAAACGTCGTTCGAGGAACCGATCGAGAGGCCGAAATGGTGAAGCTGGTTCTGGGGATAGATCTGATCGAAGTAGACAGCGTCGTCGCCGATGCCAGAAATGTAATGTAAACGGAAAAGAATACCCAAGCCGTTCTTACTTCACGCATGTTGATGGCTGCACAACATTTGAAAAGTGTAGATGTTACTGCGACGGCAAATGGGAGTGCCCGGCGTCTAACGCGCGTAACACATGCAAAGAAGGCAGTTCATCCACAAGAACTGAGGCTCGAAATACAACCACCAGTCGAGGAGAATCTGGCAGTAAAGAAAGTGAATCCCATTCAAATAGAACCAGCGCAGGCGGTAGGAAAAGGAGGCAATACAGTCGATGCCAGAACTGCACCGCCTTGGGTTCAAGTTTTAAGGGGAACAGCTACTTTCATGTGACACAGGGCTGTGTAAACTACACTCGCTGTGCTTGCAACTGTGATGGTTCATGGGACTGCCCTGCGAGATTTGCTAAGAACATATGTGAAGACCAAGGACGAGGTTCAGTGTCAGAATCAGATACTGAGAAGCAGTGTCAAACCTGTTCAGTACATGGCAAAACCTATGCGGGCGGGCGCAACTTTTCTTACACAGATGGGTGCACAAAATATGATGAGTGTGTATGCAACTGCGACGGATCTTGGCAATGCCCTGGATCTAGAGCTAAAAACGTTTGTACTGACGAAGGCTGCAGAGAGTGCCATGTTTATGGGCAGAAATTTGCAGGAAATAAGACTTTTACAATCTCTCGGCGCTGTTGGGAGTACAAAGACTGTATTTGCCACTGTAACGGCTCTTGGATCTGTCCTGGTACATCCAGACGAAACAAATGTGATACTGAGAGGGTTACAAACGGAACCACAAGGGATCCTGATGGAAAAGGCAGCAGACTTCAGGTCACACCATCACCTACTACTCGGCAATGTAGAACTTGTAAAGTTTTTGGCAAAATCTTCAGAGACCAGAATTTTAATGTCACAAATGGTTGCATTCAGTACAGGCGCTGCATTTGTAGATGCGACGGATCTTGGGAATGCGAGGGAGAACACGCAATCAATATATGTGATTCAAGGGCAAGTGGTAACTCCCATAGCTCTGTTTCAGGAACAAAATGTTCCGTCTGTAGAGCTCAAGATAAGGAGATAGCTGGAAATTCAGAATTTACACTGCGAGAAGGGTGCTTTGAAATATCGAACTGCAAGTGCTTTTGCAACGGAACATGGACATGTCCGAAGCAGTCTGCGAAATATGTATGCACAAATAATGATAATAAAAATAGTAACAGTAGCAAAGATGACACATGCGTCAGTTGCAATGCCAAAGGAAAGAGAGTACCAGGGGGAACTGAGTTTGATTTGACGGATGGGTGTTATCACTACACATCTTGCAAATGTGGGTGCGATGGATCATGGAAATGTCCCGCAGAGAACGGACAAGATATATGCTCTGGGTCTAGAAACAAGCAAAATGGTTCTAAATGCATGATGTGCAAAACTACAGATGGTAGTTTCCATCGTCCAAATCAGCCGTTTAAATTCATTGACGATTGCATAGAGAGAAACTGCCACTGTTTCTGCAACGGCTCATGGTCATGTCCGGGCGATCGTTCTCGTTGGATCTGTACTGACAGGTGCAGAGGTTGCGAAGTAGAGGGTAGGCAAGTGCGCAACAACACTGTATTCCAGCACAGGACGGGATGCCTTGAATACACTTGCAACTGCCACTGCAATGGAAGCTGGTCTTGCCCGGGAGAAACTGTAAAAAATACCTGCCCGGTTGGGGTGAGAAACAATTGCAACAAATGCCAGCTATCTGCCGGTGAAGAATACCCTGGCGAGAGCGACTTTGTGCTGAAACAAGGCTGTCTGCATTACAAGTGCCGCTGTAATTGTGATGGTAGTTATAGCTGTCCGGCAGAGGAATCCAGAAATGTCTGTTATGGTGAGAAGTTGGGCGGATGCCGCAGTTGTGTAGTGTCTGAGAACGAAATATACCAAGGCGGGTCTAATTTTGACATCCGTAGAGGTTGTATCGCTTCGGAATGTAGATGCTATTGCAATGGAACATGGCAATGCCCAGTCGAAAAAAACCGCAATACCTGCATTGGAGAGGTGCTCGGTGGCTGCAAAGTTTGCCAGGTAGAAGGAAACAAAACATTCAGGGGAAATACAGAATTTGACCTGAGAAAAGATTGTCTTCACTACAAGTGCAAATGTAACTGCGATGGATCTTGGATCTGCCCAGGAAATAAAACTAGAAATATATGTAAAGGTGAGGTACCTGGCGGCTGCAGATCTTGCGTTATATCAGATGACGAGTTTTACCCAGGAAACTCAAATTTTGATATGATGATGAATTGCATTCACTACAAATGCAGATGCAATTGTGATGGCAGCTATAATTGTCCTGGAGATAGGGCACGTCGGGTTTGTGTAGAAGGACAAAATGAACACGAAGTAATGAATAAATGGCATAAAAACTCACAATGCCGACGTTGTCGTCTTTCCGAGGAAGAAGAATATGCGGGAAATTCAACCTTCTCTTTAACACAAGGCTGCAACAAGTTCATGTGCTCTTGCAATTGCGACGGTAGTTGGGACTGTCCAGCTGAAAAAACAATAGATATTTGCAGGGACCGTGGACGCGAAGAAGTATCTACACAAACATCGAGACAAACACAATGTCGACGTTGCCGTGTTTCTGAAGAAAAAGAATATGCGGGAAATTCAACCTTCTCTTTAACACAAGGTTGCAACAAGTTCATGTGCTCTTGCAAATGCGACGGTAGTTGGGACTGTCCAGCTGAAAAAACAATAGATATTTGCAGAGACCGTAGGCGCGAAGACGTATCTAGGCAAAGATCAAGACAAACACAATGTCGACGTTGCCGTGTCTCGGAGGAAGAAGAATATGCAGGAAATTCAACCTTCTCTTTAACACAAGGCTGCAACAAGTTCATGTGCTCTTGCAAATGTGACGGTAGTTGGGACTGTCCAGCTGAAAAAACAATAGATATTTGCAGGGACCGTGGACGCGAAGACGTATCTAGGCAAAGATCAAGACAAACACAATGTCGACGTTGCCGTGTTTCTGAAGAAGAAGAATATGCGGGAAATTCAACCTTCTCTTTAACACAAGGCTGCAACAAGTTCATGTGCTCTTGCAAATGCGACGGTAGTTGGGACTGTCCAGCTGAAAAAACAATAGATATTTGCAGGGACCGTAGGCGCGAAGACGTATCTAGGCAAAGATCAAGACAAACACAATGTCGACGTTGCCGTCTTTCGGAGGAAGAAGAATATGCAGGAAATTCAACCTTCTCTTTAACACAAGGCTGCAACAAGTTCATGTGCTCTTGCAAATGTGACGGTAGTTGGGATTGTCCAGCTGAAAAAACAAAAGATATTTGCAGGGACCGTGGACGCGAAGACGTATCTAGGCAAATATCAAGACAAACACAATGTCGACGTTGCCGTGTTTCTGAAGAAGAAGAATATTCGGGAAATTCAACCTTCTCCTTAATACAAGGTTGCAACAAGTTCATGTGCTCTTGCAAATGTGACGGTAGTTGGGACTGTCACCCTGAAAAAACAGTAAATATTTGCCGCAGCGGCAGTATTTCCCGTGTCAGAAAGACAACTAGTGGCACTAATACCGGCAGGTGCAAACAATGCAGGAGAGACGGGAAAAGTTATTGGGCCGGCTCGGACTACAAGATTACAAGAGGTTGCCAACAGTTTCACTGCACCTGCTTATGTGATGGCTCATCCGACTGCGACCTTAAAAATCCAACATACATCTGCGCAAACAGGAGACGTCAGCAAGCTCAAGGAAATTATCGGCGGAGATCACGCGTCAATAGGCGACGTTCTCAAACTGAACACTCTAGTAAGAAAAGGAAAATATGCAAACCGTGCAATGTTATAGGCCAAAAAGTAAGCACCGGCCAAGAGTTCCACCTAGAACGCGGCTGTTTGAAATATAAAGGTTGCCAGTGTAGATGTAACGGCCAGTGGCAATGTGGTCAACGCGATAAAATATGCAACGACGAGGAAGGTTTGAACAATGCAAGAGTAGTAGTAAAATTTGAAGGTGCTTCATTACTATCATCGTCATCATCATCATCATCATCATCATCATCATCTGCATCATCTGTATCATCTCCCGTAGCATCGCAAGGGACTTTCAGTAGACAAAATATAGGACGAAATGATAAATCTAAAATAATTGAGTCGTCAGCCTGGGTGCATGTAGATGGTGCAAATTCCTCTTTTGTCAAAATAAAAGACGACGATCAGACAGGAGGGGGGTACAAAATTGAGGTCAAGACCAAATATGCACCTACTTTCAACTACAGGACTGGCAGGAGATTAGGTCAACTGAAAGAAAACAAAACTTCTAGGGTCTACACTGCTTCAGGGTCAACACCTCTGAACAGCAGTTTTGTACAACATGAGGTCGAGGCTACTCAGACAAGAAATGGACTGAGCCGCTGCAACAAATGTATTGTCGACACGAAACGTTACCCTAGCGGAGCTCATTTCGATATGCGTCGTGGCTGCGTGGTGTATAAGTGCCTCTGTTTGTGCAGTGGATCTTACAGGTGTCGTCTCACGTCAGACAACGCATGCACAGAGGAGAAACAGCAAACCACTTGCAGAAACTGCTTGTACAACAGTATGATTTTTCCAGGCGAAATGGGGTTCACAGTTCGAGAGGGCTGTCTCGAGAGACAGTGCAGCTGTCACTGTAACGGTACTTATAGCTGTCCGATATCGAAGCAACTTCCAAGGTGTTCAAGCTCTTCTACTGGTGCTGGACAGTCTAGTTTTGGCAGCTTCTATCCGACGCAACGCTACGTCCCCGTCAGCGTTGGTTATGTCAGAAAAACAGGCAACCCTGTTTACACTCGTTGCCCCTCATGTGGCTTAGGTACACCTGTTGTATATCACACACCAAAAAGGCGGGTGTACGAGACTGGAGATCCCACCAAAGACAAAAACACGAATAGCAAAAATAGCGAAGAAGATTGCGGCGGCTGCGAAGTTGAGGGGACATATAGAGCTGGTGGGAAAACATTTACCTTCCAGAAAGATTGCGTCGAGTTTGACTGCTACTGCTCGTGTGGTGGGTCGTGGAAATGTTCTGGTCGAGAGTTGAACTGCTTGCCTGATTCTGAAGTGGCTCCAGGCTCCAAAGATCAACTCAATCGAAACCAAAGACCAGGGAGACTTGTGAGACGCAACGACGATGTCGAACGTCACAGAGAATATGCGGCCAGTAATGGCCAAATGTCTGATCCACGCAGAGGCCATGTTCGTGAAGCGGCGGCTAAGGAAGCTGTTGAGTGGGTCAGACAAGATGAATCACGAAGGCGCCCAGAGTCGTTAGAAGGCGCTCAGGTAAATAGTTGTAACGACTGCTATGTAGATGGCAAGCGAGTGAGGGCCCTATCCACGTTCGTGAAAAGAATTGGTTGCATGGAGACAATTTGTCGCTGCGACTGTGCAGGTACACATTTCTGCCCCTCAAATGCATCGGTTAACGTCTGTGAGTCGAAAGTTACGAAGTCCATGGAGAAGAAGAAAGGTAAGAAATGGTACTGCATAATATATACATTCATTACCACTTAACTATTCCAATGAAATCAAACTTATAATACAATTGCAACAGGAGAAAAAATTGTTTTTAGATAAGACTTTCCACCGGTCTTTTTTCTACATTTGCAATATAAATTCGAATGATACTTGTTCTTCAAAAAACATTGAAGAGTAATTAAATGTTGTTCGATAATTCTTCATAATTGTTTCCGGCGACCTCTTCAAGTGTCATTGATCAAACGTTCTCTTTTTAATTCTGCGGCTTTTAGAGAGTAAATTCACGTTTAAAAAAAAGCTATGAAAACAGCAACAAAATTGCCACCAAGAAATGAGAGTTTTCGGTCATTGATACTGCTTTGTAATTGCGAATTTTATCAAATAAACGAGAGTGTTTTTTTTTTCTTATTTTTCTAAGGACTGCATTAATATTTCATACTCTGTCATCTTCCAACCCCAGGATGCAAGGTTGGTAACAAGATCTATCTAACCCGAGAATTCCCCCTTGTCGAGAACTGCATTCAGCGGAACTGCATCTGCCATGATGACGGGACCTACACATGTGCGCGCAGCGAAGACGACATTCAAGTCTGCTGACGAAGAGGCATATCAAGAATCTGAAGTCTTTACTTTATAACTCACGGGGGAAAAGCGGAACTTTTCATTTTAGATAAAAGTACGAATAAGAATAATACTTTGAACTCCGGAAGGAACAATCAGCAGGTTAATATTCCACACAGCATTTGATAAAAGATGTTTGTATTGTAAATGATCTGAAAAACATCATAGAGGCTAGATCAACATTTGCACCTGCAGCATTTTTTTTTGCTTTTTCTTTTCCTTTTACTTTTTTGGTAGTAAAAATGCGACTTTAAATAAATCAAGAATTGTCTATGTTATAATGCGTTTTGTAGGACGCGCTTGTATGATGGTTTTCACAAATTTTAGAAATAATCATATTAATATGGTAGTTAGCATGACGACAACTCTTTGGTTTCGTTTTACATAAAAAAGGTATAAGGATATATTATAAACTGTTCTTCAAAACAATTTGCTTGCTGATCATAACTCGAGAAGTACTCATTTCAAGCCTTTGTAGTAAAGCAGACGTGACCAAAATAGAACGTTTTGATCGAGAAATTAAACAAAATCTTTTTTTTTTTATCTTGTTATTGAGAGAATAAGTTTGGATAATTAAAAAAAAAAGTAAAAAATACATTTTTTAAAATAAAAAATAAAAACGTAGACAGGTCACTTTGTTTCCTAATTATTAAAAAATCATTAGTTCTAAATCCAAGCAAAAAATACAACTCATTACAACATGTACTAAGGGAAAGGGGCTTTGTGTCCAGTATGAAAAGAATCTATTCTTATAGGCTCTAATCCCTTCAAAATATTACTTTTATTTTATGGTGCATGATGTTCGTATTATATTTAATTTAAAATGTAATTTTACATAATGACTGAAGTTCATATAAGGTTACATTATTTTATTTAACCATCGATCGTATGTAAATACCACACGCAAAAATTGTATATTTTTAAAAATTTTCATTGGTGTCTTTAATGTATGTGTATTTTGGATATTGGCAATAAAGTTTTGGAAATAAAAAGATGTCTTGCATTCATTAAAGCTATAATAACGGCGTGGTTATCACATATTCTTTTCCTTAGCTCAAATCCCTAATTTCACAGCAATCGCAACGCAAAAAGAGAGAGTTTTATGATGAAAACCTCAGTGAAAATATTTTGTGGAGGTCGAAGTGTGTCTCGAAGAGATCTTAAACAATCGATGTCGTATCTTGCTAGTGCTTGAGAAATAACTCTAATTATAAGTCAGACTACACTGGAAAGCAGACATAAGATGAGGGATAAGTGAAAACATCATGGATACGTGTAAATTCAGAGGATTACAAGATTCACAAACCAACTCAATTTCTACATCACATTCATTTTTTCACGACGAAATAAAAGCAGCTAAACTTATTTCATGTAGTAAACCTCTTTCAATGTCTTCCTTTTCATAATCATTTCAGCTCTCTTCTGACAAAAGTTATTTTCATTAAGAAATAGTTCACATTGAGTCTTAAGTGGTTAACCTAAATACATTATGACTGCATAACCATTCGGTATTTTACCTTAAAATTTGTGTGGTTGTACGTATGTCTCTTAATATAGATCGCTAACATAAGACAGCAGCACCACCAAAGATCAACTTTTTCATTGTGGGATTTTCATTGCCCTTTAATGCAAACCTGAAGGATGAGAAAATACTATAATTTTATAGCATGTTGTAAAATAACTCGTTGGAAAGTGATCTATCTAGCAGCACAACAAATACTCAAGAAAATGTTTGGGTCCTAAAAACAGCAAAAAAAACCCCAACAAAACAGACAATTCTATTCTAGGGTAAATTCACTGGCATTTATTCCGGAATGAAGACAGTTTATTCAGATCTCTCGGAATGGGGCAATTATTCCTATGCAACCAGAAAAACGGCTTTTCATTCCCTTTAACGATCCATTAAAATTCTCACATCAGTTTTAATAATTTTGGCTGAATTAAAAGTTTCATTCAAAATAAGTATTGAAGAAGCTAACAGCAGCTGCTGCTACAGAAACATAAAAACCTGGATCTGAACAAAGCGCTGGAAGAATCTACAGTGTCATGATTCTACTCCTTCAAATCAGCTGCAGATTATTTGTGGGGTCATCTATCTATGATCTTCGGCAGCAACAAGAGAGCAAAGGCTCTAAAACTGCTTGACAACAATACTGATATGGTGCAGAAGGAATAAGCGCGTATAAAATTATGGGAAATTCCACGGTCCATAGTAATAAGCGAATTACTAATCCAATCAAAATTAATTAAGAACAAAAAGAAAACTTCAATGTAGCGTATATAAATCACGATCTAGGGTTGATCCAGAATTCTTTCTGCCCATTAGAGTATCCTTAGCTCAGCATCGAAACACTTGAGGTAAGGGGACTTTCTTCCCTGCTACCTAACTCCCTGATGAGTATCGTACTGTAAAAGACGCAGATTCTATGACTTCCGAGAATAAACCGGTGGACGTTCAAGAGTTACTGCAAAACTAATGGAAAGTCGAGTGACACTAAGAAAAACCTTACTCAAGGTCGCAAGGTAGATAAAAGAGAAATACAGGTACACATAAGATCCGCCTATAGGGATAGAGATTGAACAGATGGATCACTCGGCTATTATTCGATGACAATGGAAACCATACAAAAGACTACGAAATGATGACATCTTTTACCAACAGAATCATAAAAGGTGGGTGAGTGGGGCGGTGATAACCCAGAGGGAAAACAACAGTCTTCACGTCCTTCATCTTAGCTCCTATCCGGGAATGGACCTTTGTTGAAAAAAAAAAAAAAAAAAAACACCTTTGCTTATGTTTTGGAAAAGACTTTTTGGAAATATTTCTGCAGTTTTAGTAAAGTCTCTCAGTTAATTTGCCCTACATGATTATGCTAAGGTGGATTGATTCTGAAGGGTATTTCAAAACTTTAGGTCTTTTTGGCGATCTCGGAAAGCTATCAAAGTATGTTTATGAAGTCAAATCTATCAAATTGTGCCCAAGGCTGATCATTTGGGCAACAAAGTTGATCAAATCAGACGTTGAAATCAAGTATACGACACCCCCCCCCCCCCAAGAAAAAAAAAAAAAAAAAAATAGGATGACGAAGGGAGCAGCGCACTTGAATGGCTATAAAAGCTTACAAAAAAGTACTGGGTTCGATTTTTGGTGGGATCAAGTTGGTGACAGAGTCAAATCCTAACTAAACAGTCTCCATTCTTGGACTTCAAAAGCAATAAATTGAGATGTAGAACAAGGCATAATTTAAATCTTAGATCTTTAACCCCAATAGAGATTTTTATACATCTACATCCTCACAATTTTTTTCCCCAAATCTAACATTGACCCAATTAATTAAACTAGCGTTCGTCAAAGCCTCTAACTTAACTCTATATTAGTGTCTAGGCCTGCGATATCTGGATCAGCACTATTCACGATCAAAATCTAGTTATAAGTTAGATTTCATAGGATGTCACATAATTAAAAGTTCTGACTTTACTTTGAACAAACATAATGATCACCTGTGCTTAGACAATCAATCACCACAATTGCACACTTCAAACTCTACTTCGTCGAAGTTTCAGTTTTACCATGTGTGTGTTCAAGAAGTGCATGCGTAAAAACACAAATTTGCTGGCAGAGGGCAACATAGTGTAGGCAACTGACGTCACAAAGAATCAGCATAATTAACTCGATAGAAAAAAAAATGCATGGCTGAGCAGGTATGTATTTTAGATTGAGATTTTATGGTAGACCCAGATTTATACTTCTTTCCTTCTAATTTTTACAACGAACAACCACATAACAAAATCACCCACCTTTTCTTTTTTTACGATTTACCAGAGAAAATTAACAAAAGAAATTGATCAAATTAACCAAAATATTCTCGAGCAAAACGAATACCTCAGCTATTTCTATATCTTCTTCGGAATTCCTTTGTAAATAATCTATGTCATTTATAATTTGAGAATTTAAGGTATATTCTTAAATACTTTAGCTATTTTCCTTTGTGAAAGAGGAGAAAAATATATCAAAGATGATATCACTTCTCCTTAAAATTGCTTAGTTATTTATTGTTGACAAAATGCATTTTATTGTTGCTCAACAACAAGATTTTCCCAAACAACCTAGATCTATTTGAAAACATAAAAGACTTGGAACCATTTCTACTCTCTGGCGTTAGGTGATGCGGCATATACGATGTGATAAAACCTGGCCACTATCGGTTGTAATGAGCAGACACATAACACATTTTCTATTTATTAGATCCCTACATTTCGTTAAATTCACATCTCAATATCACCCTGCTGGTTGCTAAGACTTTTATGCTAATAATTACAATTTAACGAGAACTAGAAAAAAATTCTAGGTATTTTTACAGAGGGAAAAACCTATAGATCTATTAACGATTTTTAATAAGTTTTAATCTTTAATGGGATAGAATAATATATATATATATATATATATATATATATATATATATATATATATATAAAACTCGATATATATAATATGATTTAAAACATTATTTCGTTGTCATGTTTGTCTGAGATATGCTTGAATAATGCAAGAGTACATATTTCAAGTATAGATCTAAATTATTACCTTAATATTGCTTAATGGGCTTTGAAAGAATTTTTCAATCCATTTTTTTATATGAAGATCTATCTTTAGAATTTTTGCTTTCCTGAAATTTGTCGCCATGCTTCCACTGTCGCCTTAAGCCCAAATTTATGTTTGAATCTTAGTTCATATTTATTTAGCGAATATATGCATCATAAGCTAAAGTGCACTGTTGCAATCCTGTTTTAGAAATATCGATTTTAAGTTTTAAACTAAAGTTATTTTGCATCATTGAACATGCATTAATTTGATATTTTATATTTTCTACATTACCGTAAGTAACGTTCATCACTTGGAGGCACGTTAAGGCAGGAACATAAGGTAATACTTCAAATTTTAAAGTTGCTTTTTTTAGACGTTGCCAAATTAAATTTCCTCTTAGTTATCAGGAAAGAGTTACTTTTAGGTACGGATTAACTTACACACCAAAGAGGGTTTCGTTTGATCGGGACCATAGAAAAAGATTGGACTTGGTTTTTGCTTGGGATTACACAAAGAAGAAAAATTAATTTATTTTATTTCTGTCTCTTATCTAACTTATTCCCCTTCTCCGGGCTTTCTTGTTGTTTCTTCTATGTAAAAAACCGTCAGTACATAAAAGGAACTCTTCCCAGTTCTTATCTTTTTACAAGATAAAAATTTAAAAGTAACTCTTTCGTTGAAAATAATAACTTTTTTCTACAGTGTAATTTTCGATCCCGTGGATTTAACATCCTCGAAAATACCTGCAATATTTAAGCCTAATCGCCCAGACAGTCAGTAAAATACTTCTTGATCTTATCACAGAGGACTTTTTATAATTATTAAACATTTATTTTTGGCATCGACAATTTGAGAGATCTTTCTTGGTTATGAACAAGACAACAATGTTGCTTTCTCATTATTTTTTTTTTTTAATAAAAAGACTAACTCAACATTTCGAAATTATCGTTAACCAGATCAATCTAACTTTCATCTAACAGGATATTTGTTTACCTGGCATGACTATTAAGGAAGTAGAGGGTACAGCTATTTCGGATCGAAGGCCAGCTTGTCGGCTCAGTATGCCGCTTGCAGTTAGAGGATTAATGGCCCGTGACGCCATGGAATTACCTCCCGTCGGCATCACTGAATTCGCTTCTTATGAGTTATCACCCCTGAAAAATGGCGATGTTGACGAACGCTATGCACAGGTGAGTAAAACATGTTATGCTTTTTGAAATGGTGGTGGGTTGTTTTATTTTTTAAAGGGTTTCTCCACGAATGAGCAAGACAATACAACTTCATAGACAAAGGTATTTGGAATCATTTAGTTTTAGAGTAATGTATAGGAGACAGATTGCTGCTTCCAACAAAATAAATCATGGTTAGTTTATTTTAGTAATTACATATCGTTTCGTGGTATAAGTACTAGTAAAACAAAAGAATCTAGATATGCTAGATCTGTGTATAGGATGACTGTGATTTTTTTAGAGCGTGTCTGCATCATTAAAAAAAGAAAAAAAAAAAAAAAAAAAAAAAAAAAAAAACCATTCCGGAGGACAGCGCTTAAAACAGCATCAAACTTTAACTGTAATCTTTTTTTTCTTCTCACATCAATTTAAGAAGCGTTCAGTTGCAGGTAATAACCTTTTAGACCATTCTCCTTAAATGTTCGACACGAAACCTCACATTTGATAATTTCATTCGTTTAAAACATGACCGTTTCTCTAACATCCACAGCGTGAAAACAATACAAATGGAGGCCGAGTCGAATCGAATGAAAACATCAATCGCGATGCACAAGCAGATGTTACAAAAAATAATAGATGTTATTCCGTACAGAAGAATGAGTTTTATATCACAACCAGCGTTTTAAACACACTGGGCGAAAGCGGCGATGCAAAAAAGAATAAATTATCTCAAAAGACCACACCCTCAGATATCATAATATGCTTGAATCAAACACAAGAATCAGGATTGTCAACCAAACTAAATCGGATGGAAGCAAACACACCTTGCCAATCCCAAGAAAGGAAGAAACCTGAAATTTGTTCAAACAAAGAAATAGAAGAATCGTTTATCCGTGAAAATATTGCCGGGAACAATGCTGGATACAACATATCAGAAGAGCTCTTGCCTATTCAGTTAACGGTCTCTCCGGATGGGCCAATAATTTCAACCACTGCTGCTCCATGTACCTGTTCTACCTGTGGAGAGGGCATTCCCAGCCAGCCTGGTGGAATTTGCAAGCAATGCATACACCGTGGAAAACAAACAGATAGTAAGGGTGGAACCCTCGAAGAGATCATAGCTTACGCCCAAAACTTGGCATGGAATGTAAAAAAAATGTTCACCACCAATGTGGATCCGAAATCAGACACGCCTGCTGCGAACAGCGCGGGTGTTATTGACACATCACAATCAACAGAACTATCTCTAAAGCTCCAAAGATATCAGTCTGAAATAGCCCGCCAGGGCTGCACGGCTTCTTATGTGATGGGTCCTGATGACAGGAATCCTCGGAAGTTATCCGAAATGGGAACACTCTCACCTTTAGTATATGGGGATGACGTAGATGCAATGAGTGTTGCTGATAATGAAGGACCGAAAGAACAGAGAGCAAAACTGGAACGTGAAGCATCCACCTTGACCAATACAGACGCCCGCCCTCCGATGTCTCGTGCAAAAACTAAAGTCAGGGCATTATTTTCAAGTTCACGTACGAAAACCTTCCGTTCCAGAATAGCACGCACTCGTACTGACCATGAGCTGAAGAACGACTCGGTCACTTCCACTTTGTCTTGTAGAATGGATAGCAAAAAAAGCAGCATGCCCGAGTCTACTCGCAAATCTGGACGCACCCAAACATTTGATAGCAGCAATCTTCACCTTAGAAAGGATGTGAACCGATCCCGGTTGTCAGTGATGCAGGAAGGCACACCTGTGGACCCTCCCACCAATGATGATAAAGTCAGCGACAAGTCTCACAGATACGCCATTTCTCGAAGCGCCACGTCACCTGGAACACCTGGCTTAAAAACTCTGCAAAGAGAAAGATCTAACATTGGCCCTGGTGGACCTTTGGTAAGAACTAATACAAAACTTACTTTAAGGGCTAACAAAGCCGCTGTTCTTCGGAAAGAAAACATTCACAAAGCGACCACTCTTTTTCATCAGCAACCAGCTATTGACACAAGTGATGGATCGCCCCAACTTGAGAGGAAACGTGGAAGCACACGCCCTTATGGTGACGCAAGAACAAAAACCAAACTGTTGGCCACCATAAACGAAAAGCAAAGCCCAGCAAAGTCGCAGGTCAAGGCGACAGAGGATGCTTTAACCCCACTTGTAGGCTCCGACATAAAGCAAGAGGCGAAAGGAATTTTTGAGCCTGCGTCTCAGAAGCAAAGTGAAGAAACAGACTCTGAAATTTATTGTGGAGAAAAGGTTTATATTAACGAATCTAAAACCAATAATCCATATCACGAGGATGCGCTTCAGATTATGAAAAAACGAGGCAAAGATGAGGATGAAATCGCTGAAAAGAACCCTTACTGCGATGATCTTCATCATTATGGCAAAGGTTTGGAGAATCAACTTCTAAAGCAACCAGTTGTTGAGAATCAAAGCGATTTAGCAATGACACCTTACTTTGATAAGGGGGTCTCGAAGTCAACGAAGAATAATGTTATACAAAAGGAAGAAGACATGAACCTTTACACTGATAAACAGGTTGTAGAACAAACCTCACAGAGTAAACCAGAAAAACGTAGCAGTAGCCAGTGGTACAGCCTACGGGGCGTCACGAGCAAGTCCAGCACGCAATTACGCGAAGCCACCAGAGTAAGAAGTAGTTTTTCAGAGGTGGAGGCAGCACGCAGCAGTTTTATGGGAAGTTCGGGTCATGCCAGAAAACATGTAAAGTACAGTGAGACGGATGTAGATTCAGGAACCATCTATCATATGGCTAAGCGCATTGCCTCTGAACAAAAAGTTTCATCGCATAACGAGTTTTCTGGCGGTTCAAATTTTTTTGAAACTGGTGGTGATGTGAGCAAGTCGAGTAGCTCGACCAGTGACAATAGCAGCACGGGTCCCGATACAGTTTACACTGGAGGCTTCTTTAGGGATGCATTTGACGAGAGCGATGAGAAAGATGTCACCAACAGCCAATCCAACGTCTCAGAGCACGCATACTTTGAGTATGTGAGAGAGCCTAAGCCAGAACCCATAGAATGTGACATCTACACAGGGAGCGTATTCAGTCCCAGCGCCAACAACCTAGCTCTCTCTGGCATAAGTGATAACTGGAAAAACAAGAGCACCAATAACTCAAACCGACTACCGTCGCATAGGTACCGTTCAAGAACCACTATGGCTCGCATCAGCAAAAGGATCATTCTCAACTGTTCTAACAATAGCAGTAGCTTTGTGGAACGCAACCGTTCACCTTCTTCAGTAAGTTTTGGCCCGAAAGTTACACAGACTCTTAGTTCCTCCTATATTGATTACAAAGGTTGCCGAAGGCCTCTGATTCAACCTGTAACTATTCCATTGCCAGAAACGATCGATTTTACCAAATATGACAAAATAGGCATGGGTGATACTGACATTTTCTTCTGTTCCTCTCCTAATAATTATAATGACAAAGATTCTCTACACGACAGTAAAGCTGTTTTTGGTAAATCCTCCAAATCAGGAGATAAAAATCTTCACACGGAATACGCCAATGAAAACCTGTATACTCCAGGAGATAGGAACAGCAATGTCAATAATTCTAAAGATGAGGGAGAAACTCTGAATTCAAATAACAACCATTTCGGTGATTTTTACACAGGAGACGTTAGTCATCATTTGAAAGCTTCTCAGGAGCGCGCAGCAAACCAAACCACTGCGTCTTCGAACAACTTTGCAGTATCCTCATCTCACACCTATGCCCCTGGCAGTTTCTATGAAAACGCGTACGCTGAGCCACAGAGGAGTCCTCCAAGAGCACAGGCACCTCCTTCCTCATTCTTTGGCATGTTTACGGGTTATGGAGAGCCACCTGCACAACAAGCTCAATACTCCCCTGATTACGCTGGCTCATTCTCACACGCTCCTTTGCCTGAAGGGCGGTCTCGTAGTCCGGGAACCATTTACGAGGCTTACGGGAGGCCCAACAGTGCTTCTCCAAAACGAAAATCATATGAGCTTGATGGATACTTTGATTACCACTCATCAGACTCTCTTGAAGACAGACGAGACTTCATGGACCCCCAAGGACGTTCTCGAACTCCTTCCGTTCCCAGAGTCAAGCGCGTCGGAGCCATCATATGTCGCGAGAATGTGGCTAATAAAGATGATTACGCTGAAGATGTGAATCGAGATTTAATGGAGGACTCCTGGGTTCCCATTTCGTATAGGTTGGCAGCAGAGCAAGTGAAAGAAATGGGTGGCGGCCGATGCAGTTCTAGAGAGCTTTTTAAAACTACGGAAGCAAAATGTGACTCTTCGCTATTGGACGCTTCTCCTTTCGCTCAGGGTCAACTGCTTGAGGCTCTAGGTAGGAAAACTGGTGGTTGGAACCTGAAGCAGAACACAGACAGTCTAAAGGAAGACATCTCTATGAAATGGAGAGATGCTCGTGAGAAGGGCGACCGAGAACAGCAGCAACAGCAAAAGAAGAAAAAGAGCTCAGATAACATGTTTAATAGGACATCAGTGACTTCAGTGTGGCGACCCACTGACCATATTCCAGCGAAAGCAAGAGGCAACCGCACGTTGGTTAAGTCTGAGCCTCGAGGTTCCACATCGCTGGATAAGGATGGTGTTAACAGAAATAACAGCAGTAAGTATATTCGTATTGCTTGCTTTCAAAAGGCGTAAACTAGATATGTTTGTGAGACCTTTGAGCTTGTGTAATAACCCTGAATAATGGGCACCGTCAGTTTTAGTAGGAACATCTGACCCCGCCTTCTTGTTAATTCATACTCTTAAGCATAAAATGACTCAAAGAACAATTTGAAAAAAAACAAAAAACACAACATTTGAATCTATTGTAATTTCGTATTAATTGTTTGCGGTCAGCAAAAGACACCAGACATCAAAGAATGATTTCACCAACCTGAAATATGTCCTTCCATTTACCCATCTATAGCTATGTTTAATAAAGATTCTAAAAAATACATCCTCATAGATACGTTATTAAACCATTGGATTCCACAGTATTTTTTTAGGAGCTAATCCTGTTTAGCGCATAGACTCCAATACTCGTTCTGTCGTTGTTTCAGGGGTGTGGTCCGCAGTCATGTGGGTGCCCTCCACAGTGGGAAGCTACGTCAGAAAGTTATGGTGAAAGTTACTGACTTCATCCGGATCAGCAGACTGCAGCAGTAAAATTCAAATGAAAATCCTAGCACTATACGCAGTTTTGTTTCAACGTAGGTAACTCTGCTAGTTCTGATTTCAAACGTAAATGAGATTATGATTTGAAAAACAATGACTATAAGAAAACCTTAATCTACATTATTAATCTTTGAAGTTCATGGAGGAGAGCTGCTCTTTGCATATCAACTAGAACTTTTCTATCAACAGAAAAGATGTTGCTTAAAAACAGCAAAGTTTTAAAATCTTTTACAAATTAGCCTTAAACAATTTTAATGCAATGTCTGGTCTCTTCTGCTATGACCTACTAATCTGATTTTTTTTATCTTGGTAGACACGTAAAAACAAAATACTTTATTTTTTATGTTAAAATGGCAAAGCACTAAACTTATAAAAATTATTGATGGAAACTGATACTAAGATATTAGAGGTTTATCATATTGTTAACCGATCAACAAACCCTTTTGTTTGTGTCTCATTTTTTTAAACTTTTATATTTATCCAGATCCTTTAGATTTTAAAGAGCGCGAAAGAGAGAGCGGAACCGTTTCCTCAAATGGTCGATCACAAAAAAGCTCACGGCTGAAGCGTAATAAAGTGCAGTCTCCGAACCCACAGCCTAAAGTGCCAGACACTTTGAAGAAAACTCATACAAACCGCGAGAGAAAGCGAGCTCTCTTTCCAAGTAAGGCTGTGATTGAGTATCCAAAGCTAAAACTACGGCAACCTCCACCACCGCCTCCTACACCTCCCACACCTGATGTCACCACCATTGTGGTTAGGGGAATGGATACTTTGCTCATCTCTATCTGCAAGAATCCAGAAAAGTGTGTAATGAAACCAGAGGATATTGATTCCAGTTATAATCCTTTTCAGGTACCGGTAGCTTATTATTGTTCAACATTGTTTTCAATATCAGCATCACTTCTATAAGCACCCCGTTATGTTGCTGAATAATCCTATTTATAGTGCCAGCCATTGCAATACCAATATCTACCATCCATTTATCTGTCTCTGGCACACACAACGCTCACATTTCCAATCTATCTTCATTTTTAGCTATCTGTTCTTTTACTGTATAATATTTTCTTTACCCTCCTTTGCGTACTTGACCCTGAAACCGTAGCTGATTATGCATGTTTGGTTGTGTAGGCGTCTGGGTTGTTTAAATATTTCTCTCTCTCTCTCTCTCTCTCTCTCTCTCTCTCTCTCTCTCTCTCTCTCTCTCTCTCTCTCTCTCTCTCTCTCTGTCTCTCTTTGTCTCTCCCTCCCTCTCTCTCTCTTTGTCTCTCTGTCTCTGTCTCTCTTTGTCTCTCTCTCTCTCTCTCTCTCTCTCTCTCTAAATCTAATTTTCACTTTATAATAATTATTATTTTAAATGTTTGAGCTGGTCTCCGACAGATCCAGATCGAATAAGATCTATCTTCAAGTTGCCTAGGGCAGGTGACGGATATTTTCTTCCACATAGGATTTTTTTCTCCGAGAAAATCTTTTAGAACTGGAAGCAAATTGAATCAGCAAATGATTATGTTAAAAGAAGAGCCGAGTACCAGGTGTAGCAATCTTGCTTATGAAATAATATTTAAGTGGGAAAAAAATGTTATTGTATTGCCTCATCGTCAGGAGACAACTTAAGACGGTAACGTCCGACGGTGATTTGAAACCACTCGAAATGAATTATGTTAACTTTTTTTTTAAATAAAAAAGCTTAAGTTTCAACAAAGTAAACAATCATAACTTCTTGACACTAGAACAAGAGTTGGTATTTTCCCTCTCTTTATTATGTTAGTATACTTAAAAAAAACAAAACAAAAAAAACAACAACAACAAAACAATAAAGAAGGTTAATAGGATGCGCATAAAAATTAAATTGGTCTTACTCTTTTTTTTTTTATACTGTGCTGTTCCACTTTCCATTTCAGCAAATTATATCCATAACAGATAATGAGGATTTGGACAATGAGGTAGAGGCTGAAGCAAACAAGTCACATCCACGACCTAAACCTTTGAATTGTTTCAAACCAACCCGATGGGCCCTCTTAGAGGAAGGGCCCAAGATTGAGACACAACCGGAGCAACCGATAAAAGAAAACGTTGAGACTGTTCAGCCGAAAAGTGGAAAGTCTAGCCTACTCAGTTTCGAAATAAGAGGCTTACGAGAAACAGTGCAGAGCAATCCAGGATCTTTTGATAACTTGGCGGATGCCAAGCAAGAGTTTGATGCTGTCGCTGATGGGACATCACGTGACAGTCGAACTGAGACCTTGCAAGAAACGAATATGAGCAAGGAGCCAAAAGAAGACAAAGGAAGTGGAACAGAGAACAAAGCAAAAGACACGGAGAGTGTAAATGCTGTTAGCAAAGCAGGTGAAAGCGAGATGGAGGGTCGAAATTTCTTATCGAGCATATACTCCATAACATCCACCGAGAAAGATAACGAAAAAATCCAAGAAGCCACGAAATATCTCTCGTTCTCAGAAATGGACCCGGGATATAGCGATAAAAGCCAGTTTAGTGAGAAAGAGGAGGAGGAGGATGAGGAGGAAGAGAACAAACAGTGGCCATTCTTGAAATTTAGAATTGACAAGGAAAATCGCCCTGCGTATGTGCTGATTAGCGAACAACTCAAAGATGCTCAACGCCTGATGGACATGCCCGTGAGGAAACGAGAGAAGCGCCTGTGGAAAGCTTCCAGCACACACTCGCGGAGAAGCAGCGCACGTTCTAACATAGACTTGGATTTTGCAAAACAATAATGCTGTCGAAGAAGTTTATCTTCAGAAGACTCTGTTGACCTAGTATCGAACTAGAGAGAGGGGAAGAGAAAGGGAGGTAGAAAGGGGTGAGGGAAGTAACCAGTAAAGGAACGCAAGCAAACGGTACAGACAATCTTCGAATGTAGAAAGTAGAGAGATACAGGAGAAGTCACTTGAAGGTTTCAAGAAATAAAATGTAGTTAGTCGTAACTACGTCGTTAGAAAGATTTTATTGTTTAGGATCATGCCAATTAGTTTCAAAGAAAAGGGGGAAAAATAGGGAGTATAGAAATTCATTGGAATCCTCTAAGCTCTATCTCTCTGTGTTTATGAATCTTCATTTTCATGAGGTCACTCCTAATTATTAATACATTTTGCACAGTATTCTTGCAATATCTAACTTACATAGAAATAAAATGTGAGAACGAGTTATCGCATACAGAAAAGCCCAGATAGACAATTTTCCGAATGAAAGCTGCAAAAATAAATAAATCAAGAGCCTATAAGTAAATGTTTTCATTAGAAAAAAAAAAAAAAAACACGAGAAAACACTGTGAGATAAATTGCAGGAAAAATGCGACAGCCATGCAAGGTCAAAGCATATTATCAGCTCAGAAAAAAGCTGTAAATTGTTGAAATGAAATAATTAGTGGTCGCAAAAATTCTAGTCATCCAAGATGCCATTTCTTTTTTAAGACCATCAAATTTCAATGAATAAAAAACATGCTGCAACAAGCGAGGCAATAACATCTTGTCCTAGCGAATGCACAAATAAACTTCAAAGTTTAAGCTTTCCAGCTTGCAATCGACCGCTTTGTCCTTATTTTCTTTATATTTTTTTTGTTAAAAAACGACACTTTTTCCACTTGGTTGTCTTTTTTTCTGCCAACTCAAATTCGACCGGTTTCAACCTTTTTATTATTTATGAAACAATAAAACTGATCTTGCACTTTGTTGCAGTGGCAAACGCTTCCAATATCACGTTTGTCTCTATACCTAAAAAGTGGTCGCCTTCGGTTTTCAAAAGGTGCTCAGGTATTTTAACTGCTGGAGAGAAACAAGAAAAGCCGAAAATTATAGAAAGCATACTTAGTGTGCCTTTTAATTTTAATTTTTTTCTTTACAATGTGAAGATTATCCTCAAATCTAAGATCAAATCACTACGTGTAGAATTAGATACTCATGTACATGTAAGAGTTACATGTTAACACGAGTAAGTCTGTTTATACATTGCTGTATGAATCAATACAGTAAAACCACTATTCCGGAGATGAGGGTGAACGAGAAATACGGAAAACCGGGAATAGTTCTCAGGCATCACAATTTATCTCCTTTTTTTCTACATGTACAAATTTTTTTACTTGTCACGTAGGAATTCCTGACAATCGAAAAGAAAATTTAGAATAACCAATTTACATATAAGCATCATTGCAAATCCATTCCAAAACAAGCTATCATTGTCTTTATCGCTACATTCCTTTTCCTCCCCTTTCAACAGCCCGTCTTCTCATTTTAGGGTGAACGCATAGTCGCTACGAAGTTCCCTTTTTTCATTCTGAGCTTTAAACGAAAAGAGAACAGTTCCCCGAATGCGAAAGTCTTCTCTTTAAGTCTTTTGAGTCAAAGGGCCGCTTCATTGACGCGAGATTTTACAAAATACTGCCGTAGGATTCGAATCTAACGTTGAAAACGGTTGAAGAAATGTTGTAGCTAACACATTTGAGATTTTCACCATCATAATGTGCTGTGCTGTTGAGGGTCGTCCGTCCCCCAATGAAACAGGGCCGGCTACAAGAGAAAAGTGTAAGGGGGGGGGGGGGGTGCTTCAGGTGCTTGAGCACTCCCACCCCCTTTTTCTTTCCAAAAAAATAAAAATAAAAGAGAAATGAACCGCCTTATACGATAAGGAGAATGAAATAAGGGAATGATTTTAATGGAGCTCTTCAGGGTGGCATATCCCATACGGCAGCGTACGTCTCTAAGTAAAAGTTGTCCTGAACGCCTTTCAATCCATCCTCTCAGTAATGTGTTGGATCCATCTTTCAATCAAAATCACCATCAATAAAATAACGTCAACGGATTTTAAGAAATGCCTGAATCAGAACCTCGTGCCTACGTGATACTCCTCATTTCATTTGAAGGCCTAACTATGTGAAGACCAACTAAGCAGTTCCCTTTTTTCATTGATGTGTCTAATAAGGCTAAGTTCCTTATAGCCTCTCTGCTTATAAAGTGTTCAGACTCACTTGTGGTGACTCTAGTATCTTACACAAAAGATTGCAGTATAAATTCTAGATGGATATAAAATGTTATTTCGTATGCTTTTTGTGCACCTTTCCCAAGGCCGCACTTAACAGTAATAACACATTCAGGACTACATAGTTCTCACAAATTTTGATGGATCCCATGGCTAAACAGCATTGCAGAAAGCGACTCAGAGCAATCTATAAAGTATGTATAGACATAATGCATTTTGCTTTGTTGGCTATAGGTTTGATTGTCGATGTCGAATCTTACAACTACATAACATTTCCACGCACCAATACAGGAATTGAGGCAGCTGCATAGATTATTCAACTCAGACTGGTGGTAATATTTGCATCCTCAGGTACACAAGCAGTGTTGGAAGTGATTTGTACGATTTAGTAATTCTCTTTATATTTTAAATCAAGATCTCTGGCTTAGTAGGAATGTTTGTGTTAAAATTTCTTTTATGATTATATTTATTACTACGGGAGCACGGATCCTCTTAGCTCTACTGATCTAAGGCATTTGTTGACTTCCCACTTTCCCACTTACCTTAGCTATAGTTACTGAGCACTTCCGACAAGAACAGTTTTAACATTTTAGATGTCTAAGTGATGCCTGTGAAGTAGGACCTAAAGTTGTCTGTGTTATAGTATTTCAGCTGGAAAACTAGTGTACCTAAAAGACTACCTGCTGGTGGCTTTTTGAGGGTCGAGAGCTGCATCACTGGGAGGAAGAGTATTGAGAACATTTTGGCTGTGACATGACCTCCGAGAGTTGCACTGATCCACCATAGCAATATCTGCGACCTTCAAAGGTCTATTCTACACTGAGATAATTATATCTACCAATTTATCGCCAGAGAAGTCGTCCTCAATAAATCGTTGCGTGAAATTCAAGAAATCGTGGTCAATCTGTTTGACTGTACAAAAATCGCAAAAGATCAGGCGCTGCCTGATATTCTTCGACCGATCGGTGTAGACACGGGCAGGAAATGGCTTTGTTTTTTGAAATGTGCCGCCACGCGCGATAAAAATTTCGCCGTTAAAAATATTGAAATACTTGTTTAAGCTTAAAACAAATTGGATTTTTTAAATCAGCGTATCAAAATTAGCGGAATTGGTCGCGAGGACCCTGATTTGTGGCATAGTTAAATATATTTTAAACATACAGTACTATTCTCAATCCACTGCTGCAATATATGTTTATCCTACACACATTTGGTGTGTAGTGTGAAGTTTTGTTTTGTTTTTTTTTTTTATAGCCTACTCTAGATTTAGAACCATAGCTACGTGGTCAAAAGATGCTGTAGTAGACTTTTTTTTTTTAAATTACCGGTCGTTTGAATGTCTTTGAAAAAATAAATCCAAAGACCATAGCAACAAAATGAAACGGGAACATGCGTACGACTACGAGGAACTCATACAATTTAGTTGGCGGTTCCATGAGGACGAAAACAAAGATTTTGTCATTGAAAAGATCAACAATTTAAAAACGTTTAGAAAAGAGCTGAAGAAGCTCGAGACGTCAAGCAAATCATCTAGGTGGTCGTCACAATGAGATATCGTGGCCTTCTAAAAACACAATGATAAACCTTGTTTATATCGTGTAAGTATGACAGGCGGTGGGCAACATGGGCTCAAAAAAAAAAAAACAGGAAGCGAATTCAAATCGAGACCATCTGCACGTGGAATTACTAGGACGCAGAGCGATAGATTGGCACAATTTCGTCTACAATTTATCCAGAGAGAAATTTGGAAACATATCGTTACATGAAATAGGTCCTTTAGAGCTTGAAATCGTCTATCAAGCCGTCAACCAGTAGACCACGCTGTGGTCATCTGTGCAGCCATACTACAATACTTTACAGTACGTTTTCTGACATGCAGTTGTTGAAGGACCTATCCTGGTCCCGTTCCTTGGCATGTTCAAGTGCAGCTATCTGTTATTTCGGCTGAGTATAACTAAGCTACAAGTGAAAGTGCCCAATTACCTGTGAATAGCACCCTGTGTCTGACTGGTGCTTTTGCAATGGCACATCCACCCTGGGACTTACCAGTGTTAAGAGACTTGCCTTTCAATCAAATTCTTTTTTGTTTACATTCTCTAAAGATTGGTTAAGATGCGTAACAAGCTACATAAGAAAATTTTAAAGAAATACAAATAGGAAAGTGTTTTTATATGTTTATTGTCAACAAAATAAAATAAATAGAAAAACTGAAAGATCTACTTACTTTCATGGATTCACAATCTCTACAACATAGTAGATCTATGTGAAATAATTGTATATTTTAAACAATTTATTTGACGACATGAATGAACAAATTCAATAACAGTCATGCAGTATTCAAGCCGTTCATATAAACTGTAAAAGAACTTACAAAATAGCAATGTTAACAGCACTTTGGTGGACAAAACACTCCTAATACAACTGTGTACACAACTAAATTTTTAATCACAATTTTCTTTTAAATTAATGAACACGAACAGGGCTATGATAAAGACTCAGAAAAAATGTTGAAATAAACAAATAATTTGAATATGAAAGATGCAAAATTATTCATGTCTAATAAAACACAATAGAAATAATTTGCATTCATAAACATTTTATAATTTCACATTTATGTTAGCAGCAATATGAAGAACTTGATAACGTTGAATCGTTTACGGAAAAATTACACTAGCCACATTCAAAATTTCACATTGTTCAGATGTTATACAGCAAAAACAGAGCTGTATACACTAAAATATTCAAATAATCACATTGTGCTAAAATGCAGTCCTCTGTATGTGCTCATGGTCATAATTTTTACTCACCAATTCTTGATCATTCTAGGAAAAAAACATGTTGTGCTTGGAGGATTGTGGTATATATTGCTGTGATAAATGAATAATAAAAGCAAATACTATCCAACAACAAAAATACAAACACTATAGGTGAATCAAATAAAAGATTATCAACATTGTTGAAGGGAAGGAATTTCTATTTAACTCTAAAATTGGTTTGACTACTATATTATATTTTATCTTTCCTGGCTTTTGCTAAATGTGACTTGAAGTATGATCAAAGTATATAAAATCTTTGGTTTCTCACCAAAAAAATTTACAGATCTTGAACTTCTTATCAAAGCATTTGCTCTATTTGCAGTGATAAAAATTGCATTGAATTTTAATTCTCTACAGAGAATTTAATTTCTTTATGATTTGAAATAATAATTTTCAAAATACAAATTTCTGACACTGACACTAAACTACTTTTGTCACATTAATAATATTTTCTGCAAAGATATACATTATTATTACAATTCAATATGCTTTTCTTCATTGAGAGGACTTCAAAAGTATGAGCATAACTTAGAAAAGCAATTTAAAAAAAAACAAGCTATCACATTTGTGCTGTTCCTTTCTTCCACAAACACCACAGATTTTTTTGGGGGGAAGTACTTCTTAATCATTGAAGATATATCACGTACACTCTTACCTTCTGCTCTTTTTATTTTCCAGAAATGTATAATATTCTACCTCACATGTACTCCTTTTATACCACACAAGTGCAGACAACTTTCTAGTGGCATTTCACATTTAGATTTTGCTACCTAATGAGGGTAGCAAGCAAAAACTCGAATTCAGATTTACTATCCGGGAAAAAAACCGAACTCTACTCGAAAGTGCCAAAAGATTCTAGATTCTGCGTTTCAGAAGATTATTTTCTAAAGCATTATTTATTCTACTTGCAGTAACATATATCTTAAGTTCCTAAGAGGAAAAATCTAAAGGTTATGCTGTCTTATCTTAAATATGTCACAAAGAACAATATTAAGTCTTATTTTTACTAATTATTTTTATAAATTTCTTTATCATTCTCAACTGACAATGCAAATTACAACCGCAGCAGCATAATTTATTGCCTTTTACTACTTTCTTCATCAACACATCAAACGTATGACTCTTTTAAAAACTCTTTTCAACCTTGTTGGACACACTGCTAGTCAAGTCTATAGCTTTGCTTTGATTTTTTGGCTAAAGCATCAAGCAATAGTGTTTATATTAAGGAAATCTATGTCTAGAGCCGCTTATATTCAAGTTAGAAGAAAAAAAACCCTAATAAACACACAAAAGAATTAAAAATGTATTCAACGAAAATACAAAAAAAATTCAAAACAAGCATCTTCTATATGCATTTGATTGTTCGACAAAGCTTGTGCCTTCTAAGAGCATAATTTCCTGTGACAGCTCATTCTCTGAACTGGCACATTTGAAATCCATTACCAACAGTTACAATATCCTTTCATGGATAATTAGCCAAAGATTCAAGATTTGGTTTTCGCTACAATGAGATGATAACTTATTTTATTACAAGATTCAATATTTTATTCACCTCAAAACAAGTTTATATAAAAAAATCGTTAAATATGTTTTAAAAAGTTCATTTATATAAAGTTTAAGCAAAACACCTGGTATAATAACTTAATTTATTAACAATGCTTGTGTTTGAGAATAATTACATACTAAAGACTGAATTAATTGATATGAATCAGAGCTTTGAATGAATAGAACTGATATGTGATGCATCTCCACAAAATGAGACGTTTCGTGACAGAACTCTATTTAAGAAAACCTTGTTTTGCGTAATGGTTGAAAATATTTTTTAAAAATTGTATTTCATTCAAAGGAAGATTGACTTCTTAAATAAGCAAAGACAGATTAAAAAATGGCCAAAATACTCCTTTTCTTAGGCTATTAATTTTTTCTTTCACTAGGGAAAAACTGAGGCCTGCACACATTGTGTGAAGGGTAGATTTTATTTCATTTATGCAGTCTATCTCCCTCCCTTTGCCAAAATAGAATTGTGGGAGAAAAAGATAAATTTGGTCTTTTAGAAACATTTTTAAGTCTGTGACAGAGAAAAGATTCACAACATGATGGGGTTTTAGTCCTAGATCATGATAAGATCTTATCTAGATTGAGACTTGGTAGGTTTGTCAGAAGCCTTTTTTTGTTCTTTTTTCTTAGAATTAGGCCTAGATTTAGATTTCTTCCATTAAATGTAGACAATTCTGAGTTCCACAGTAGCTGCCGTGTGAGTTATAAGACTGAATGACCACTCGGGGCAATGTTACTGTGAAGGATGATTCTATATACATGTTGAAATTGAAAAAAAAACATTGAACCAAATTGCTTTAAACTGATAGGAATTGGTAGTAAATACATTTATCTTTTGGATTACATACTAACCCTTTCAGGTACAATGCAATTTTATGCTCTTAATCTTTCTTAGTATTTTGTTCCCTTTAAAAAAATAACCCTCCCCTAATCCCATTTATTAAGAGCTGCATCTTCATCTACAATCTAGACAAATGAAAAAATGTTTGCACTTTCATTTTTTGGCTTTTTTCAATTGTACAATTAAAGTCTGCATCCCCAAAAGTCACAAAGCATCTTTTTTGTAGGGACACAACACATATTTAACAAACATATTTGGCACAGCTGCTTGAATGCTGTTTCCTATTGTAAAACCCCAGATTTTTTCAATAGCAGGTTTGAGTGTGGCTCTGACAAAGCCTACCTGATGTGATCCCTGAAATGTTATGTTTTGCATTGGCTTCCTCAATGAGCCTCAGTGCTGTCTCTGGATTAGCTCCAAGGGGGTAAGTTTTTCTACCAGTTTCATTGGCCAAAAACAATCTGTTATTCCTTTAATTACCATACACTTACGATCCGTACAGTGTAAGGCAACAATTTGCACAAAAAGGAAAATTTTTTACAAATTGTACTTCTTTGCTGCACAATTCATCAACACCACATAGAATACTTTGCTCCTTTTCTGTCATTGCACATGTAGGTCAAAATGATTATGGAAAAACTGAATGCCAAAAATTTGCAAACATAATGATATAAAAGCAAATATTCCTTTTCCAATAATTTGAAGAAAAATACAAATTATGTTTTAATACCTTGCACAAACATAAAAAAAAACTAAGAAAGTGCTCACTGATGAAAGGATTTAAGTAAGAACCAGCAATTACCAGCTCAAGTATCTAGGACTTCATGACTTACAACAGAGATATAAGAACCAAATCACAAAAAACTATATCAACAAAATAGTTGATCTCTTATTCAAAATAAATTATCATGTAAAAATAGATTCTGCAATAAATCATCTTGCGTTCATAAAAAAAAAAAGAAAGACACAGACTTTTGGTGAATTAAATATTAAAATATAGTTTAACATTATTAATTCAATACTCAGTCTTCAGACCATACAACAATAACTTACAGGGATGAATTTTTTTATCCTATTCTGCATATTTCTCTATTAACTGAATGAGTAGACCTAACTAATTCAGAGAGATAAAGTAATGCACGGACGGAAAAGGAAAAGAAAATGATGTACATATTTATTATTATAATGAGTTCTTGAAGGCTAATCACTTTGAAATAAATGAAAGGACAATGTATGTTGTCCATATTCCTTTTTTTTTAAATTTTGAATTGAGAGGATTTTAAGTTTTAAATATTTTTTTTCCACTCAATAAGATTCATTCTTTAAAGCATATATTTAGAAAATAAAAATGGGGCATATTTTTTTTTATGGAATGTTATTAAACCTTAAAAAGAAGAGAATATTTTTACTCAGAGATAGTTTCAAAGACAGCGATTCCAAAATTGTCTAAACTAAAATGATTACTACATATCCATAACTCAGTATAACCAGCAAATATCAAAGGATATTGTTCTTAAAAGAGCTGATGGCTCATAGAAGATAACAAACATGCAAATAAATAATTAATTTAACGCCATATACTGCAAAACTGTAATATATTATAAGCATTCACTAGGTACCCTGAATTAAGAATAAGATTAAAGCAAATAAAACATGTATCTACCTTATTTGAAATTTTGACATAGTAATGTACATGAAATCTTTGGCACAAATTATATGTCAATACACTACATGAAGTTTTAATTTACAGGATTTCTGTGAGTCTTTTATAAATTTCCACAGTGCAAACTAATTTCACCAGTACATGCATTTGACAATAATATACTTCAATTTGGATATTCGAAAGTCTCTAACTATTAGGTAATTAAGTTAATTTAAGTGAAAGAAATGGAGTAAAAGTAGGAAACAATTCATGAAAAAATGAGAATGCACACTAAACTTTTCTACATTAAACAAAGACCAATCCAACATATTATTTCAATTTAGTCCATTGAAGATATATGAATGACATAATTCTTCACAACCTAATAATCATTAATACTCCACTGGCTAAATATTTTAATTCTTGAATCTTCCAAAAGATACTGAAATATGCAGCTCCAGCATTCTCAGGTGAAAACACTCTTTTCAAACTTCAATTTATTCCATGTCAAAACACTTCATTCCTCTTACCTTATAATTATGTTCCAATATACATTTGCTTCTCAAGCTTTTGCTATACTATGAATGAGCAATTTGTGGTTTTGTCTAAGAAATGAAACAATTTTAAAACCTCACTTCTGCTGCCTCTGATGAAAAAAAAAGAAAAAAACAAAACAAAACCAAACAAATGAAAAACTCCTGTTATATTACATCTTCCCTGAATCTTAACAAAACCGATAATTGTGAAAAGAAAACTATTCCCAAATTAATGTTAACAAATGTCACTTTTTTCCATAGAACCCTTCATGAAAGAAATGCGTTTTGCCCTAAGAAAATCAGAAAAAATATTTTCTGCCTGAGATGGAAAAAAATAAAGCGTGTGCAATTCTCACAGTAACTGGTGCTTGCAATATTGACCACTAAAACATCCCTAAATTCAAAATGAGATAAATCAGTGGACAAAAGTACTGACAATCTCATTCCCTCTAATGTAAGGTTCCATGTCCAATTGAAACATCCTTTCAGGAACACACTTCACAATTTCCTCTAAAGCCACATCAAGAATTAACAGTTTAGAGGTTACCATATTTTTCCTACATGTAAACTTATCATAACCACATATCTCATAATGGCTCTGCAGAGTTAGTGCTCCCAGCGTCCTCCTCTGATCCAAGATTTGCTAAGATACGAGACAACTCAATCCGTTGAGCCAGAGTCATGTGTTGTGTCATGGAAACCATGGAGTCCATCACAATGTCTGGATGATTGCTCATCATACTGGAAACAGAAAAATATAAAAAGGAGTTAAAACGGTGTCAATTTTAAAATAAAATGTGTAGAAAAGAAAAAAGAAAGGAAAAATGTATCAGTTGCACGCCATCTATATCAGCTGAAAACCTTTAACGGAATGGTATATGTGAATATTTTCAATAAAGTGCCACATTAAGTAATAGAGGCTTCAGCCATCTCAAATGTACAGAACCATGTGACAGGAGAAACAACAATTTGCTAAGTGTGAGAGGTAATGCCAAGCACCGTAAATCAGTTCATACTCTAAGCATGTGGCAGGAAATAAAAAGACCATTTAAAAAAAAAAAGGACAGCATCCACAGAAAAGTTACAAACAAGAGAAAACACAGGCAGTTTTGTTTGACTGATTGATTAGCATTAGGATCTATATACACAAAAACTGTCTCAGAATATTGAGTTCCCAAATTAAAAGGTACTAAAAGAACTAAAATTCTTAAGCCTGAACTTTCCTAACCCTTTATAAATGAAATATGTTAACAGACAGGAACAAAGACTGACCCTTACCCTTTGACAGACTCCAGCATATGCTCTCTTTCAAGGCAGCGAATATTTTCCATAACAATCGTGTTGTCCTCTGCCAACTGCTTTTCAAGCCAATCCACTGAGACCTTGTCATCTTCATACTGATATGCCTGTGACGAAAAAATTGTCACTTATTTCAAGACATATGTTGAAACTTATGTGTTCATTTTTGTTTAAATCTTGAGGGAAAACATCACTTCAGTCAATAAAAACAAAAGCTCTTAATTTCTCATAAAAACTTATAAAAAGGGTCACAATGTAAAACCATCATAATTTTCTTAAAAATCACATTTTGTACCACAATAAGAATCCTTTTATAAAACAATAGCAACATCAAGGTGCTAAATGAACATTGGATGTGCTTAAAAATCTTCTTTGTACAAAATGAGTCGATTCATTAATAAACTTGACACGTCTTTCAATCACAATATTAATGGTGCCCTATTGTCTCACATACGATAAACTTTAGAAGAAACTTCAAGGACCCCTAGGAACTGTTGAGAGATATACTTACATTGATGGTCCCTTGACCTTCAACGAACCATCTGCTAAGCATGGAGTCCATCTGTGCCTGGCTGGATCCTGGTAAGAACTGCTTCATCTTTTTCTTGAGCTTGTGCTCTAACAAACGTCGACGTAAACGCCAGTAGAAGAAATGTCGAGACTCAGCCCAATCAATGACTTGCTGTGGTCAATGACAAAAAAAAAAGGTTAGGTAATTGCACTCCAAACTTGTTTACAGAAACATGAACCAGGTTTAAAGATTATCAAACACAGAGAAAGAGCAGAAAAAGACCTCTCCTTATGGCCATGAAATTGCCCAATGAACTCTTTTAACATTCTATATTCTAAGCTGAGTTTATCATACAAATCAATCTTTTGGGAAACCCAAAATATGTAGAATAAGTTTACTCCTTAAAACACTCATTTGCACTTTGAAATTTGATATGATTTATAAACCAAGTATATTAAGGACAAATAAAACTTTAAAAACTCCAAAACTTGTGATAACTTTTTAAAGTAAGACATGCATCTTCTACAATTACTTCAGCAACATGGAGCTTAAATTTGTATTTATTGCATATGTGCACAAAAGTACACATGTGAGCCACCATAGAATGAAAAGTTTAAGTAAGCATGAAAAAAAGGTTAAAGCTAAAACGAGAAAAAAGTAAAATCTTTCATTACCGTCTATTACAGCCCTGAGAACGATATTTCTAAATCATCATAAGCTTAACAGTGTAAATCTAGATAAAATTCTAATTTAAATTAGTTACATTCTTTTAAGAATTTGGATGTCTTGAAACAGGGCTAAATTTTAACATGGAAGACTATATTTTACTTGCAAAAAAAGACTGTGAACCCAAATAAAAAAAATCTATCGTGATTTAGAAGATGGAATATTCATTTTTGAACTATCTGTCAAGAATCAAGAACATCATGTTTAGGTTTGGGAGTCTAGAAAGAATACAAATCATGTAAGTTAGGTTTAAAATCTATACTGAGAATAATTACAGATGATTGCAGAGACTAGATCTAGATCTATATTAAGTGATCTCTCAATCTTCTTTAAGCCTTAGGCCCAATATTGTTCCAGTTTAAAACTTAAAATTTAAAATACATTAATTACAGTAGATTTACATTTCTAGGAGATTAAAAATATGTAGATCTAAAAATCTCTAAACTTTCATACTGCTTTCTAGAAATGACTTTCCTCATATGGTAACTTATTGCAGGAAACAAAAATTAGATCTTGTCCAAGATAAAAAAAATATTTAGTTCACTGGTGACTATCAGGATTGGTCCTGTGATATTATTAAGGAAACTTGAAAAAAAAAATGTAATATTGTACTAAATCATAAATCACTTGAAAACACTTTTCACATCCTTTAACTGCTAAGACAACAATTTGCATAATGATACCATAAAACTAGACTCAATTTGTTAAAATGGAACCCTTTGGATCTCTGTACGTGTCAAGCTACACCACTCTAGTGTGAGACTGTTCTTGCAAATTTCATCAATGGATTGAAAGTATCATAAAGTCTCAAGCTCTCACCGTGACACAGCCTTTTTCTTCCATGCGGCCAGGTGTATCATGCAAGTCAGCAAACATGACAGCAACTGAGTGATAGAGAGGTATTAAATGATCCTCTCGCTTCTTGAGCCTTTCCTCTATTTCTGCTCGTGCACTCTCCGGAAGCTCAGGATTAGAAATCTGCTCAACAAGCTGCTTAGTTTCCTTATCCAGACGACGTATACACTTCTCCACATCCTTTACTTTAAATTTTATTTCCACAGTGCCCTCAGCTTCTAAAACACCACCCCTGCAAAAAAAAAATTAATAACATTAAAACTGTTAAAAGCAAATGAAATTAGAAAAAAATGTAAAAATGAATCTTCTTTTGTGCTAATGCTGAAGCAGAGAGTACCTCCATTACAAAAAAAAATGAATTTACCTATTGCACCTTTTCCTCCCCACCCCTAAGAAAAAAAAACCAACTATGACAAAACTCTTGGGTGCATTTCGCTGCCAGAGGTTTCAGATCCTGCCTCACATGGAATGCCAACTATTTTTCGCCTTAAAAAAAATCAGTTTACCTTCATTTATTTTTACGAGAGTATTGAAATTTTTGTCTTTATGAAAGCAGAATTGAAATTTACAAAACAGAAAAATTTTTCAAATTGCTCACTTTCTTTTATGAGGCCTATTCTTACCATTACTAGATACTTTACACCTAGATCTAGATCTTCATAGAACTAGGGCTTGGCTCATCGGACGATTGGTTGCTCATACTAAAAAATATGGCTCTAGGTCCTGTCAAGGTTGACAGTATCATCTGCTTCACTATTAGATGACTATTATCGGACCCTGCATTGACATAAAAATTGACTGACTGAAAAATATTCCTTTGCTGCCTAGCCATTTCTAAACGAGATATCAGGCTAAAAGTGAAACTAGATCTAGATCTAACAAGGTTTTGGGTGTCATCACAAAACCAGCTCTAACTTTTTTATTTATTAAAGAAGCTAACTCAAACAGGAAGGAATATGAAGAGAAAAGATGATTGCTAACTGCCGAAGAATGTCAGACTTAAATGTAAATCAGTTTTAATAGCAGTAGAATAAAAATAGGGTAGTGTAAACCGAACCCCCTTAGTAGCAGCACTACCCACTCTATGCCAGTCACCCAAGGGTTCATTATAGACAACGAGTGTCTTAAAATACTACATTAAGTCATCATTTTAAGTCATCATTTTTTTAGGCTGAAACACACAGTGAAAAATTATCCAAAGATAAGTTCAACTCATATAGATGGTGAATTTCTGTAAACTGACCTGCTTAGGCTATCAGCATACATTTCCATGTAATCTGGATTGATAAGTGGATCAACTACAACCCACGATCCACCTCGCAGTTCTGCATAAGGCGGCACATAAATGAAGATGGGATGAGTATACTCCCGCAGTGCATCAACTATGTAAGAGCCGAATTTGAGCACCTGATCATACATATCTGAAGAAAAAAATGGAGCCACGGTAGAAGTAATTTTGGAGCAAACCAAAAGAAAAAAAGTAGAGTTTTATCAACAGCATACAAATCAACATGATAAAATCAGATATTTTGCAGGCATGATTTTTTTGTTTCAGATTCATAGAGTAAAAGGGTGATTTTATTTTGTTTTGTTTTTTTATTAAATATATCAGAGAGCAAGCTAAGGTTCCTTTTTCTGTCGCCTGCACTCAGATTATAAGTCTGTGGTTATATATAACTAGCTCCCATTTCATTTTCACAGCTATATTAGAAACTTATGAAAATAATGACATTTAAAAACTTAAGTTCTAATCCCAAGACAGTCTTTTGGTTGGTATTGATTAAAGTAATTTCTGATGCACATTATAATTTCCACAAAAAAAAACAACTTTACTCACAATTTTACATCATAACCTTATAGTTTCTTTTTATCTTTTTTTTCCCTTCCATTTTGAATGCATTAACTTTTGTTCATACTAACGACAAACACCGCAAGCTTATTCACCTTTCATCCCTCCTGAGAAGCCTCTCCAATTGGCAAAGATGAAGAGAGGAAGCTCCTCATGAGAGAAATCCTGGATGGCTTGTGCTGTCTTGTATGCTGAATCTGGAAACCACACCTGACCAGCCTGTTGTATCAGCTGCACAGAGAAGATAGGTAGTTCAATCATGAAAATGTCAATCAAATAAAGGGAATAGCTATATCTGCAATAACAGTACAATTTCAGTTATTTCACTTCCACTAGAAGAATAATCTTCACCTATCTAAAATTACAATGTTAAAGAAAAACAAGTGTTTGCTGTTTCAGCTACAGGGCAAAAATACATAGTTCAATCATAACAACATAAATAATTGCTCTCAATAATTGATTTTTTTCCTGCTTTGAAAAGTGCAAAAAATGGAATGAGAAAGGAGAACTTAAAAATCATCTACAGCAAACTTTAAATATTATGTCTAAATTATTTTACATACCAGAGGTATTTAGTTTTATATATGCACCACAAAATTAACATATTTTGTACCTTTGCAAAGAATTTTTTGGCCTTTCTTTCTTTATAATAATGGAGGAAGCTAAACTTTTAGGATGTATGAGGTCAACTGAAAAGGATTCTGGAGGAGTAAGAGGATTTATAGTGATTAACTTTTACTATGTTTCAGGACAACCCTAATGATGAGCTTACAATGGAGCAATCGCACAATACTTATACATTTCCAATACTACCTTAGACTCGGAATCTGCATTGGCTGGATCTGCCGGTATAGTCAGCTCCACAGTTCTGGTCTCCACAGAGACTACTCCTACTGGAATGCCACCTAGCCTGAAATATATTTAACAATAGAGTTCACTCTTACAAAGGTTCTAGTAATAAGCAGTTACTATGGCATTTTTCTTGAGAATGAAAAACTGTCTAACATTGATACATTTTTCATTTGCTGAACTTCACCAACACTTCAAGTTTCATCACAAGCCCAATCTATTTTTTTTTCTCTCTGTCATTATCCTTTCACACACACACAAAACCCCAATAGATGTCACAGTTACTCCTCAGAATAAGTCAAAATAAAATTATATATATATATATATATACTACTACTACTACTACTACTGCTACTGCTACTGCTACTACTACTACTACTTTTAAAATATATAAGCATCAAAACAACATTGGCTAATTACCTTGCCCTGCCTACTACCACAGTCTGGGCCCATGGTTGCATGATTTCATCAAATGACCCTCGATCAAAGAATCCCGAAATCCATGCCCCATTTTCACCTGATTGATGAAAGAAATGCATAAACACTTGTATGTGAATTTAGCCGATTGCATGCTTTACCCAAGACAGCCTTGGACCTATATATGTCAGTAGTGTGCTATATGCTCAAGACTGTCTAGCTTACAGTAAAGTTTAAAAAAAAGGCACCATGAAACAATTATTTACACCCTAAAAAAAGGAAAATCAAGTTTGTCTGTTGAAAATAAAAATTAAAATGAAAAAAAAAAAGATAAAAACAGAATGCCTATATTTTACTGGACCACAAACCCTCAAGTTTTGAAATATTATAACTCTTTGCCATTGAAGGCAGATTATTAAGTAAAAACAGAAGAAAAAAAGGTATGGAAAAATTGACGGCATGGAAACATTTTTTTTTAACTGAGAGAACTTTCATACAAATGTTGTGAAGAAACATAATTATTTTAATTGTTTAAAAATTGTTAAAACATATTTTTTAAACTGAGAGACATAACTTTCATACAAATGTGAAGAAACATAATTGTTAAACTAAAGTTATTTCACCCTAAATTATTATTTTAAATGTTTAAAAATTGTTAAAACATATTTTTTAAACAGAGACATAACTTTCATACAAATGTTGTGAAGAAACATTTTTCATCTTAATGGTTAACGATTTGTATATTTTGAACTTAAAAATTTAGTATATTGATACTTATTCTTGTACGCTATTATAAAAAAAAGGTTCTTCTGCTCATTACTTTTATTTTTATTTGAAATATGACTGCTTATGTAGTGATAAGAGTGTGTTTGCTTTTATGCTCAGGATTTTTTTTTCTTAACTCAGATTAATGGAATTGGTGATTTCTCATGTAATCATCAACTTGACATTTTTAAGCACCTCAAAATAAAAGTTGTGTACAGAAATAAAATGGCTCAGTATAATTAAAAAAAGGCTAACCTTTTCGCCCAGCAAGCATAAATCTGGGATCATATGGAGTTCTTGTAGGCACAAACTCAATCTGTCTTTCCACAGGATCAGGCATTTGTAATACTGGAAGGATTCCACCTTTTTTCTAGAAGGAAGAAATCAAACAGATAGCACAAAAAATATATAAAGACAAATTCTAAAAACAAGAAATATTTACTTAAAATGCAGGAGCAAAGATTTAGACTTTAAATTCATGGAGAAGTGAAGACCGGAGGTTTGAAAAAAATTTATAACTATTCATGGAAAATGAAAAAAAAAAAAAAAAAAAAACATACAAAAAGCAAATTGAATGATAGTATAAAAATCTCAATAAATTTTTTTCTCCAATCTTTGGATCTCTGATGTAAATAGAGCTCAGAAGGCACATACCAAAGGCATATAAGATAACCAGTGCAGAATTTTGACAATGCCCTCAAAATCATCTGGAACTACAGCATGGGAAACACCATTGTTGTACATGATTTGAACACCACCTAGCTGGCTGTTGCTTGTGTAAACTTCCCTGCCCAGAACCTTGTATGATAGATCAAAGGGCATAAACAAAAGTATGAGAAACGCATTGAAGACCATTTTTCACATCTTGATTTGTATTAAAGAACTTAGAGTACAAATTCTTCTTAGTCATTTATTTTTCTTCAAGTACACTTTGTGCACTGAAACAAAAAATGTCGATATCTGAGTTGATATAGAATTTTCCAAATATGCAGTTTGAGGTTTTACTTTCTAATTATGATTCTATGCACCCCCTTTGAGCTATAAAAAGTCATACTCTCCTCAAATTTTCACAGTATAAAAGTGATAGAAGGTTAATACATATAAACTTACCAAAACAAATAAAAAAAAACCCTAACTGAATGAAAAGATATAAAAAAAACACTGCCATCACACCCACTCACATAATACAATGAAGTTTTATGATAATACATTTCGTAAGAGACATAAATAATGAACAACAAGGAATATATTTACAAAAATTACAATGAATTGAAATTTAAACAAGCCAAAAAAAAATTTCTGGTCCCTCTCTTTTTATTAAAAACATCAACTCATCCCACAAAAACATTTATCAATTCCTAGCAATAAAGAGATCATTACTCAACATCATTCTCCTTACTTTGTTGAGGGCACCAGCACCAGTGAGAATGATAGAGGAGTTTTCCACCTGAATAACACGCTGACCTAGACGCACCAAATAAGCTCCAATTCCTATGGCCCTGCATGATACCTAGGAAGAGACATGACAAACAAATTTATGATTTAAAAAAAGTGAAGGAAAGATATGTCAGTTGAAAAAAAAAATGATGACACTCCCCTTGACTTTTAAGTAAGTTATTTCAAGCTTCACTGAATTTTTAATTATATGAAAGACCATACTTTCAAATTTTCCAAATTTTGCTGAAGTGTCATTATCACATGTCTGTTGAAACATGAATTTTACAATGACAGCAGCTATTATTCGTTCAAGCTGGATATAAAAAAAAAAAGCAATCCACAAAGACGGAGGAAAATGTAATACCAACCAGATTAATGGTGACCACCTCCTTGTAAGCCTGTGAAGTCTCTCCTGCAATCATACCAGCATACCGCAATGACTCTACACCAATGCCGTCTTCCTTACCTGATTAAAAAGTATTTTATAAAAACAGAGCACTCTTGAATCTTTAAAGCAAATTAATGAACACGAATCTATCTCAAATATTTCAAAATAGTTACCTTATAGTAATTATTTGTACATGAGCTATTCCAAAGCATTTTTTTACATGCTAAGTGACCCTGCACTATCATTTCCATGAACTAATTAATTATGAATAAGAAGCTCTCTCAAAATATCATATAAACAAAGATGTTGATCAAATAGACAGCATATGTACCATCATCAGATAGGCTCAATGAATTAAATTAGCTCATATTTGGGTAAGAAGTCTGTGTTTCTATCACATTTTACAGCATGGAAGGCTCAGCACCTCATAAATAGCGTCAAAAGATAACCCTGGACAATATATATATATATATACATATATATACATACTTACCAATAATGTCTGTAATCTTGTAGCGAGATTCTTCATCATCCTCAATAAGCTCTGCCCTTACAGAGTTCATAGTGCTCACTTTCTTGAAATCATCAGGACGGAGATAAAGGTATTTGAATCCCTAAGAACAAATTGCATTCATGACTTTGAATAATAAGGGTAAAAAAAATGCATGACAGGAAAGAACTGTTTGACTTCATGACAGAAAAAAAAAAAATTCTTAAGATAGGTAAATTCATTTGAAATATGGATATCTAAACAAGTCTAAATGTATAATGAGGTATCTAAAATTGACAAATATAGTAAATGACCTTTAAACTTATTGGTTTCTTTTTTTTTTTTAAAGGATGTCAAACACAGATTTGGGCACCTAAACTTTGATTTCTTTTTACTGACTTTAAGGATGTTAGACACAGATTTGGGCACCTAAACTTTAATTTCTCTTTAAACATTTTTAACAAAGCGATAAAAACAGCACAGATACTACAGGCAATAATGGAGCAGGCTTTCAAAATATGTATAGGGAGCTGAGGAAACTTGGCCAAAGAAGTATGAGGCAAAATATTACAAGTCAAGTAACAGCACAATATTCTTATCCCTGAAAGATACCTTCTCTGGGTCATTGGGATCATTCCAGGCTACACGGAACATGTGCTTCAGTTCATCAGCCACTCCTAATCTAGCTCCACTATTAGCAGATATATAGATGCGTGGAAGACCTAACTTCCTTGCTTGCTCAGATGCTTTCTGTAGAAGAGTAGAAATGAAAAGTAAAAAGTTCTTGTTACCCTATACATGATACAAAAAAAAATGCACTCAAAAAACAACCAAACAAAAAAAAGAACCCAAATTATCCTTGAATTAAAAAAAAAACTGTAATGAAAAAGAATACCTATCTAAAAAAAAATCCACAAAAAACAAAACAAAAAATAAACTTCAAAAGGAAAGAAGAAAAAAGAGAGGGGGTAAAAGTAAAAGGAAGTAAAACTAGTTCCAGATATAAGAGGATAAGAAAAAGAAGCAATAATATATAACATACTTTAAAAAGCATGTCCTCTTGGGGTCCAAATGAGCCAATTTTGAAGGTCATGTCATTAGCTATGAGGATGATATCCCTGCCTGTTGGGCACTCTGGTGTTTTCAATGTCATTTTCCAAGCTACCATTCCTATCTGATGTGACAGGAAGAGAAAACATGACACATAGAGAATAGGTAACAATGAAAGACGAACAAACTTTAATTACACAAGCGAAATAAGCCCTGAGCAGTTTGAAACCCAATAACTTTTATTATTATTGTTGTAATTAATATGTGATTCTTAATGCACTAAAAAATTTGAGGCACATGGTAGCTTATTCAAAGAACTTATCTTGCTAAAAATAGGGTTAAAAACCCACACCCAGCTATCTAGCGCTGATATTTCACCTTATCTTAAAAGCCATTCCAAGGTTACAGCTTCAAGGCCATTCATTACAGAAGTTAAAAGGCTAACAATAGGTAAAGTAATTGAAGTCTGGCTTATCATATATTTTACCTCATAGGCACAGCCAAAGGCGAGCTCAGAGTATTTGAATTTTATTTTGTCATAACTACCTACTGACAAGTCTTTCTGCTGCATCAACATGGCCTTGCAAAAAAATTCCTTTTATGAATATTTTCCTTTACTCAGTTAACAGCTATGATATGAAGGCAACTATGTAAAATACCTCATTCTCCCCTGGCAATCTATTCTGTGTGCACAGGTGATTGTGGCTGTCCAGCACCAACTCCTTACAGGCCACAATGTCCTCAGGCATGTCCTTCATGTCTCTCTTGATCACCCTCAAGTAGTGTTCCCATCGTTTCAAAAGGGCCTATGAAATATGGATTGATGTATAAATAACTAATATCCAAAACTTGTGGGTTATTAAAATAAAAGATCAGGATAGTGGCGGGTGAGGTGAGCCAAGCCAATTAAGTTAAAAATAAAATTTTCTTCTTACTAAACACAACAAAATTTTTTTAGGAAGCCATTTTCAGTTTTAAAAATCATTATCAAAAGTATGAGTATGTTGGATACCTGGCGGAACATCTCTGGGAAATCATATACATAGGTTGTGCCTGAGGATTGAGCCTGGTAGCGCTTGAGCTGGAGATGGTCTTTGGTTAGGTAAGGCGTACTGATCAATAGCCCATGCAAGGGACCCTGCTTCTCTCCATAAGCCTCAAACATTATCTGAAAGAAATAAGGAAGATATGTTAGAAATTCAAGGCGTTACATGCCAATGGACAAAATAGAATGGAAAGTGACAAGAACCAACCCATTCCTCAGAAGAAGTTGAATGCACATATCACATAAATATAAGGCTTACAGGTTACTGTTCCTTGAAGAAAGAGAGAAAAAAAAGATTTGAATTATTGAGAAGTTGCTTAAACTTTGAGATAAGAATTGAATGATTGCAGTGTTGAAAAACAATATGCTAGAAGATGGTCCTAAGCCTGTATAACCTCAAACTTTCAGCACCAGGCTTATAAGGTAGAGCTTTTCGTTAAACTTGAGTTACAGAAAGAATAATCCGTATAATAATTTGAAAACTAAAAGATAAAATGCAAAACTCATTCACAGTGATAATGCAATTCCAGCAAACTAAAAACAATATCTGCAGATCTTAAGGTGCCTACGTATATCACGAAAGATATTGAGCCAGTTCATACTGAGCTAGGAGGAAATATCGGTAGAGGCAGTTTTTACTTTTAGGTTAAGCACAAGACTGCCTTCTTGAAACTTACTAAAAAGATAAAAAAAAATTGTTTTTAAAATTTCCTTTACCTGGCGAGTCCTTTGATCAGTGACTTCTCTGTAAAGACTGATATCCAGGTAGTATCCACTCTCATTTGTAATGAAGACACGAATAGGGAAACTAGTTCCTGCTCCCATGCTGGTGATTCTGGGGACAAAAGGATCATTGGGAAAAGTCTGAATGAGACTAAGGGGACAAAAAAAATACTGTAATTTAAGTTAAAAACTCAATTCTTATAGTACAAATTGAGAATCATTGGTCTGCCTCCTCCCCAGAATAAAAATATGATGTTCTTAAAGACATATTTGCCCAGTTATCATCTATCAACTTCAAGTCTAAATTATATCTGATTCTGAGGCTAAATAAAACCCGTTTTTCTCTATTAGATTGCTTACCATGAAACTTAGAAGACTGTAAAACTTGAAAAACGATAACGAAATAACTCAATATGTCATTATGTAAAACTAATTTTTTTTAATTACACTATAAATCTTTCTTTTTTTAATGGTCAATACATCTCTTATCATTTACTTTTATTATGCACTTCACATGAAAACTTGTATCTTTGTATTAAAATTATGAAACAATATGCTGATTGCAAGTCTCAATTCAAACAGACACAAAACAACCAAAAGCTATTATGCGAGCAACAACAACTGTTCCTTCTTTTTTCAAGGTAAGTTCATGCAATTGGCGATCAGTGATAAGAGGGTGCCCTGTTGCCCCTGAATCTCAACGCTAGTTTTGTTTATCTAGTGTTAAATACAAACCTGACAGTGAATTTTAGTTCTGCATTCAGGACTCGTAGTTTCCACAGCCTTGAACCATAACGCATGATCATACTGCGCACAGTTTCTACCAGCTGGCAAAAAAAAACATAAATGCCATGAGTTTAAGTCTTTATGTCTAATGAAAAATATTCAGAGGCTCTTTTATTGGACACAAAAACTAACAATAATTATCGTGATTAAAAGGAGAAAATCAATCACTTCAATTTCACACTTTGAACAAAAAGTTCATCACATCTAGATAATATTTGGAGGTTTAGTAATCAATCAATGGAAAGAAAAGGAACAAAATAGAGCAGAGGACATGCCTCAAACAGATCAACATAAAAAAAAAAAATCCACAAGAAAAAAAATTAGAAATTTCTTACTTCAGCATTACTTGTGATCTTTCATTAAACAAAATAGGAGAAAATCAATATATACATTGAGAGTTTGATCAGTTTTGTTGCATTACCTTTCCTGGTTCAGTCAGTGTCAATGTGGGTACAAAGTTTAGGAAAATGTGATTGCAGTCTGTTTTTCTTGACTGGAAAAATAAAAAAAAAATTTAACATAATAGTTGCAATAAAAAGAGTAGTTCACTTCTTCACCCAACACCCTTCCGCATGGTAAAAATCATGGCACAAAAATAGTTTTAATAACAAACATCTGAACTTTATCATTAAAAATAACACAACAAGTTCAAATTATAACACATGAAGTTAACTTGTATACTACATTCATTTCTGGTCTGCAGTACTGTGTAAGTCAGTATGAGACAATACAAAAATTGTCAATTTTTAATAAAAATTAAATAATGGAGGACGAGTATTTTTCCTGCTTGTTACATGTGAGATTACTAAAGACCAAAGCTTTAACTTACCGACTGGTGAGAGAAAGCCACTTCAAGAGAATCCATGGCCTCCAACAGTGTTCTCTCCCCTTCATTTTCTAAATATTCAAAGGATGCCTCCTTGAATAAAAAAAAAAATGGAATAGATTATCTACTTCACCTGCCGTTAAATAAATGTTCATCTGATAATGTAAGCTATTAACAATAGAAAATATTTAGAACTTTTCAGTCTTGCCATATAACTTATACACAATTGAAATTTTCATGGGTACAGATAATATAGTTGATTGGAGAATATGATAAAAACAACTGTCTAGAAGATGCTTTTGTTAATGAAAGCAAGGTTTCCATTCTAAATAAAAAAATTTATGTAGCTTAACAATGTTAACAAATCTGTACCTTCGTGACCAAGTCAGAGTGGCGAATTATACATCGTACAAAGAATCTAAAATCTGTGACTTCTTGACCTTTGGCAACCTGATTAAAAAAAAAATTTTAAATCACCACAAGCACACATTACACCCAAAATGAAAAAAACCAAACAACAAACAGACAAATGAACAGAGTAATAAGTCTTTTTCAGATAGCAATTTTCCCTAATGTCTTCGCTTTCACCAATCTATCAACCTTTATCAGTTTCATCCTTTTTTCAAGATTGACTCCAAAGGTCATGTACTTCAACACAACTTCAAATGCACCAATATTTTTCAGTGGTAGAACCAGAAGTAAAAAAACCCAGCTTTTCTTCTAAACTAAGACACCGATACAAACAGGAATAACATAGTATCGACTATTAAAGAAAGAAAGAAAGAAATCTATGCGATTAAAGTAATGGAAAAGGAGATTTACAATCATTGGAGATGGGGAGGTGCCCATCTTTAATTATCAAATTGTTTAAGAAAAACCATGGAGATCTAGTAAAACTGGAGCCGGTTCCACCTTTGACTTTTTGTAGTTAAGATTCAAGAGCAAATCTAGATAAATGCCTCAACCCAGAGAAGGTAAATCTTTGCAGCTCTTTGAAGATTTTTATTAAAAAAAATTTTCTCTTATCCAATCCAAATTCAGCCTAAGATACACAGGACTGATTTGGAAAGATTCAAACTTGAAACATACTTGTATAAATTCCAAAATTCAAAATAAATTTTTTAAGCCAATATCTAATAAGCTTTTCACATCAACTTCATAGCAGTTTCATATAACACCTCAGCAACAAATTAACATAGTTACATTGTTACTCAATAAAAGAGGCTCACTTTAGCTTTGCCTAGATAGAGATGCATCTTGAGATTGGCTGTAGGAATTGCCTCCAGGTCAAAGTTGCGCAGGCGGTTGATCTCCAGCTGGAATGCCAAAGCTGGCTCCAAGTGGCGGTAGATACGGTCCTCACAAAACTAAATCAAAGAAAAAAAGAAATAAATTTCATTATTATGAGAATTCTTGCAACAACTAGCACGGAAGTTTGCATAATGGCAGAGGCATAAAATATTTTCTGTGTTGCAAATTATCACCAACTCTGTGTCACCATCCAAAATTAATGTTAAATAATAACAAAAAAAAACCCCAATGATTTTGATGCTGATATAAAAATAATAATAATAATAATAATAATAATAATAATAATAATAATAATGATGATGATGATGATGATGATGATAATGATAATAATAATAATAATAATAATAATAATAATAAGAAGAAGAATTATAAAAGCAAGAACAATATACAAACAATCAAATAATATAATGTAAAAGAAGATTCAAGTGCTAGGTATCACAAACCTCAAACTTTGCCCTGTAAGTGAAATACTTTGGAATGGTTCTCTGAAAAAAAAAAAAATAAGTATTAAAAAATGTTGATAAGCATTTTTCAAACTGCTAAAAATGTAAACAAATAAAAAATTGCAAGCTGCAAGAATTTAAAAATTAACTTGGAGATAGGAAATAATATTGATAATTTTTTTTTCTTTACTAAATTTCATTTATTAAATGCACACAAACTAATGTAACAACACTGTGGCTTCCTCAGTTCATTCTCTAAACTCTGCTGTAGTTGCAAAGGATTAGCTACATTATGATATTTTCATTTTTCTTTTACAAGAAGATGAGGTTTTAAATTTTTCAAAGTCTGAATTTAAAAAAATGAACACTTCTATAGGTGTTACTCAAACTTAAAAGTAATTTATAATTAAAAATTCAGAATATTTGACGAAAAAAGTCACTTGAATTCTAAATTTGAAGTGATTTATGGACTAGTTTTGCTGCTATCAAAAGTTTTTTTTTTCTCAGAGAAAGAGCACTCAAATACAAGGAGGCATGCACTACATTTGATACTGCTAAAAAAACTTTGCTTTACACAAACAAGTACAAAATAAATGAAAAAAAAAAAAAGATAAGACCTTGCCAATCCCAGTCCAATTTTCATGGCTAAGAGTGATAAAATGCAAAAATGGGTTCCATTCAACTCGGTGCATAATTCTATGACATACAATAAAAAATAACTTTCAATTATAAAATGTCTGAAATGCTCACACAATCAAAGGTATACACCAGCATAAAAAATAACCAAGACCATTTTACAACACTATAAAAAATATATATAATGAAAAACAAATGTGCAGCAATGTAGATATAGACTTTCTTAAAGATGATCTGCAAGGGACCTTTTCAAATCTTAGGCAAAGCAATAATAATATATATATATATATATATATATATGAAATATGATAACGAAATGGCCTTGAAGTAATATTTAGAAGAAAAAAAAAGGATATTGGAGGCAATTTTAAGCAGAGTATCTCGAAAAAACGTTCTTCCATAACTGTCAGTATCACAATCTAAAATTTTTAAGGAATTATGTTTATTGTAACTCATTTGCCTTTATGGTAAGTCACTGAGTCTTTAAATAAATTAATTTTGCAATAAAACATTTCAACTCTTTAAAGAAAACTGGATTTTTTAGATTTCTCAAGTTGGCAAAACAATGCTTTGAAAAAAAAAATAAATAAAAAGATAAAAGATGGAGAAAGATAGTGTCAAACATCCATCACACCCCAACTTAATGCACATGTAACCTTCCCTTATTATGAATCATTTTTAAACTGCAAACAACACAGGCATGGGCAACTCAATAAAATTTAACATAAATATCAGGTAGGTGCTAAGAATTTACTTACAAATGGTTTTGCAAACTATCAAAGATGAATGCAAAGGAAAAAAAAAGTATTTAATTTAATTTTACAAAAAAAAAAACAAAACGACCAAAAACCAAAAAATTAAAAGCTTGTCATACGACAAACATTCAATTCAAAGCCCACTCATGTCATAAAACTTTAGCCTTGCAACTCATTCAAATGGGTCAAATTTACAATTTTCTCCTTAAAAAATGACAACACTGTCGAACTATAAATTCTCAGCACTATTTTAAAGTTTTGGATGTGAGCAGCAAAAAAGAAAAAAGAAAGGGGGTATCTAATTATGCTGCCTTTCCTAACATTTGACTCATATAAACCAGTGACTTATTTTTTTGTTTTTGGAAAAAAGTTTTCAGATATGTTTATCAAAATCCTTTAGGCATTGCTTTGCCATTTTGGGTGATAAAAGGAAAAAAAAGAGACAGCTAAGATTTAGTATGGTTTAAAATTTTCAAAAGAAAGAAAGAACCAGAGACAAGAAAGAATTAGAAAAATAATTATACTTTAAAAGGAAAGAAAAGTGATATTAAATATTGAAATGAAAAAAACTTGTAACTGATCACAAAATATGAAGAAAAGAGAATGGTGGGAACTATTAACTTTCTGATTGCACAAATAAAGTTAAGCAAAAAAATGTAAAGGGTGATATTGTGGATTTTTTTTTTACTGCTCTGAAGTAAAACACACATAACATTCTGAAACAAAAAAAGCTCATTATAACATTGAAAAGAGGAGAGATAAAAACAATATAATATCTAAATAGATTTTTCTTTTAAAAATTAAAAAAAAAAAAAAGGAAAATTTGAATGCATACAAATAAACAAAAATAAAATTACACCAAGGAGATTGATAAAAATACTAGACAAAAACTACATGCCAAAAAAAAAGAGATTCAAAATTCAATAATTCCTTTGCTTAACACCTTTCAAAAATGAATCACAAAATTGAAGCAGTACTAACAATCTTATTCTTTTTTCTAAGCCTAAAGCAGCAGTTAGACATAACTATCTACTGAATAACTTTTCGCTCTACTGTTCAACAATAAGCTATTTTTTTTTAATTTTATGATTTTTTTTCTGTAGTTTATAACATTTGTGTTGTTTTATTCTTTCGCCTTTACTTTGTATTATCATGTCATGTAGGATCTTACAACTGAGCCTTGTAAAAAGGAAGGTTTCTTTATGTTTATCAATAAAAGATTCAAACCATACAATGTAAGAAGAATAAAGAGATAGAGAGAGGGAGGTAAAGAGAGAGAAAGAGAGAGAGAGAGAAAGAGAAAGAGAGAGAGGGAGAGAGAGAGAGAGAGAGAGAGAGAGAGAGAGAGAGAGAGAGAGAGAGAGAGAGAGAGAGAGTGAGAGAGAGAGAGAGAAAGAAAGAGAGGGAGGGAGAGAGAAAGAAGGGGGCTTGGAAGAATGATCTGCCCCCCTCTCTCCTTCTTTCTTCTTGAATTGCTCTCTACATCTCTTTATCACCCTGTTTGAAACTCTCATCTGCTGCATTGCGCTCTGTATCCATCACCTTTATCTCAGCAAGAAATTAGTATGCATAAAAATTCTCCTTTTTGCAAGCCAATTCTTCGTACTAATTTGCCATTTTCCTCATTTCTTGACATGATGACGCTCAGTAAGTACTTGTAGTTGTTATGGCACCAAAAAATTGTGGTACACCTATACGGAAAACCAAGAAGAAATTCACGCTTATCTGATCTAACAATAAACCAAAATAAAATTGTCACATGCAAACACAGGGTTCATCCCAACAGAACAAGCCGCCTGTATTGATTTGCCAATTGGCAGATCCATATCAATTTGTCTAAACGTATGACCTAAGCATTAAATCCACCAGGAAATTTGAGCAAAACTCAAGGTAGACTATAAAAAAGCTATGGTTTATTACACTTCAAAGCTTACAGGAAAATCAAAGAATAAGAAGACTTACACTGTTAGAGACCACAAATGTGACTCTTCGAATTCCTCTCTCATTCAAGGCTGCTTCCTGAAACAGGAGAAACAAAAACGAATAGACAAAGCTGAAATTTCTGATTCCAATAAAGCCGTAAATGCATAAACCATTTTTTACTGTTTTACGTTGTTGTGTAAAAATAGTGATTGCATATAACGTCTCTCATTAATAAAACAAAATCAAAATGATTCTAAGGCATCATTTACATTTTACATAAAAGTTCAGAATATCCTGTATCTGCACTTCACAGCTTATAATATTTTTACTTTAAGGCACATCTTTTTTGGAAGTGCTCTACTTCACTGCCAGCCAGAAAAATATTTTTGTTTTGGGCCATCCCAATCATCCTCGCACTGTTAGAGGCCAAATATCCCATTAATTCCCATGTATATCCATTATTGAACGAGATTATTTAAGAAAAAAAATGTGATAATGAAGTTAACACAGACTCACCCTCTCTTTACAGAAGAGTTGGAAAGCTTCTGCCATAGTGTCATCGTAGTTCTTTTCCATATGACGAATTGCAACATTTATGATATGTGTTGGATCGTCAGAACTAGAAACAGAGACGTTCTGTGGAAATATTGAAAGAATTCAATCAGTCAGTCAGGTGCCCTACTCTTTAGCACAGACGCTTATGATCTTCCAAGCATCTCAATACCATGTTGTTTTGTTTTCTCAATGCATTTGTCGGTGGCCTGAAATTTTAAGGCTCAATGAACAGTTTGAATAAATTGCGATGTCCATATTTTCTACAAGCTCAATCAATTACCTTTATGAAACAGTTTAAAATTTGTTAAATATTTTAACAATTGGCTGGGTTATATCTTGAAATCCAACAAAAAATTAAGAATCACTTATTTAAAGTTAATGAAAGTTTTGTTGCAGACTTGCAGTGTATACGCAACCACCCCCTACCACAAAAAAACAAACAAACAATATTGAAAGCTGCGTTTGGGCTTTGAAAATTTTTGACATAATAGAAAATGGATTATTGTTCACCAGAAACTAAAAAGTGGGCAACCTTGTAAAATCCATTTTTCATGTTTGCAGCTCTATAGCTCAAAACTGTCATTTCAGACATAATTCTTAACCCTTTCAGATTTACCTCGGCCCTACCTGACTGAAATTAGGCCTGGGGCCTCGCATTTATCAAGGCTGTGCTTGAAAACCCTCCTTACGGTTCAAGACCGCCAAACCCGGCTGTGCAAAACTTGTTGAATACACCCTATATATTTTTAGCTTTTCCCGTTCAATAGAATACTTAAAGTTTTTAAAATAGCCTCTATCGTCATCCTGAAATGTTCCTGGCTCTCCTCATACCAAAATATCACGGGATTCCAGATAGGGATGCCAGGGCCTTAAGCAAAAAAGAGAGGCTGTGTCAAAGCCAGCTTTTGCATTTTCAGCTGTTTCACTGCAAAGATCTCCTTTCTCATTCATCTTATTTTATCACCAGTTATTTTTTGCTATCTTACAAGGGAGATCTTATATGTAGCTTTCATCTACTCTTTCACTAGACCTAAATGTTGAAATGTGTTTTTGTTTTTTGCTGTATACTCTGTCATTCCTGCTTTTGTAATTGTTTTTGTTTTTTAATTTTATAGATCTGTTTTTATGTTTTGTGTACTATATATGCAGCTTCTCAACGTCTCACTACACAAATCAAATAAAATTCATGTAAAAAAAAAATACATGTATAATTTGACATAAAGAACATTATCTCTCTTTGAATGTGTAAAAATTTCAAAGCAATTGGTTGAGAAACAACAGTAGATGCCTTTATTCTGAAGCACCCATTGTAAAGCCTCTCAACTCAAAATAATCTAAACCAGCCAAGGGGCCATTGGTTGGCAGGAAGCTGAACCCTAGAAACAAAACGACGGCCAAACAAAGCACATCTAAAAGAGTTAAAAATCTAGTCCACCTCACATTTATTTTCCAATCATTCCAGTTGTCACAAGATGTTTCAATTTCTCTTTTCTCATCACATGACCAAATCAGATTGCCTGGCATTTACACATTCTATTTATGAGTGATCTTGTTCTATCAGCTTCTCGTAAACACTATTTCATTTGATTTCTTTGCAGTCCATCAGATTTGTAGCATTTTGAGCAGGAACCACATTTCTATTGTCTCCAGTTTCTTTTGTAGCTGTTTTGAAATTGTCCAGGCTTTGAATTCATACATCTAGATGGGTGCAATATAGCCCTCCAGGTCTCTTCTTATTAAGTGGATGGAGATGTATTTATTTGTTAGTAACAACTTACATCTCAAAACATTTTTGCTTACGCTATTCTTGATACTATTTCAGTGTTATTGTCCAATCGCTTGATATTTGAATTAACAAAACAAATAAAATATAATGGATTTCAACATGAAAGAAGGCATAAATGGATATAAAAATAAAATCAACATTTTCCTTAATTTATTCACAGCTTTACATTATTCAGTGATGCCAACTGAATCAAATTTTTTTACTCAACTTTTTTGCGCCATGCAGCGGCTTAGCATATTGAATACAGGTATCAAAACACAACCCTAGAATCTTACCCATGCTTTTCTACATATCTTTTTACCTCTTATAAACTCCCCCAACCCCTTCTTACCATTGAAAAAACAACAATAATAAACATATCACATTCTCCATATTGAACCAATGTCTAGCCTGTATGGAAATAGAATCTAGATCTAGATTTCATCCAGATACTAGATCCAGATCTAGTTCTAGATCTGATCCCTCCATATCGATCTGATGTCTATATATCTATGTCAATCTGAATTAAATCATTACTCTAGATGTAACCTCTCAACATCGACCTAGATCTAACTTAGATTCTAGAGCTACACTCGTCAGAGCGGCCACTGCGACCAACAAAATCCTCCACTTTAATCATTTGTTGAAAACCATACCACGCACATCTAACCTAGACGTAAACATTGAAAATTACTTAATTAAGCCCTTCCATTGGCATAAATTTAGATTCTAGTTAGAGCTTACTTTTAGATCAATTTTATTTTACAAAATAACACAATCCAAAAGAAAGATTGAGACCTCTAACCTAGATTATAGATAGATCTGATCTAGATTTACATCGCCGCAGCATGCCTGGACAGTAAAAGCCTTCAGATTAAACATTCCCCAAGTCACTTATGGATTACCTAAATTTTGCGACATTTTTCATACTTTTTACAGTTCGCGATTTCTAGAACATTTTCGCTCTTTCCACCTTTTCTGTACTTCCTCGCAGAGTTGCACCATGACTGACGGAGGAATTTGACAGACCTTTACATAAATTTGACTGGCAATCTTTTTTTTTACTGATAATCAGTAAATTTATGGAAAATTGGCATCACGGATTATTTTATGCTCTCTAAGACATTCTTATAGTTCTATATATTCATATTGAAATACTCACAGAACTTGAATGCATGGACAAGTTGTCATCTTCGGCATCTGACAGGAGAGGGCTACCAGGTGGTGTCAGATACTGAAACCTCTCCACAACAGCATCAAAGTGCCTGTGGATAGAGTGAAAAAAAAAAAAGAAAACTCATGTTTACTTTTATGGCTACAACAAATGGGAATAATTGTCTGATTTCATTTAAAAAAAATAATTTGAATCCGAGATAAAGATAACTGAAATATGAAATAAAAAAATTTTTAAATTTTGAAAAGATTTCTATGATTTTTCTTCACAAGTATTGTTCTTCTTTCTTGTTTTCACTCCTCTGCCAATACTCTCTCTTCCTACACTTACTTTTCCAGCTCTTGCATGTTCTCTACAGACACCATGACACCCATGCGCTGGCAGATGGGGGGCTCTTCCCAATGATCTGAGTCAGAGCCAGAGTCCTTGTCCATAGCATTCAGCTTTAACAAACCTGGGTCGAATCTGGTCACCATCATTCTGTAGGAGACAATAGTTGCACAAAATATTACCAGGATAATGGTCTAAGATTAAAGCCATCCTGCCCTAAAGGTTATCTCAACATAAAACAAAAGACAAAACTTATTGTAATTAATATCATTAAAATAATATATGTCTCCCAACTCCATGTTTTCAGTTATCACTGATGCTAATTGAATGAAATGACAAGTATTTCAATTTAAATGGTGCAAAATCTTATAGTAAAAGCACAAGTATATAAAATCAATTCTGTCACACATTCTAAACAAAAAAAAATTATGCTGTAAAAAAGTGTTCACTACCGAATTGAGTAAAAAAGTGTTCAATACCGAATTGAGTAAAAAAGCATTCACTACCAAATTGAGTAAAAAAGTATGTATCTACAGAATTAATTTGAATCATTATCAAACCAATGAGAACATTATCCCCTCTCTCAATGCAAAAGGAGGATTGTATGTAACATACTTTCATTGCGCCAACATTTATTTCATACTGACAAATTGTAATGAACAATCAAGACCCCTCATTGAGATATGCATCACATATGCATATATATTTATATATATATATATATATATATATATATATATATATTTTGAGAAAAATAAAATAAAAGATTAGACTCCCTGTTGAGGTTCTCTAACAAAATTCTCTGAAAAACAGCAAATGCAAAAGAAGTAAACATGTAATGCATTTGTCTTTTGCACTAACTGCAATAGTAAGGGAATACTGAATGAGGATATTTGGGTAATTATCCATCTAGTTCAGAGCCATAAAATGAGCCTGTCTCATGACTTAGCCAACATGAGGCCATTTTTTTTTCACCAAAAGCTTAAAAAGCTTGAGCCCTTTTATTACATTAGCATTTATTATTAGCTGCAGCACATAGGTGCGGAGACCGCTCTGGGGCAGTCTATTACCTCAAAGACATGTCATTGATGCATGATTATGGTAAAAGCATAAAGGGGACATCAATGTTAATCAACATTGATGAACTCTGTATGCTAATCAAAGGTAACAGCCCCCCCCCCCCAGCTAATCTCCCACCCCACAAAAAAAAAATCTTCTGTCAAACATGGATCGAAACAAAACAAGCAGGGAAGAGATAAGTTATGTGGGCGCACCGCTAAAAGAGTCTAGCAAGTAACTATGTAACTTTGAAAGAGGCAGAATTTGAAATATACATTTCTTTGATAAAGTTACCCTTGTAATGGCCTTGATTTAAATAATATTCTTCAATAATATACAAATTATTTCAAACTCTTGCATCTATATAGAGAAATATTAATGAATACATAACTTGCAAAACTTTTGTCATTAGTTGTTTTCTTAAATAGGCTCTCTGACAGGATTTTAAAGAAAGAGGTTTCAGATAAAATGTTAGACAGACAGTCTAAGTCTTCACAAAAGCTTGCCAAAACTCTTCAAACTGTTAATCAGTTCCTCTTCATTCATAAAAAAAATATCTCTTATAATTGTGTTTTACATATCATAATGACAAAAAACAGAATACACTTAATTTCCACCAAGTTAAAAGGCATGTCATGTTATCAAATAAAGATAATCTTTGATATTACCCATAATTTCTCAAATCTTAAATCTCTCCTGCAACTATGCTTGCTTTAAGCATTGGGTATTACATAAAATATAACCATAAACAGGAGAAAATCTCAATGAATACAGTGTCCATTATCAAGCTTAAAAGGCTTGATCTTGGCAGACACAAACAAAGCTTCCTCACCTGTTGGGATGGGATCGAGGGAGAAGAAATTTAAAGTCCACCACGCACTTGCCATCATCTAGTTGACTGTGCTGCATACAATTCATCTCATAGGCTATGTAAGCGCGTCTAATATACACCTGCACCGGAACAGGAAAGATAGACCAATGGGAGTTTCATCAAATGAACTCCTTGAATTGTAAAAAGGTTATCTCTAAAAAACACAATTTACGTATATATTTTTCTTTTATCCTCCCTCTCACATAAATCTTGCTTTTGTTTTTTCTTTTTTTTAAATATGATCTTGATAGAAATTAAACACCAAAAAAACCTAAAAACTTAAAAGGAAATAGTGCAAAATTTGCTGTTGCTACATTTTATATACCAGGAGGATCTAAATGCCAAATAGCTGAATGTATCAAATACTTTTTACCTCAAATTCTTAAATTTTGCCTAAGCCTCTCCCCTCCTTTTGTTTATTCCATTCCTCAACTACTATCGTAATGATGGCTGAATAACTTTCTATAGGTGTATGTTTCAATTTGCATCCCTGAGTGTTTCAACATGCATTTATTTTGAAATGATAAATGAAATTACAAATTCCACTTTTTTTTTTAAAATCAAGTAAAGCCATTGGTATAGAAACTTGGTCAATAAAGTTGAACATAAATGGTTACTTAGTGCCAATAGTAAACAAATTATTTAAGCAGTGAAGATTATATAAACAAGTGCAGTTTTGAGAACAGACAAATGAATAGGTAAGTAATCAGTGTAATTAAATTCGAGGCCTAGAATGTTCATGTCACATTCTACAATTCCATGCAAAAGCATTTCCCATTGAAAAAAAAAAAAAAAAAATTACAAATAGTTCACCCTATGAAAGACCAATTTTTTGTACCTCTAGTGCAGCTCTTCTGACAGCCTCATTTGAGTGAAAGAAAAATTCTTGAAGTACATCATATATAGCTGTCTCTGAGTTTATCAGTTTCTGGGGATTTAAAAAATTTAGATGTTTTTGAGGTTGTGAAAGTTTATCAAGCTGCAGAAGAAAAAAACATATATAAAAAAATTGCTTTTCACAATGACACATATGAATAAAGTTTATGGAAACAGAAAAAGTCAAAGCCAAAAATTAGCTCCATCTGGTTTTAGGAATAAAGCTGTTCTATGACATTTTCTTCAATTACCCACTTCTACCATTCTCTTTAACAAATCTATGTAAGTTACAAATTTTTACGAGGATTGTGTCCAAGTTCACAATCTTGAAGTGGTTGCAAATAGATGGCTTAATAGATGTATCACCTGTAAGTTTTCTGGGCAGAAATCCTGACCAGACATGTCAATAGCAGACAGGAAAATGGATTCAATCTGGTTATGGCGATGCTCATAAGGGGGCTGATGGGCTGCAATAAGGACCTGACGTGCTCGCAGAGCCACTTTAGAGTTCTCCGATTTATTCAACTGGGTCAGCTCAGTCAAAATGGAGGCAAGTTCGTCAGTCAAACCAGGCTCTTTACCACAGAGATGATCCTGGAGGAAGGAATGGTTAACATGCAATAATTACTATATTTTTACACTCTAAAAAAGCATGAATTTATGGCAAGCTTTCTCCAAAATAAAGCAGGATATTTTATCATTTTTACCTCTGCAATGATTTTTCTTTATGAAACAGCGTCTTGATTACTGAGTTTGACTTTCTTTAAAGAAAAACTGGAACTATAACAAAAAATTACAAAAAGACTTTCCAACCACAACCCCCCCCCCCCCCCCCATATTCAGCAAAAATGATCCCTCAATGTTTTGTTTTTAATCATTAAAAACACAGAAATCTTGTTCAAATTTATCATGAAACATACTCTTAAATCGGTGACTCACTATAAGCATGATGACCATCGTGTTCTTCTGTTGAACAGCAACATGGGAAAAGATGGTCTGTACAACTGCAAGCATGTCATCCTTATTTCTCTCTCTGATAGAAGTGGCACACTTATCATAAGACCCTGTAGGTATTAACAAAAGATGAAAGAACATTCATTAATTTATCAACTTACTCCTTTGCAATATATGTTTTCATTTTGGCATTTTCTTTTCAGTCTAATTTGGATTATGATAGATATTTGATTTTTTTTTTTTTTTTAACCAGGAGATATGTAAGTTTAAACAAAAGTAGCAGTGGCAGACAAAGAAGCATTTGCACCAAAAAAAAAATCACTTTTATTTATTTCATTATCTATTACATGAACTTTAGATGCTACAAAATCTAGTGATTTCAACAAAATTTTAATTCCATAGCATGGAAGAGAATGATTATATTAGTATTAAAAGGCAAATAATACATTTGATCAATTATTTTTTTTAAATCATACGAAAAGTGAAAAACAACCCTTATTAACAGCATTCACCTTGTTGAAACTGCAGCTCTACTCTGAGGTAGTGTCGTAGCAACTCCTGTACCACTGACTTCATGTGGCCACGGATGCCATTCCTATAACGTTGCACCAGTTGCACTATGCCCTGGCATGTCATGAAGAAGACATCCCTGTCAGCCCTCTTTGTCAGGGTGGCAGCATATGTGTCAATCACACTGGCAATCTAAAGTATAGAAATAAGGAAATATAAAGAGAAGGATTGCAATATTTTGAGGAAACATATAAACTGAAAATTGGCTAACTATATCCAATAAGTAATTTAAAAAGATTGTTTCAAACTTTCAAATAGATACTTTACTAATAAAAAAGATAATAAAAGGAAAAGTTTGATAGTTCAAAGCACAAATCTTCATTAAAGAATGCTAAATGTGTGTATTTTATTTTTTTTTACAAAAGTGAATTAGTAAAACTATCAAAATAAAAAAGCAATAGGCATTGGACAATGCACATATTGAGGATTATAAAATGTGCTTACAAGAGAAATCAAAACAGGCAATGTTAGACTTTTGTCAATTCACCTCTACTTGTAAAAGGAAATAAGATGTTACCTGCTGACTTGGAAACTGACAGAGTACTGAGGTAATGTTGCTAGCATAAGAAGACATCAATTTCTTGATAGATCTTTCTACATGCTGTGGTACCCGGCCTTGGATCATTGAGATAAGGTCCTTTATTAAAAAAAAAATAAATACTAGAAATAAAAGTACTGATAACACATAAGGATGGGTTTGTGCAGATCCTTTAAAACTTCTAGGCTTTTTTTTCCATAAGATGTGTTAATTTTTTTTTAACTGGATGAGAACCAAAATTCCCCCCCCGCACCAAAAAAAAAAAAATACATGACAATAGTAAATAATGATGTATATAATAACACAAAGATTTCTAAACATGTATATCAAATTGAATGGTAGACTTTTTTTTATACAATTTAACTCTATTACACTCTGATATTGCAAAAAATACTTGTTAAAAACTAATAAAATAGACTAATTCACTTTAATCCAAATTTAATAATAATATCTTACAGCTTTCAAATTTTCAGAGTTAACATGTATGCATTATTAACACTTCTGATAACATTTCTTAGACTGGTCTCAGGATGAGGAGTAAAAAAGATTTAAAAAAAAAAAAAATTAAAAATAAGAGTTGACACAAATGGCCACCTGCAGTTCTAGCAAAGGAAGAGAAGGATCCTTGAGGCATTTCATCATCCTTTCCACGGTGGACCTTAGGCGGACTGTGAAGTAAGGCTCTGGCAAAATATACCCTGATAGGATGTTGTCCAGATCACATTTGGCTCGCTGGAACACTTGATGTCTTTTGTCCCCATGTGCTGTATTCTCTTGGCTAGGCAAACTGCCTTCAAATAATTTGGCCTAGGGTGAGAAAAGAGATGAAAACATATTGATCAAATGAAAATTACAATCAATTAAGATCATACCCTTTTATGATCCAATCTAGGTTTTAAAAGACACAATTTAACTCTACTAAGAAAAGGTACATTTACGCCAAATTGCAACAGTAATATTTTTTTTTACATAAACTGCTCTTTCTTAAATATTGACCTCTTTCTTTCCTAATGAAATATACATATTATGAACAAATCTTATCTTATGAATATTTACCTTATACTATACAAGACATAGTCTTCATAGCATTTTATCGAATTCTATGGGATTTGCTTACCTGCTGAACTCTACTGGGGTCATCTAAAGAGAGATATGCAACAATGCAGCCAGCATCCAGAACAGCACCTGGTCTCTTCAAGTAATGAACACTGAAAAATTTTATTCAACGAAATCAGATGTTGAAAAGAAAAGATAAATATAGAGTCATGGAGTTTTCTTTTCATGAAAAAAAAGTTCTACATAAGGAGACCTTATTTAACACCGTTGCTTCTAGGAGGATACAAGAATGATCCATGGACTTACCATCCATTTTCCGAAGCTCTTAGCTCCATAACCATTTTCATGACCTCAATCTCTGCAAAAACATCCCCTGCATACACATGGCCTCCGTCCTCTACAAGGTAGCTGATCATCTTACCAGCAGATGGAGACCTGCAATTGAAAGTCTATGAGAATCTTCTGTGAAGGCCACAACGGCGAGAAGAGAGATAAAAAAAGAAATGCCCTTTTTAAAGATTAATACTAAGCAACAGAAGTATGCTACGTTTATTTTAATCTTTGATTAGATTTCCATATGAAAAAGTCACTACAGATTTAAAGTGAAAGAATGAAGGTCAGAGAGAATCAAATATCCTTGGCTGAGAGCCAGAAAAGACTATGTCCATTTTTTCCCAAAATACTAAAAATAGCACCACTGAAACCGCCATCCTTTGATTTGTCCTGCCTATCTTCACTATTTTGGACACGCTGTAACCAGTCGCCGTTCCTTTGAGTTAAAATTTAACATTTTTATCCCAAATTGAAAATTAGAGAAAACTTTAAATCCATTTTTCTCAAAACATCAAACTCTGTCATTTCTGGCTGTCAGCCGACGATATGCATCCTGAAAATTCTTTCAATTTATGCAGTGTTTTGAGCAATTGAAAATAAATAGGAAACAATACCATTCTCTACTACCTCTTTCTGACCTCCATTTTCTTTCTTAAACAAATTCATTAGTTATTCAATGTACTCAAAGCTGTCTGTATGTGTGGATCACAGCACAGCAACACAGAAAAATCCTAACATAATAGTCACCTGAGAATGGTTGGATCATTTTCCTTTTGCAAAACACATGTTTGATTGCCAATAGTAATGCGATATGAGTTGACTTGCTCTTTCATATATGTTGTGTAACTGGAGCCACCTAAAGAAAGCAACAAGCCACCATCACTCAGACGATGAGCTTCAAGGTCAAGAGTTGAGTTGTTCATAAGCAGAAAATAGCCAGTGGGGCCTGTCTTAACAACCTAAAAAAAGAGGGAAAAATTTTTTTTTTAATTTTACATATTCAAGAAAAGTATAAATATATCTCGTATATAAGTGTAGGGATGCTGATTAGTAACGACTATATGAAGTGTCAATTGATTAACAGCCTTACTAATTCTTGATATTGAAATTTCCCAATTCAATATAAAAACAACAAATGTAATTTTCTCAAAAAAGTAAGATGGATATTAAAAAATTGAATTGTGCTAAAATTTTACAGTTTTGGCACTAACTGTACTTACTTTCAGTTTGAACTTTATTTCTTCCAAGATGAACTCCACATCAGCATAGTTGCTCAAGGAGTTGGAAGACTGCACTTGACCTCTGAATTTGAAATAATTATAAATATATACACATGCTGATTCAAATCACAAAACATTATAAGAGACAAAATATGAAAATTTTAGTAATAAAAGTTGAAAAAAAAAATAATAGAGAGATAGAGGTAGAGGCAGATAGATAGATAGATAGATAGATAGAGAGAGAGAGAGAGAGAGAGAGAGAGAGAGAGAGAGAGAGAGAGAGAGAGAGAGAGAGAGAGAGAGAGAGAGAGAGAGAGAGAGAGAGAGAGAGAGAGAGAGAGAGAGAGAGAGAGAGAGTCAGACAGATAGACAAAGACTGAGTCAGACAGATAGACAGAGACAGAGATAATGAGAGGCAAAAACAAAAAGACAGTGGGCAAATAGATTTTATATAGAAAAAAGAAAGAGAGATTTACTTTTCTAGTGAAGTTTGAAACTCCTGCAAACCACCAAGAATGGCTTGATCAGCTATGTGCATGGCTCCACATACAACCCCAAGCATGAGATCAGGCTTTTCTGCCTGGACCTTTTCTGCAATGAGTTTGTCCAGCCAAGCTGTAGTAATACTGTTGTTTTGGTAAGTCTCTGTCTCTAGGAGCTTAATAAGGTATTCCACCGTGGTGCGGAAATCGCCTCTGATGGACAGTTCTTTCAGAGCAACAACAAGATTTCTGATGAGGAAAAATTGCAAAGGGTGTGAGAGGTCAAATAAAATATTTTTCTTTTGTATCACAGCATTGGCTTTATGAGACTTAACAAGAAATAATAAACAAATAAAGAAAATATCATTCTTCATAAATTATTTTGCAAATTCTGCCATCTTAAATTACAAAGAACAAAAAAAATCTTTTAAAAAAACTAAACAAGAATTGAAACTCGAGAAGAAACAAAAAAAATGCAACTAACAAACCAAGTACCAGTAAGTGCAAAAAACTTACTCTCTTGCATCCTCCCTATCTTCTCCCCATGAGAAGCAATGACCGAACTGAGAATCTGCAAATTCATGAAGGCCTCCTGAGGCAATGACACTGAAATAGCCCCACACATTTTTGCTACTTCTAAAGTTGAGCTCTTGCACAGTTCCTGAACTAGGCTTGAAGCCCTAGTGTAGATGAAAAAATAAACAAAAACAAAAAAGTCTATATTCAAAGAAAATTAGTATTTAATATATAAATATTTAAAAATGCTAAAAAAAAAAAAATATAAAAATTCAAAATGCTCCTGATTAAATATGGCTTGACATTTGAGTTGTTATTAGAAACAATCTGTCAATCTTGAAGAAAATGAATACTCATAAAAATTTTAAACAGTATTCAAAATGGTCATCGCACTGATAAGGAAATGAATTTTCTCAAATTTATGAGAGTGATCAGTCAGAACGAAATTTCAACACAAGCATCATACTTCCTGCAATTCCTTACTTCATCTGGGTTTTCACTGGTAATCCTGGCAGCTATGACATGACCTTTGGGACAAGGTTTGATGTTGGGGTCCTCAAAGTCTATCTTTGTACTACCCCAAGGATCCTCTCCATACAAAAGACGTATGTCTTTAATGCGATAAAGAGGTAATCCCATGGCAACCTGAAAAAAAAAAAGGGGCGATACACAAACAACAGAAAAAAATAAAGACATCCAAATCTCTACTATATTCCTCAATTCTTTTTTTTTTTTTCAAAGTTATTGCAGTATTCCATTTCTCAAAAAAAAAAAAACAGTTGTATAAAAAAAATCGAGTGGGCAGATAAGTGATTGTTTGATACTGTCTGTCCTCTAATGGATGATTCCTGACCATTTTTGCACATAAAACAATCTCTTGCAGGATAGAGAAAAATTGAAAACTTATCCACTATTCCAATTTTTCTAATTGCTAATGAAAGATCCCTAGTTTTCTCGTTCTGATGCCTGACATTTTTCCGTGAGTACTGTGAATGAATGAATTTGCTGAAGAAAACTTATCCACTATTCCAATGTTTCTAATTGCTAATGGAAGTTCCTGTGAGCACATTAACAAATAGTATCATCAAAATTTTGTTAGAGAAAAATAATTTTTCTGTCACTCATTTGCATATTACATTTATGACAATTAAAGGTGTTGATATTTATATAAGTACAGTGCATTATTCCAAGCTTCTGTGGCAAAAACTGTATGAGAATTCTTCACTTTCAAAAAACTTTACTTCAAATCCACATTTTTTTACATTTGACTTGTTGACACTGGTTTCGGAACAATTATAAATTCTATAAAAATTTACCTGCAATTGTGCAGCAGGCAGGATGACATCTGCAACCATTTCGGTGCAGGGATGCTCCACTTGCAATCGAGGATTTAACTCCAGAAAGTGAAAACTGTTTTCTTCTGCACTGTATAAGTACTCTACTGTGCCAGCACTGACATATCCTACCATCTTAGCCAGGGTGACTGCAGCCTGCAACAAGTAATAGAGGTCTTAACTGCCGAGATAGTTATAATTTTTAATTCTCCAATATTACCTGGTCTTCAAATTCATTTTATTGAATCATTTGAATCCCAGACAGAAGCAATACTCTATAGTATTACTTTAGTAGAACCAGATTTAGTAATGGTTATGTAAAATTCATTTTTTTTCCGTTTACTCTTTCTTTTGGCAAGCTTGAAAGATTGAACCATGTATTTAAAAATAAAAAAGTTATGCTATCCTTGCCCTAAAAATGGGTTCACTTGATGAATAAGCCTCAGGACAAAGCCCTAAAGTCTTTTTAGTTTATAAATGTCAAAGGACTGGGCAGCGCACCAAATCCTAAGCTTTATTTCTTTTTGACGTGTTGATTTTAACAATTTAAATGTTTAAAGGCGCTCTCCTAACGATCACAAAAAGGAAGAAGAAAAGGCACTTTTATAAACTAAAATAGAACGCCTGTGCAATTCTGATCATAATTACGTCCCAAGGGAGTTCTAAAGTTTCTAGCAAGTTATTAAAATTAATATTTTCTTTTTATGAAAATAGTTGCCCTGAAAAAAAAGAAATTTAGAGAAGAAGAGATCAAGTGTTAATAAAACCAATTTAATAAAACAGCATATGTGGTTAGTAAGGCCAAGATAGGAAGTTCAGTTCATTTAGTAAGCATGTAAAGAAAGAAGAAAGTAAAAAAATGAAGGTGATAAGTTATTTCTCATTACCTTTTCCATTCTTTCAAATACATCTGGTTTTGCTATGACAGCAGGCGCTTCCTCAATAATTTTCTGATGCCTTCTCTGAATGGAGCAGTCTCGGCCAAACAAAGATATGGCATTGCCATATTTGTCAGCAAGAAGTTGAACCTCTAAATGACGGGCTGCAGAAGCAAGCTTCATGATAAAGATGGGAGAGCCTGGTACTTCTTGTTGCACCTGAAGAAACAAAAGCAAACAAATTGATGGCAAAAAAGTCTTTGCTTTTATTAGGAAAGTAAATAATCCTTTGAGATACACAGATGGCATATTTTGATCAGTCATAACATAATTTAGAACAATTTGAGCAGGTTGATACAGATACAAAAAAATTGTTTGTTCTAATAATATTGGGCATTTATTACAAAAGTCATAAGCCATAACAATGGCTTTAACTACCCTTGAAAGAAAAGGAACTAAAAAATTTCAAAGCTTTTGCTGATCATCTGAAGTGTACAGTCTGAATCACATTCCCAGAGTTTTAAGAGAGTTGGAAGTTCATGCATTTTCACCTCAGCAAGTAGAAACAGCTTACTTTTTCCTCATGAAAAAATCTAGTTTTATTAACCTATACAAGAAAATCTTAAGACAAAAATTATTTCCATAAATTAAATTAAATCTCATTGCACAAATTTCCAAGGGAATGCCAACTTTTCCAAATATGAAAAAAAAATTGTAGTTTTACCTGTCTGAATAGATTAGGAAATTCCTCCGCATTTTCTGCCTTGCGGATACCTTTGCCACCACCACCCTCAGATGCCTTTATCATGACAGGAAAACCAATCTTTTTGGCTGCATCTAGACCTTCGTCAGCCGTTATTGTACAACCTTTGCGATACAAGTCTGAAGGAACAGTAACACACTTGCCACTCACATCAGCATCACCGAGTTTCAGCCCTACAGGAAGATAAAAAATTAAAACAAATGAATCAGTAATACTCACAAAAACATCTATAAAAATGATTTTTATCTTAAATTACAATTCCACTAAAAGGATTGATATTCATAAAAATCTGCACAAGAAGCTTCAATTAATGCAAACAATGTTAAGTACATGCTGGGCATGGCACTTGAAATTAACCCTTTACCTGATCCACTCCAGGGCATTGTAGGAACCCCTGCAGTTTGAGCAACAATAGAAGAGGCAATTTTGTCACCGAGGGACCACATGGCATTTTCTGGTGGTCCTGAAAATAAATGAAACTGTGTTTAGCTGAATGAATCAAAATGATAGCTTCAATTTCCAATACAATGGTTATAAAAAAGCACATTCACATAATCAGAGTAAAATTATCATTTCATGAGATTATTTCTAATCTGTTATCCTGTTGACTCTCAAGAAACACCGATTGCAAATTTTCTGTTCCTCTGTTATGCAACAACTCAAATAAAACTTCAAAGCCCGAAAAGGAGCAAACAGGAAAATCAATTTTTTTTGCAGGACAGAAAACTTGCAAGACCTACCAAGTATTTCATATCCTTGAAAAGAGATCAGTTATTGTTTCTACATACCTATAAATTCAATGCCATTTTTATGCAGCAGTTCAGGCAATTTGGGATTCTCTGAAGCATGACCCCATCCAGCCCAAACTGCCTGCACAGGTATTCTCTTTGCTATGTCCAAAATGAGATCAACATTGGCATAATTATTGTTATTTGTCCCTCCAGGCACAGGAACATAGTGATCTGCCATTCGAATATACTCTGAGGAAAGAAAATCATCAGAAAATTTGGAGGTATACATACTCCTTAATTCTACAATGCTTAGTCTTAGAAATGGTCTTGAACAAAAACAAAACAAATGGCATGGTTAAGTAAAAACAGATCACAGAATATTTTTGCTATGTTCTATTAAACTTTTCTGGTGTTACTTTTTTTCTCTTTTTTTCCAAAAGCAATCATGAGACATAAGCAGAATGTCCTTCTTTCCGATGAATAGGTGAGCTTGCTTCACATAATTTCCTTCATAAAAATACATTCACACACAAATTTTCGCTTCATGTACCTATTTTTGCATCTTATTTCTTCCATGAATCAATTATGTGATTTCTTAGTCATCTATAATCAGTCTTGTGTTCACACAAATGAATGTTACTGTTAGACCTTAAGTCTCACCTGCATTTGCCTTGAGATCTTCAGGAGTAACCATGACAACAAATTTAATTGCTCTTTCATTTCGAAATACTTCATAAGCCCATCTGCGCACAGAGCGCATGCATTTGACTGCAGCAATTCCATTATTGGCTATGAGAACCTTGAAAATTTAAATAAAAATTTATGAGTAGATCATAAAACAAGTTAGATACTCAATATTTCAAAACCTATATTCCATTTATAGACTGAACCATGTGTGACCAAATTTAACTCTTTACTCCAATAGCAAAATAAATAAATAAATAAACACACATACACACATTTCACAGATTTCTTCAGTCAATAAAAATGCATCTAGACGACCATGAGTCTTTTTATATAAAACATTTGGGGAAAAAAATGCTGTCACCTTATTTATGACAACGTTCCCTCCAAATCTTTTGACAAATTCTTCAGGTGTTGCAACACAGAAATCTTTTACACTGGATGATTTACGCCTTACAGCTGTGTCTAGGGATATCCCTGACATAGTATGCCTGTCAAAATAAAAAAAAGGAAGAAACAGAAAGAAAATAAGAATAATTGATGAGTTCACTGAATCACTCAACTAAGGGACACATTGCATATTGCTAAAATAATGAGTTTCAGTAAAACTTAGGCTCTGATAACAACCACACAGTACCCATTGTTATTTTCTTTTTAAATTTAACTTTTGATTTTTATAAATTATCTTCTTATTAATGTGCAAGGCAATCCCAGTAAACTTTGATGTAAAAAAATCAAAAGTTCCCATCAAACATCATCCACATTCTGAAAGCTGACTGTTTTTATTATATGAAATCAAGAAAATTGTTTGGGGAAAAAAATCAGCTCTTGAATAGTAGGGGTTAATGCATAGAATGTTTTTAAATATGTTTATTATATTCGTGGAGAAACTGGAATACTTTAAAACCTTAACCACTTCACTGCGCTGTGTACGTACATCGTACGTGCCTATCTAAAGGGTGTCCCATGCGCTATGTACCTATGTTGTAGGTGCTCAATATAGCACGTTTTGTTTCGCCGCATTGAAAATCAATTTCAGTTTTCAAAGGATAAAAATAATATCACTGGAAAGCTCAACTTTTCCCAAAACTTTTAATAGCTCATAGTATCATCAAAGTTGGACAAAGAACGTTTAACACACGTGAAACACACACACACAAAGCCATTCCTGTATGTCTGGCTTATAAAATCTAGATCTAGCCCATATTGCATGAAAAAGCATCAGTCTTGACTAGATCTAGATATTGACTAGCAAGCCAATGCTTTGCCATTGATATATATAGTTTTTGGTATCTATAGCTATTATTTCTATATCTAGAGTTGTAGCAAATTTTTACCTGAGCTGCACAGCCATAATCTCAGGAAAATTTTCTCAGCATGGGGCGCGGAAAATTATGTAGCAGTCAAGGGGTTTGACTTATGCTTGTTTAATTTCAATAGGCCTATAATGTCTAGAGATAACATCCAAACTTTTCTTAATCAAAATAAAACAGATTGTAAGCATTATTTTTAGTAACTTTTTTTTTTTCTATCTGTGCATCATGCTATTGCTTCTAATGGGATCTTTTATTTCCCCCCAAGTTTTAACGTTCTAATATCGTTTTATTTTCCACTAAATTTTACTAGTTAACAACAAATTGATTTACTTTAGTATGTATACCAGTATACTACGGAATGATAAACATGGAAGTAAAGTGTGACATTTTTTTGAAAACAGACAAAATCTCAGCCTAAGAAAAGACAAAAATGATGAAATAAAATTAATGCATCCCAATGGTTACAACAATTAGCGTCTTTTTTTTAAATACCTAAAAATATAACAAACCACACTGCTCTTGTAGCTGCGTTTTAGATCTAGATCTAGATCTAAATCAGTTTTAACTGCCAAACTAATCGCCAAGACGTAGTCAACCTCCTAATTTTTAAATATTCTTCTCTCATCCCCCAAACATCAAGTCAAGAGGTTTTCTTCCAACATACCGGTGACCAATGCTTGTTGGACTAGATGTGACATCTTTCTTATCACCCTGCTCCTTACTCATGTTTGTCTTAGCAACTTTTTTACTGGTATGATTGTTCGCTTTTCAACACACAACCAGGTTCAAAACTTCCTAGATCTTATCCATTCAAATGGCCTAAATCTACACTTTGAGCTCTAGAATCTAAGCTAGATCTAGCTAATCAAGATTATTAGAAGATATGAATCTCAAACATATGTGTGTTTTTTCCATGGTCTAGATCTAGACCATGTCCCACAATCAAAGAAATCATACGATGTATCTCAGAGCATGACATGAGGTGAAGATGAAGATAATAGTGTCTCATAAGTCATATTACGGTGTGTAGGCCGAGCGTGTCAACCAACCGAAAGCGATCAGGCAGGAAAAAAAAAAGCAGGGAGGTCATGAACACGACATGGCATGACATTTTGTAAACAGTCTTGACCTCACAACCAAAATAATGGGTTGCCGATAGGCCTACCACATGGACACGGGGCCATACGTTTATGCAGGAATAGACACAGAACCTTTTACTAAAAAAATAATCCTATAAATATGATCCCATAGAAGTCACGAAGTAGTAGTAGTAGTAGTAGTAGTAGTAGTAGTAGTAGTAGTAGTAGTAGTAGTAGTAGTAGTAGTAGTAGTAGTAGTAGTAGTAGTAGTAGTAGTAGTAGTAGTAGTAGTAGTAGTAGCAGCAGCAGCAGCAGCAGCAGCAGTAGTGGCAGTAGTAGTAGTAGTAGTAGTAGTAGTAGTAGTAGTAGTAGTAGTAGTAGTAGTAGTAGTGGTGGTGGTGGTGGTAGTAGTAGTAGTAGTAGTAGTAGTAGTAGTAGTAGTAGTAGTAGTAGTAGTAGTAGTAGTAGTAGTAGTAGTAGTAGTAGTTACTTAAGGTTAAAACAATCACCCAACCTGGACTTATGGACAAAAATGAAGTAATTCAAAATTACATGAAGTTTCGCCTTAATTTTGGCTTTATCAGTAACATTATAAATATGGAGCAGCAGAAGCAGCAGCAGCAGTAGTAGTAGTGGTAGGCCCTAGTAGTAATAATCGTAGTAGTGAAGGTAATGGTAATTGTAATAGTAGTAGTAGTACGACAATAGCAGTCTTAGTGGTACCGGTAATGGAAACAAAATTCAAAACCCAATGAAAAAAAAATTGAAAGCTCAAGGAGATGAGTATTAATGGCAATAAAAAGAACAACAACAACAACAACAACAACAACAACAACAACAACAACAACAACAATAAAAAAATAATAACAACAAAAAAAAAAAAAAAATATTAATAATAATAATAATAATAATAATAATAATAATAATAATAATAATAATAATAATAATAATAATAATAATAATAATAATAATACTAAAGTGGCGCAGAAGGAAAAGAAGAAGAAGAAGAAGAAGAAGAAGAAGAAGAAGAAGAAGAAGAAGAAGAAGAAGAAGAAGAAGAAGAAGAAGAAGAAGAAGAAGAAGAAGAAGAAGAAGAAGAAGAAGAAGAAGAAGAAGAAGAAGAAGAAGAAGGAGGAGGAGGAGGAGGAGGAGGAGGAGGAGGAGGAGAAGAAGAAGAATAAAAAGGAGAAGAATTATGAAAGAATAATATCATCATCATCAACAACAATAACGAAGAAAATGGCAAGAAAGAAGGGAGGGGAAGAAATAGAAATGTTCTTGACAGACTTTTGGAGAAACTGAAAATTTTCAATTTTCTTTCAGTATATAATTTTTATGAATACAAAGGATTCTGTTTATTGTCCGTGATATTGGGATTGCTAACATTTTACTATTGTTTACCACCCAAGCATTCGATAAGATCATACTATGTTCCTTTTCACATTTGCTCGATCTATATACCTTAGAAGTGAAAATTAAAAAAAACAAAACAAAAAAAAACAATTCCTTTAATCTGCTTGTGTGAGTACCATTCGCTATTTTTCATACAATTTATTTATTTATTTACTTCTTTATTTTTATTTTTCATTTTTTTTTTTTAGGGGTGGGGGAAGGGTCTATTACAATGTTTTCTAACTTTTTTCTGCTTTGAATATCTCTAATTTGTGCTTATTGTTTTGGGTCTCAAACAAAACTTACATGGACCAAGTCTGGACCTAGAATAAATTAATGTGGTTTGATAGGATTGCGAATATTAAAATATCGATTGGTTACAAACTAATTATTTTTGGCGTGAAGCTGGGACGCTTATCATCTATTTAAACTTGGAGGAAAGCTGGCATGCGCATTGTTCGCTTTGAAATCAACAAGTAGACTAGTTCATAAAAAGTGGTCGAGAGTTATAATGGGTGATTATATGAGTTTAAGTATTTTATATACTTTTATGCGACAGCGGGTGGAGAATTGATTAGTTGGGATATATATATATATATATATATATATATATATATATATATATATATATATATATATATAATTTAAAAAATTGTTAACAGTGACAAACGTTGAAAATGGGGAGTTGATTCCACGGTAGGAAAAGCCTAATTAAGCTCTAGAAGTGAGTTTATCGAAGACAATCAAAGTTTTGTAATCAGGCAAATGGACAGAATAATCTGTGTCAAATATGCACTGTACTTTCTCTCTCTCTCTCTCTCTCTCTCTCTCTCTCTCTCTCTCTCTCTCTCTCTCTCTCTCTCTCTCTCTCTCTCTCTCTCTCTCTCTCTCTCTCTCTCTCTCTCTCTCTCTCTCTCTTTCTTCCATTGAAGATTTCAATCTGTTGCTTTTAATGTGGAAAACATAATTTTATTCTCTACGTAGTTACGATTGGCATTCGAGACATGATCTAAAGCCTGAGTATTGCCACAAAAATATATATCTAAAGACTAGTCCACTACACCAGATGAAAGACTACAGTGTTATTGCTTATCACAAAAAAATGGGCTATTATCAACGACCACTCAATGCCATGCACTCGTGTATGTGTGGGTGTGTGTCAGATTCACACAGCTCTTGGATTAGCTTAACGATAAACAGAGAGAGAGAGAGAGAGAGAGAGAGAGAGAGAGAGAGAGAGAGAGAGAGAGAGAGAGAGAGAGAGAGAGAGAGAGAGAGAGAGAGAGAGTATTGTTGGCTACTTTTATTCAAGACCATTCCATCTAAAGTCAGCAGTACGAGATGGAATAGACAGGTTTAAAAAAAGAAAGTTAAAAAAAAAACTTATAATGATAAAATGATATGAGTTCTTTAAGCTAAAGTACCATCTTCTCCAGATATACATAACGTTAGACCCAATTAGTTCATACTGATCTCTCTTCTAAAATGACTTTTGATATTTTAATTCTCAAAACCCACAAGGCAGATAAAGGATTGGGTACAATTTGTACCGATTTTTGCATTTTAGCACTTGGGTATCGGCTAAGCACTCTCGTTTGGACTTCGGATAAAGACAAAAATTGCATTAAATCGCTTTGTCAACTCACTCTGTTTCTGTCTGTGGTCGATATAGTAATATAATAATCTGCTATAGTCTACCAATACATTAGACAGGCAAGTTTTGGCTGTGTGCATTGCACACATCCAGAAAACATTTTAACAAATAAACGCATAGATACCAAAAATAAATACATTTATTCAGCCAAGTTAATAATCGTCAGCGCCATACTTTTTTAAAAATAAAATATAACAAATCATTATACAAAAAATGATCATGTAAATAACAGACATTCATCCATTAGACCTTTAGAACGCTTACCCAAATGTTATCTTGATAAAACATAATAAAAAATGCGATGATGGGAATGACAGAAATTACGATGAAAAGCAAAGATTAAACAGATTCTGTCCTAACTTAACAGCCATAGAATCTACGAGCAAAAAAAAAAAACACACAAAACAAAAAACAAACTAACAATCAAAAACGCCAAAAGTGAACAGAAGTCTGCAAAGGAACCAAAATTCTAAAATTAGACTTTAAAATATGACTGAACCTAAGAGGATCCATTGGAAATACCACACAAACTTCGAATCCGAGTCACGAGGAATTAATCAGAATTATCCTCCTGTAAAGAGCAGAAAAGCAGTCTCTTGAATTTTTTTTAATGCTTGAATTCTAAATCAGTCGTAATGTTATTTACACCAAGGCTTATGGTGACAATCAGTAAAGACCTTCATTGAGGAGACGGAAAGAGCAATCTTCGGTTCAAATATTGTACTTTGACCTTTGATTAATCCGCGGTGGACCTGACAAGGCGATAGGCAAGGAAAAGATACATACATGTATATCAGATTTAACAGATCGCTAAACCAGGTCGACGGTTCCCAACGATTGAACGATGATCGGTGTTAATCATTCTCCACAAAAAACAAAAAAAAACAACAAAAAAAAAACAAAAAAAAAACCAGACTGGCTACCGTGCAAATTCAGAGGCTTCACGTAACTCAAACCATTCCTGGTAAATTTTTACAATTTGCTCGAAAGGCTTCATTGTATAAAAAAGAATTGTACGTTAAACATTTGGTAACTGTTGCACGCGAGGCCCAACAACTCATACTCTTTTCCCACGTAACATCGTATTTAATACTTAAAATGTACAAAATGATGTTGAAGAAATTAATGAAGAAGACAATTATTAAAAAAAGAGGAGACAGACTAAAGGAAAGAAGTAAGAATTGTTCACAAGAAATCGTACTGCAGCCAAGGCTTCTTTGTGTAACAGTTGAGCGAATGATCTGATCTTCGAACTAAGTACAGTAGTTCCGACGGTTCCTTCTTTGTGAAATTTTAATCTCACCAATTCTAGTTCAGTTGCAATTCAAAGTAGTGCGCATCGAATTTATATAAATGTAAGGGCAAGATGAAATGTTGACATCTAGAGAGACTCACAGTGTCAATGAAAAACTAAATTCGTTGTTTATTGCACTTAGAAATATCAAACCTGAATCGAGAAAAAATGTCATCGACAAAATGAGCTTCCAACTCACTAAACCTGCCAGTCGAAGGTTTTGTTTGGTATAAAATTATGAATAATTTTTTTTTTAAAATGATCCGATGTCTCGGAGAATTGCGTCAAAGGATCGATCGCTAAACGCAGTCAAGAAATACATAATGTGTTTGCAAATTCACCGAAGCCTGCTGAAAATTATAGAGGTTAACTTGTTTTCCGTTTCAGCATAAATTTTTTTCCCAGCCATGGTTCTATAAAGTCACATGTTAACACCCTGTCTTGGAAATATTCTGTACACCAGTGTCTCCTCTAGTCCTCGTTCGCATTAAAAAAAAATAAATCTGTAATCATCTTCAGTCAAGAGATTTATCACTTGGAAATTATTTTGCTTATCCATTTCATATTCGCAAAATCGATTATTGGCATCACATATATTATAAACTTTCTTCATTTTGAGAACCACCGTCATTTCCGCTTTAGATGCTTTGCTCGTGGGGAAAAATTCTGAGCGTAAAAGCATCTGCTGATTCAAAATATGGGAGCATTCTCCTTTATTTTTATCTTTAATTCAGCATTCAAGCTGCTAGCTGACCTAATTATTCATATTTTCAATATTTCTCTGAAGCCATTCGAAAATTCCCACTTCCCTTTGATTTAACCATAAGCCTTCACCCCGATCTCATTCCTCGAAAATAAAAAAAAAAAGATAATAATAGTATTTAAAAACAAACAACAGACCACACACAGGGAAGCAAATAGGTTCCAAAAAATAAGCACATCTAATTAGATTAGGTTTCGAATCATAGAACCTGATGTGTAAAAGTTAAGTGTTGTATCTGCTAGCTGTCACATTTC
>JAWDGP010000724.1:1237500-1332500 GCA_033675545.1 Elysia crispata
GCACCTGCTGATTCAGTGGCGGTATTAAGATAACCCTGAGCTATAACATCAAGTGGTCGTGATATTGTTAAGGCAACAGGATCAGTGAAGCTAGGGCTTTCTTAAAACCTGGACTGAGGACGTGGGAAGAAGAATGAGGCAGCCAATAAAAATTCAAGAAAAAAAATAAGCTCAGTTTATCAGGTAACTATCAAAATACCCCCCCCATTGCTATCAAAGCAATATGGTGTAAAAAAAAAAAAAAAAAAAAAAAAAAGACAAATTAGACTTGATAAGAGGATCAGCTGACTGCCTTTGTTTTTTGTTTTTTTGTTTTTTTTTAACAAACATTTTGGTTAAGATCTAACAAGGCTCACTGTCAGGTGATCTTCCCTACAGTTTGCGCTTTATTTCCATGCTATACAAAATATGATGTTCTCATTAACATTTCAATCACCGCTTAAGCACTCTCATAGTTACTTTGATAAAATCAACTGCACATCATTCAACGCAGTCAGATACATTCACCAGTCACATTGTTAGAACTATGCGGCATAGGTTGAGTATTAAATAAAGAGGGTAAATGAAAAAATGGCGGATGATGGAGCTTCAAACATGCTCTTTCTGTGAATATTGACAGGGGAGAGGGAAGAAAAAAAGGCCCCAAGACCATTTTTTTTTGTTTACATAGACTAATGTTTGGAAGCATAAGGAGCTTCCAATGATGGATAATTAACGCTACAGCACATGTGTGTATGGGGCACTACAATTCATAGTACCACTTTAACTAGCCTGCCAGGCTACAAGGATTTCAATACTGCATTCTTCTGTCATGTAAAATGGAAATGTTGTAATCAGTTGGTTTGAAGAAAAGTCTAACTAAAGCATGATTCACAATAAAAGCGTCATTTCAAATAACAGAGCTGGAATGAGTATAAAAATCCCGATTGAAATGGTGGCAGACTTTACAAATAAAATCAAAAGGATAATTTATGCCATCAACTAATTACATTAATAACATTTTGCTGATAGGCAAAGGAACTTAATGTATGAACTTCACGTTGAAAAATATATAAGCATCATGTGCAAAGAAGTAGAGAAGTAGTAAGAGAAGAAACAACAAAAAGCCCAGGTTCTTCTCACCTCATTTTGGGCGTGTGCAGGGCCGGGTCTGTCATGATGGCAGCCGCCGCCGCACTGACCGCGTCCAGCGATGCCTGGGAACTCAATGAAGGCTGTCTACCTCCCAAAGGTCCGATCTCCTCTTCTGCCTCCGTATTCTCCTCGTTACTGGTGCTGCTCTCGTCCAGATTGAATAACACTCCTCCTTTAGCACTCCCGATACGTCTCAAGCCCTCGCCACAGGCGCCGCTGCTTGAGCTACCATTAGATGGTGAACTACCCCCAGGCATGGTTTTGTTGACGCAGCTCTCGCTGCCGTCCACACTACTGCTGCTATCGGCTGTTTCGTCTCCCTGAGAGGATGAAGATTGCAAAGCCGCTCCGTTCGCTGTAGTGGTCATTGTCGTCTGCTGCTGCTGCTGCTGAGTGTTTTTCTGCCTGAGGCGCGACGAGCGGTGTCGCCTGTTTCTCTTCCCAGCATCCTTCGAGACTGCGCACGCGCCACCGCTTTCGCTTCCGCCGCGAGTCTCGTCCTCCATTCACGATTAATCAGTATAAAATAAGGCCGAACTTATTCTGATGAAATTCGTTCTGCAGTGAACAGTTCTGATCTTGTAAACACAATAGTCTCGTTGCTGTCAAAACAAACATAAACCTACTAAACGATCACTTGAACTCCTCGCTGATGTTGCAGATAATGGCACGCAGTTGACTTATGGCTAAAATTCTCTACTTGAAACCTGTAACACACCTGTAAAATAGGAAGAAAAATAGGTTCCTGCTTACAGGTCGATTTGTATTGTTAAGTTTTTCTTTATTTTCTAAATGTTCGTTCAATTTTCTTCAAATGTCCTACCTTTTTTTTTCATTGCAATGACAGAACTCATGAGCAGATTAGCACCACCCATAGCTCTCCACGATTAAAAATTATAATTAAAAAAACGCAAAGTGCACAGCTTGTATTGTTAGTCATTTGTACTCTGACCCATCAACTACCAAATCTTTCAAGTATGATACTATATTTTGTTCGGTTTGTTCACCGACATTTGTTTTTATCATCGTGATGAAAGCAATGATTACAATAGTTATTTAACCCTTTCCAACATGAAAATCGTCGTGATCACACGCTCTTTCAAATGAAGGCCGGCGTAAGTCGCAAATTTTATGCTATGCGTGTTAATTTTGATCAACTTAATTTGATAAAAAGGAACCCAACCAGCTATTTACAAAATTCTAAATACAACCGAACACACACACACACACACACACACAGAAAAGGCGGTTCAACTTAATTCGTGCGATTGTATAAAATCGAAGCAGCGCACAAACGTGTCTAACATCTATATAATTACGTCCATCAAAAGTTAAAAAAAAAAAAACGCCCTGAAAAGACGTGGTATAAGTGGTAAATTACCGGTGCAAAAGCAGTCCACGTTTGAGAGAAATATGTTTAATGTTAAATGTCCAAAGCGATAGTAAAAAAATTATATTTAATTAAAAACTCAGATAGAAGATTTTATGTTCTATCATGAGGGCTTCATGTTCGATGGTAAAATATCATTGAAAAAAATTAAAGATTAGCCTGGAAACTCCAACTTGAATCACAAACGATTGCAAATTATCGATATGACTGAGGGAATCAGTTATCTAAACGTGCTTTCTTATGAGACTGGTCAACGGCAAATGACAAGCAAGCACATCTTGGTATACCAGAAGCGCAAACAAAGGCAATCTCTCAAATTTTGCAAAACTGAACGTTACGAAAAGCATTTCATTGTGACTACTTCTCTTTCAACTATTGCGCAATGTTTCAACAAGCCAATGTTATGTGAAAACCTTATCCAGAGAACATGAAATCCAAAAGGCGTTATTTTCGGCCGTTTGGGTTAATATGCCTCGACAAATGCGTGAAAAATAACGCTGAAAGTGCAAGCCACAACAGTATCACGGACGCACAAGTTGCCCTTACAGAGACTTCAACTCGCCACAATTTAGGAGGCCTGAGATTCCAATGTGAGTTTGAGTCACGAGTTAATGGGCTTACAAGGTCTGAGAATATCTTGAATTAAATGAGCTATAATAAAAAAAAAAAGTATTAGTGTGTGAACATACCTGGCAACATGAAAAGAATCCGTTACTTTCAACACGTTTTATCTCCAACAGAAAATAGAAAGTGCATACACAACAAGATATACAGCACTAGCTTTATCCACTCGCGGTGAAGTTTTAAATAGACTGATATTTAGATAGAGAAAGAGAGAAAGAGATAACGTTATGACACCTTTTTTAAATACAGTCAAGATAGAGATTAGTAACTGTATAAAAGAGCATAACTGATTCGCAGATCAAATCTAGACTAGGGCTTCGACTCTAAAATAAAGGGCACTATCTTATCCGATAAAATTATGAAAAGAATAACTTGAAAATTTCTTTTCTCAATATACGATTCTAAGATTTCAAGAAAAAAAACCCTCCACATTTAGCCGCAACATGAATCATGAGGAGGATAATGGCTTTCACAGCAACTCTATCAACAAATCCAGGAGTAACTGGCGCCGCACGACAGTGGATAGATCGTCAAAAAGTTTACAGCTACGCCATTCATTATTATGCTGCATTTCTCTAGTTTTAAGTCATTATCGTGGACACTAATACGGTCATTATGGTAATTGTTCCCTCAGAGAGCCACACGCCTTCGAAAAAAAGATGTCGCAAATTACAGCCTCATTATGATACACGATAAGGAAAATAGTCCAGGCAATGATCATAGCCGTAAGACAGGCGATTAACATATCTGATGCACTCTTAAGACAACAGGTAAATCTGTTATATATATATATACACACACACACACACACACATACATACATACTGATTTGCAAGGGTATTCCTTACTCTCTGCCCGAGGTGTATATCATTTCACTGCATGTAACATGTAATTTATTCTGTGACACTTTCTGTGCAATTGTCTTTACAATATAAATCTCTTCCCCTCCCTCCCCCCTCCCTTTTTCTTAAGCGTTTCACAACAGCATGTGTTCAACACGGCACGCATTCCTCCCGCCCGACCTAGTCAAAACACGAATTAAAAAAAAACCGAAAAATTCTATTACAAAGAAGGTCATGTAATTAAGTACGCGTCAGGAATCAAAGTGACAACTTACAGTGTTTCACTTAATAGTTCAATGTCAATGCAAGTTTGAAAACTTTTGGTGTTTTAAGTACGTATGCTTTCAAATTTAGTCAATGAGTCATTATTTGGGAGACACGCGTCTATTGATGACCGTAAAAAACAATAACGACAGCAAAAAAATCTCCAAAGCTCAATTTTGTACGGCAAATCCTCTTCTAAAGAAAAAAAGACGGCAATCGGTTAATCCTTTCACCTAACTTATGCAGAAAATTTTTTTACCACTACTACTACTACTACCACCACCATGTATATACTATACCGCAGTTCATCATTGGCAACTCTATGTGAATCATAGTGGCGATTATGATGAGTATGCCATATAAAGCAAAGATCATAAGATCCCTTGATGGATCATTCTAATCAAAATGTGAAGATTTTTGGACAAAACTGCCATCATTGTTCAACCTACCTTCGTATATATTCTGTTTACTTCATTCAGGGAACACAATGACAATTTCAATACCTAAAGGTGATATACTGATATCTTATATAGCTTATTATTTTGCTGTTTATCTATACACACAGAATAAGATACATGTATAGATTTCTTAACCGCCCAGATTTGGATTGCAAGCCCCAAGCTCTTGGTATTCCAAAAATTGCCCAATTAAGCTAATAAAGTTTTTTGTGCCCTTCAGCTTACATTCCTATTTCAAATTGCAACAAAAATCAAAACAGTTATTTTTCTTCTAAAGATTTAAGGCTTCCTGCTTTGCTCAAGATGTTAGCAGAATAAATTCCCAGTTCTTTTGCACTGGACATTTGGTATCTGGACATGGCAAATTACAGAGTAGAATATGTTAGCAAAATACAAAGCTGCTGCAGAGGTTTTTACCATCAACAACATAAAAAGTGTATTGAAACTTAAAAACCTCATCTTTTTTACATAAAAGAAATAGAATTTTTTATGTTCTTTTTTCTTAGCTGAATAAAGGAGAGACATATTGAGCAAAATAACTTTTTTAAAAACAATGTATGAAAAGAATAATTTAAGTTTAATTTTTTTTAATTAATATTTTTCTTGCCAATGTTGAAAACTTAAAATTTATTTTAAAATATTAGACTTTTTTAACTAATTCAAGGATGGAACAAAAAAGAATTTTTTTAAGCACACTTTTGAGCCTAGATTAGTATTGACTTAGGATTGGTCGAATTATGAGGCTCTCAACTGTCCTAAAATTTTATTTCTGAATTGTTTTATTAATAAAAAGAATAAAATATTGATCCAGGAAGATGCACATTAAATTTTAACTGCCAGTTTACAAACAAAGTTAGAGCAGAAAAAGAGTTATACTTCTATCTAAGAGAGAAAAGAGGAAAAAATCTAACATAGCTTCAACTGACCTGTCTAAATACAAGCTTGATTTCTTCAAAGTCTAAGATTGTTAAAAGACATGAAGCTGTTATTAATACAGCAATCCGAAGAAAAAAAAAACACCAAAAAAACAGACCAATCTCGAAAAGAATATCAATTATCATCATCCTTTAACACCAAGATAGACTTAGCATCAGACCTATCAAGCACTCACCTTCCCCTAAATTTTCTCGTTAATTACTGCTTACATCACAGCAGCACCTCTTTTCCTTTTCTTGGCTTCACACTAACAGAGGGCTACAATCAGTCTACAACTTGACAACTTCATATTTTCCAATCTACAAGAGTTGATCAGATGTGCCACTTTATAATTAACGAATTTCAAAGATGACACTGTGGAGACGTTTGTGCCTAAACCTTTATATCTCTGTGTTAACAAACCCAATGTCTGATCTTTTGATATGTTCCTTTGTCAGTGGTAAAAAACATATTTTATTGGAAAAGTGATAAAATTGGTCGTGAAATAGAATCTACAGACATACATAATTATGATGATCATCACCATGTTCCTCCCTTTTCATGGTTATATGTTAATTTGAACCTTGCTACTTCTTAGTGAGAAAACTCAGCCTTCTGCAATGCGCAGTATGTAGTCAAGTGATGTGGTGCTATCGCTGGCAAACCTATTTGAAATATAATTCTCTCATGAATGCCTTTTTTCAATTACTCTGGAGACTTCGTATCTTTGCTGAGAAAATCAATCAATGAAAAGATGGCACTTTTTTCCTTTTTGAACCAATGGCAAGAGACCCTGGGCCCATGAAGTGTGAAGAACAAATTGTACTTTTGGCATGACTGTCCATACCATGTTACAGGATGGATAATTGGAGTTACTGAACTTGTTTCCTATGATTGCAACTGCTAAAATGATGACTGAATTTCACTTGATTTTGTTGAAGAACTTATAAATGTAATTCAATTTTCAGAGCATCTTATTCTATTCATGGTGCCTAAGGCCTTGAAGTTCAAATGATATCTAAATTATCTGAAAAATACATCTGAGTCAGACAATGCAACTCAGTGTACCTATTCTCCACTCAGGTATCTAGATCATGATCATATATATACATCATATATATATATATATATATATATATATATATCCAAAAGTTTACATGATACCTAAATCGTAATGTTAAAATCTATTCTTACATAACAAGATTAATGCTCAAGTAAATGAATGAAATACAATAATGTGCATGTCTTAAGCACCCAAATTTAAAAGAGTAAATGCTCTAAAATATGAACTTATTTTCAAAATGAAGTGCAGTTCTATAGATATTCCAGCTTTGAATCTAGGCAGAATCAACTTCATGAAGAGAAACAAACACATGCAAAACACACCAACTTGATTAATGTACCATTCTAGAACTAGTAAAAAGGTAACAAATCTGTACAAAACTTACATACATTTAATGTCATTGAAGAGCTTAATCAGAGCATTTTTCAATAGTTGTCAAATATGGGAAAATATTTATTCCTATACTTCTCGATCAATTTTAATCAATAAATTATAATTTATAATATAATTCCAGGTAGGTACAAACAAAAAACTGTCTTGAGGTGCACTGAATAGCTTGAATTTATAACTGCAAGCATGGTAAAAAATAATAGCTTTAGAGATTCTATAAATAGGTTTGGATGACTATTACCTCACTATTCATATCTAGACTCGATAAAACCTGAAATGATATATATCTTATTTATCTTTTTTCTTCTTTTTTTTTTTTTTTCAGTAAATTACTTATTCATCTAAGTACGAAAGTAAGCTTTGCATGGGTATCTAACCAACAAAAAAAAAAAAGAGTCTTATCTAGAAATGTGTGCATCGTTTACAACCTATATCTAGAGAATGTGCATGTTTACAGCCTACGTCTAGAGAATATCTAGCAGACATAACATACACGTACAAACCTTTGATAATATGAATGCATAAACTAAGGTTTGCTGGGGAATCACCTTGACCAGTATGCAGCTATTTGAGTATGCATCTGCAGCTCTCATGCCCCTTTACTGCTCATTGAAAAGAAAATCATTCGTAAAAGTTATTGATCTGCAAATCACTGCTGAGAATAAGATTCATCAGAAATCTAAACCCTAGCTTCTAACATTACCTGTTGATAGATTTTGGCTAGAACCGACTCATCTGCCATCGAGATGGCGTGAGGTAACCTGTCCAGTAACTTGGTCGGCTGGTTAACGTACCATCCTAGAAACCATTGTTCGGAAATCCCCGTATGACCAGATTCTAAAAATAGAAGAAAAAAGCGTAAAGAATAATAATTATCATTACAATATTTAATTATTATTACAAAGGAAAAAGAAATTTAATATATTGAGGTATGAGAGCAAAAGAAAAAGAGGTTGAAACACAGTACACAAATATTTTAAAAAGAAGAAACGGATGTAGGAATTAAAACCGTACTTGTAAACATTCAATTTGTGCTGTATGTCAAGATGGCAGCGTTGTTGTCCCTTCAAAATTATACAGATTCAAATGAATCAGGCAGTGATACAGACGCTGAAAAAGATGGGTTCAACGCACACTTGAAGCCTCTAGACAAACCACTTGTACCCTTTTCGTCCTCGATGGCATTAGTGGCTGCTCCAGATGTTGTATCTAATGTAATGGAAAAAGGAGGAAACCAATCCTCGTTAATGAACACTTCGCCTACGTTTAACTTTTATCAACTTTCCAAACTAGACCTAGATCAGATTTATTTTCCTGGTTTAGCTTAAAGATTGAATCTATTTTGAATAAGATCTAGGTTCTATATTACATCTCGGCACCTTTTTATAAAATTTTATGTAGATTTAATGTTTTTACAACTTGTCAAGAGATGAGTCATGGGATGGCTCGCTTACACTCTGCATTCGTCAAGAAGGATTTAACATTTAGCCAAAAAAATATGTATCTAGATCTGTTTTTCTAATTTAAAGAAGACCAATGAACAAGTCTTGCCACCACTTCCAGTTCTAAACTTCAATTAAATTGATGGCATTGAATGTCATAGTGAGTCTTTGTAATATTAATAGTACCTCCGCAGCCATGTTTTTATGTAGTCTGCCACATGCCACATGGTTACAGATAGAGTGCAGTACAACTTAATATGTTTCACATTCAGCTATGTTTCCGCCTTCCCCACATGTTCTCTTTCTTCACTCATTATCACATCTTTGTTTCTTAGAAAATTATACTTTAAATTAGAACTTCTCAACCCCTCACCTCCTTTCTTCCTATAAATTCGTGTTTGCCTTAAATTTCTTTTCTTCTGTTTTCAATCATCCTCTCATTGATCTCACTTTGTTCTTCCTTCCTATTGTCTGTCTGTGTTTTTTTTCTTGCTCTCCCTCCTCCCCCCCCCCCCCCTTCTCTGTCTCTCTCTATCTATCTATCTATCTCTCTCTTCTCTTTCTTTATTTCTTTTTTGGGTTTGCACAAACTCTCTCCATTCTTCTTACACCCCCCTCCCCTTCTAATCTCTCTCTCACACACACACTCTCCTCTGTCTCGCCTTTGGTTTGCTTGTGACTAACTGCTATCCATCCACCTCTCTCTCTCTCTCTCTTTGACTTTGAGGCATAGTCCGGTCCATTTTGTCTTTCCATGTCTCCCTCTTTCTCTGTCCCTTTTTTTTATTTCCTCAATTTTCTCTTCCTCCCCCTTTTCTTTCTTCTTATGCCTGTTTGCAGTTTAATGCTTTCCCCCCATCTCTTTCTCCCTCTCCCCCTTCTGTGTAAAAGTTATACATAGGTCATGACATGATTTATACATAAGTTATCGCAGATTTTCGCTGTTACCATAATACATTTGAATATTACTAATGTAAATACTTTCAATGTGATTTTTGCTGTAGCATCTCTTACTTAGACCTTTTTACATCTAGGATTCTTAGTTTCCATTCAAAAATATCACTCCATAATGGGGAAAAAAGAAAGTAAAGATATATCAAGATAGAAAACAAATTTAAAGAATCCACCCTAACTCGTAATAATATCATAAAGTATTTAATTGAAATCAGAGTGTAAAGGCCTAATACAATATCTTTGTCAAGAAATTCTGAGCTTCGTACCGGCTTAACTAGGCAACATGTTTCACAAAAATACAAGGTATATGCAAGGCTTTGCCTGAATATTTATCCTTTTGCTGATTTAACAAAAACAAACAAACAAAAAAAACTAGCACCATTAAATTATCTTTTCTTCTTGTTGCTGTCTATTTTATTGTACTTTAATTTTTTTTTCAGGAGGACACCTCAGGACTGCGTCACATTGATCCGAAGACTAAAGAATTGAAATACAACCCAAAACATGATGAACTCTTTGCTCCTACTGTAACTTTCTGATTCAACCAAAATTTATTTTAATGTTTTGTTAACATTTTAAGCCTCCTTTTTTTTTTCTATCAAATTTTCTCATTTAAAATGATTATAAACAATTTTTTCATATTAAAATCATCTGTGATTGTTCAATTCAAATTGGCGTATGTATTTGTTCAAAACATTAATATACCTAACCTAAATTCAACTTCTTTACCTGTAAACTGAAAGTACCGTGTATGATGCAATGCTATTTTTTAAAGAAGTTTTTCATATTTTTTTTTCAGGTTGGTCCCATTAATCCATTCAAAACACAACAAGCTCAAGCAGTCCGTAATACATTGTCTGGATTTGCAGAACCTGCACACTTCAGTCGTTTCCAATTTGACAACCAGAGGCAAACGTTTTCAAGCTATGGTAAAATTTTATGAAAAGATGATGTCCTCTTCTCTATTATTTAATTGTGTATTATGTCTATGTGAAGGTCAAGAAGATGTAGCCATAGAGGGTTCTTATTTGTGCATCATTTTATAAATAGCAAGAGGGGAGAAAAATTAATGCTAAAATGACATTGAATTTGATCAGTTTTTTATATATTTATATAATAATATATTTGAATGATTCTTGATGTATAATTATTAAATAAATCTTTGTGTTCACATTCTGTTTTTTTTTAAATATTGTTTAGAAGTGATGACCACTGGCCTTTAAATCATGGATAAATTCATTCTGCTCAATCGTTTTATTCATTTATCACTGCGTAACAGTTGTTGTACATCAAACTCATGGTAAATGTTTTTATTGTTGTTCTGATAGGAATAGCATTCCTGTACTTCAAGTCATTTTTTATATACATAGAATGAGCAAATCAATAAATTTTACTTTCTTGTGAAAAAAACATTTAAACTAAAACTATAAACTCTTTAGCTTAAGAGCTGAGCTTATTTATTCATCATAGTGCAATGTAAAGTATATCCTTGAAAACTAGTTCACTTGAATTTTTATGGTTACATTTGCTTTATTTTAATCATTTGATCACAGGATTTGCTCTAGATCCTACTACTGATGGTAGTGGAGCAACAGACAAATATGTTGGGGACTCGGTTGCTTTGGAGGAGGCAAAAGGTAGGGATAGAAAAACAGACATTGCTATAAGTTTGCCACAATCACATTTGTGATGTAAAAATTGTACTCTTATTTTTTTAATTAACTTTCCATATGTTGCCCTTGTGACTTGATTATTTAGGTGCATAAATAGTAAGGCATTAAGCTATATTCCAACTTATCACATTTTGAAATGTTATTTACCAGTAAAATTACGATCAAGCAATTAAAAACAAGAAGGCTAGTTTGGTAGTTAATATTTAACTACGTTGGTGGTTATTTATTTCCCACGGCAATAGGACCCACTAGTTATTTATCGAAAATAGTGCTTGATCTTATTGCAGGCCCAACTTATTATGTGCTTAGCAGCTGTGCTGTACTACAGAGTTCACACTCTTGGGTCCTTCAATATCAGTAGAGTACTAAGGCCATTGAATTTAAAGTTATCAGCACTCATAGTATACATTTATTACATCAATACTCAAAGAGCAAATAATAAAATCAATTCTCAAACAATCAGAGGAACAAAATACATAGAAGGTACCAACTAAGTAATCAGAAGAGCAATACACATAAGAGATAGTAAACTAAGTGCCTGAAAGGATATACCAAATTAAATGATTTGAATATAACAAAGCATCTAGAAGATACCAAAATGAAATACATATAGAAAATGCTAGGAACAAAAGGCCTCATAATCAGCCAAGGTTGAGAAAGAAAAGAAATAAAAGATCCATTAGACAAACAACTTAATCAATGAGATAAATCATTAATCATTGAATATTCATAACCTTAAGTTAAAGTTTAACCTTGCAGAACAAGCTTGATCATTTGTCATGCTTTGACCATCAGAGTCAATCCAACTTTCCTGTATACACTGATATTAGTATGGTCAAAGATCTCATTTGTTTAATTGCCACCCCCCACCCCACCATGGTTTGGCCTGCAATGCTATGTGGTCCACCACTTTTGGTCCAGTTTTATGCAATGAAAGAGAGAGAATGAAAGCGGGGTAGACTCTTGAATCTAAGATTGACCTGCTGCAAAACCAAGAGCGTGATGCAATGCCTATCACTGATGAAATCATTCAGACTCAGAGCGTCAGTTCAAGGTGATCAGTCACTCTCCATACCTGGGACTGGGAGAGCATAGATGGTAGACTTCATCATTATGGTGGATTCAGAGCACTTCTGATTTGTCACTTCATAGAACATATACTTCCTAACTGTTGCATTTTTACCAGGTAAATCAGTGTTTGAAAAAAACAACCAAATGGAAAAGGCCAAAAAGAGGAAAAGAGAAAAGAACACAGATTCTTCAGATATCGATGGTTACCTTGGACCTTGGGCAAAATACAAAGATGAAGAAACTGTTTCAAAACCAAGCGAGGTATAATGGAATATTGATATACAAAATAGTTCTTTTAAAGCACTTGATCGTTGGCAGCAAATGTTGTTAATCAGAGAAGAAAAATACAGTAATTTTACATTTGGTTAACATGAGTTAATCGTTGTCTTTAAATTTATCACCTACTCGGCCATGTTGGAAACCATTTTTTTTAATTGCATTTTTTAAAAGATTGAGGTTCACTGATTTTTTTATAGGATGGTGAAGATAAATTTGAGAAGACTAATCTCTAGACAGTTAAGTAAAAAAAAATCCAAGTTTTTGGAATAATAACATGATAGAAATGATAAAAGTTCTTGCATCATTATTAGATTGACATTTTTATGCAGAATCTGTTTTATTGAATAACATGTGTGTTTTTTTTTGTTAACAGCTCTGGTAGCAGTAAATTTTGAAGCAACTATGACTTGATATTCACTAACATTTTTTATTTAACAGGAGGAGCAGAAAGAGCTGGACGAAATTCTCGCCAAACGAGCCAAGGCTGGCAAACAGGTTGATGAAAAGACAGTTGAAGAGAAATCAACATTGCACAGTAAATGCACTTGCTTAGTACAAATAAATGTATTTTTGGCTGCTCTAGTTAACGTTTTTTTTTTGAAAGATATAAGAGGAAACTGTGAAATTTTTGTTAGACATTTTTTAAAAATTATAGAAAATGGAATTCTTTAGTGGAAAGTTTTAAGCTGTGGGAGATAAATTTATGCTGCCATATTTTTACCTTTAAAATCTTTTAGAGGTTGTTTTAGATCTCAACAAAATTGTCTTGTTTCAAGTGCCATCACAGACAATTTTTTGATAAAAAAAAAAAAGAACATGATGTTTAAATGTTGAACAATAATCACATTTTTTTTTATACATGAATTTCTTCCTTCATTCAAATTAATCTTTTTTTATGCTTATGTAAAAATTTACTTGCTATAGTCAGAAATTGTGTATCCAAGGCTATTTTTTTGTGTTGCCAGCCTTTCTTGTTATAAATTTTTCATTTATTAAGTCACTTGAAATTATAGTTGTGATGAAATGTTCTGACAAAAATTGAGAACATGCTTGAATCTGCATTCTGTGAATTTGTGTTTTATGTATCTTCTGACTTTGATTAATTCGATTTTCATGTTTTTTTCTATTACAGTTAAAGATGCTTATGATTACCAGGGTAGGTCCTTCTTGCACCCACCTCAGGATGTTGGTGTAAATTTGAAATCAGAAGAACCCCCAGAGAAATGCTTCCTACCCAAGAAACTTATACACACATGGTCAGGACATACAAAAGGCATTGCTGCAATACGATGGTTCCCAAAGTATGCTCATCTTATTATGTCTGCAGGAATGGACAGCAAAATCAAGGTCAAATGAAATTTCTCACTCTCACAAGATTGAAAAGAGAATGAAATTTTTGAATAATGCTAAACCCACTAAGGTGTCAAAGTGTTTATAAAAGTATCAGTTAAAAAATGAAGAGAAAAATATCAAGAAAAAAGAATTGTGATATACTTTAATGGCTAAGACCAAACATTAGATCACATTTATATCTTTTGGAACTGAAATCAGTTGATAATGAAGAAAATAATGTTCAGTGCATCTTTGACCTGAGGTAAGTGTATGCTGAGTTTATTATTTAAAAAATGTTAAAAATCCTGATGTCATAAATCTGTCCTATAAATTTTGACTCTTTCTGCTTCAGCTCTGGCAAGTTTACAAGGAGCGCCAGTGTGTTCGAACATATTCTGGTCACAAGCAAGCTGTAAGGGATGTTTGCTTCAACAACACAGGGTCAGAGTTTCTCAGCTGTGGCTACGATAGATACTGCAAATTGTGGGATACAGAGACTGGTAGGAAATTTTGAACTCAAGATGAAAGTAAACCTTGCATCTCCAGAATAACAGCATACAGAAAACAGATAATGCGATATAATTTTTTTAGGCCTATTTCAACCAAAACCATAGAGTGGTGTATTTGACCACATCCAATTCACTGGTCTTAAGTAGTCCAGATCATAGTTCAAGATTGTCATTAATATTGCTGTATTAAGATATAAAGTTGAAATTATATTTTAAGGCAATATCTTTTATCAGATTAGGTATGTTAAATATTTTGTAGTGTTTTAAAAGCATTTTGAAGAAAGCATATAACTAAATTTGAAGTTGCTTTTTGTATTAATCACAAAGACTATTGTCTCTGCAAACATGAAAAATTCTCATAACCCATCAGGATCCCATAGAGTCATGTTAATAGAAAATGGCATCTATTGAAAGTCACTTGATGTATACCAAAGAGCATTCTTTGTCAAGTCACTTTTCTTGCGACTTACAACTTAACAGAAAGCTTTTAAAACGGAATCAGTCTTAACCAGCAAGACTTACATGAACATCATGTATGAATGAGATATCTCCGATGCAAGTATGATGTTTAATGATCAATCTATTTTTACCTTTTTGTTTTCTTTGGGTTGCACAAGAAGCTTAGAGTCTTTATTAAGGGGGTATGACCAAATGCCCTAAAACAGGGAGGATAAGGTTCATAGATTGTACGTTCAGTATTCATCGCATTCCGTGAGATCAAAGACTGCCCTTAAGGATTTTCCTTTTTGTGGACTGTAAAGCATTTGAAATTTATGCATCAGGGAGAATCCAGAACATATTACAATTTCTCCAAATAGTTAGTACTATTTTAATGTGAAAAATGCAAACCCAACCGTGATAGTTTTAGCCCGCATAGACAGAAAATTAGGCATAAAATTCAAATATGCAGGTCACTGTGACGCAGAAATATTTTAGACACCAATATGTATTTTTTATACTGCCTTAAGAGAATATCATGGAGAGAAATTGTGATAGTGTTAGAGTATTAGACTGAAAATAAAAGGGCAAGATTTATTATATATATTTAATTCTTTTGATGCTAAAAAAGAAAATGGCATACCAGGCATTGCTTTTGTTTATGCACACAATCTTACCACTTATTCAAATTATTAGTTGGATATTTCTTTAGATATAGCCTGATAAAGTCTGATATCTTTTGAGTTATGAAAATGTCCTTAAATTACAGGAATGTATAATGGTTATTGTGCCTGATTTTATTATTTGGCTGCAGGAGAATGCAAGGCTAGATTCACAAGCAGAAAAGTCCCCTATTGTATCAAGTTTCATCCTGAGGAGGACAAGCAGCACTTATTTGTAGCTGGAACTTCAGATAAAAAGATTGTTTGTGTAAGTTAATTTTATACGCAGTGAAAACCTCAAAAACCGAAATCTGATTATTCGAATTTCTCATAAACCGAATTTTGCGAGAGGATAGGTTATTTTTCTCTCTTCGGCTTTGTTAGAATCAGACTGATATTTCGAAGCCTTTCAGGTTCGATTCTCTTAATTGGAAGTTGATGCCACCCCATAAGGCATTACAAAAGTACTTATCACTACCTGAGAAAGGCTGATCAGTGCGCTAACAAAGCAAGGAGGGACCTGATGAACAAAGAAAGGATTGTCAGTAAAAACATTGATACTGATTGTAACATGGGACCGGGGAAAATGGAGGGGTGCTCGTGGCAGGCACAGTGCACACTCAGTCAATGAGTCGTGGATCTAGCAAGCCGTTTCACTGGCAGCGCATTGATTGAGCGACGGTGGGCACGTTGCGGAAAGAAGTGGGGAGGAGAGGAAAAGGAGAGGGAGGCATCTGAGTGCAGGGCCACAGACTGGGCTAAGTTTTTATCATGACTGGCTCAGCATGCCACGAGATGCTGGGGTGGTCTAGGCAAACACAGTATCAAGATCGACACACTGATCAGTTTGTTTCCACCACACCTACCCTGTGTACACTAGCTCACTTGTTGCTTTGGCACTTGTAGAGACAGTCATGTTTACCTATATTCGTATTTCCACGCATCTAGATCTTATTCTAATTCTTTTCAAAAATGGCTCTGTTTATATTTTTCGTCCCTATTACCATTCAGTTATAAATGTCCCTTTTTTTGTAATCAAATCTTTATAATTCGAAGTTTTCATGCATTCCCAACCAATTCGAATTATGAGGTTTCCACTGTAATGCAAAACTATGTTTCTGGAACATAGACTATAATGAGGCAGGGTTTAAGAAGGTAATATATTCTGTATTGTATTTTTTCATCAAGTAAATAATGATACTGTTTAACAGGGATCACCTTTCTTGTTTTCAGTTAAATATTTGAAAAAACTTATTCATGAACCTTTTAAAGTTATGTAAGATAATATTTGGGAGTGACAAAAAAATAGGAGATAATTTTGGTATGATTTTTTTTTGCTATTTTCTATATACCTCACAAGCATCTTTTTAAACTGATGCATGAACATCATTTTTCTTTCTTATACACTTATATTTTGTGTCATGAGAGCTCTTTGAATGTTAAATTAAAAATAAATCTTTGAAAATTATGTGGTTACTCAATTTTAGTAACAAGGTTAAAGCAATTACATTTAAATTAAAAGAAATGTCCTTTTCTCCTATCAACATCTTTGAGCTCAGTGGGACATACGCTCAGGGGAAATCATTCAAGAATATGACAGGCATCTTGGGCCAGTCAACACAATCACCTTCATTGACCAGAATAGACGCTTTGTATCAACATCTGATGATAAGAGTCTCCGAGTGTGGGAATGGTGAGTTGAGTTATGTCAGATTCTGGCACAAATGTAAACCAGTGAAGAATTAAAACATTTGCTCAGTATTGGCACCCAAAGTGCGATGGCCAATGATATTGACTGTGGTATAATTACATTGATATTGGCTGTAAGTTGCTAGTGTCTCAGGAATATCCTGTTTGTATAAAGTACACAGGCTAGTTCTATGCAAAACTTTGATGGTTAAATAGAAAGAATTTTTATTAAGTCCTAAAGATTCTAATGCTAGCCGTGTATATTTGCTCTTTTTCGTGTATTTTTTTATGCAGAGACCTAGGCAGAGAGGTAACAGCTAAATACTGTCCTTATGGAATTAAATGGAAAGTTTTTAGGTTTATTTTGGTGGCCTGGCATCATTTTTAGATCACTTTAAGAGCAAAGTTTTAGAAATATTCTTAGTCATTGGTTTCTTGGTTTGCTGTCTCTTTTAGGTAATGATATGATGGAGTGAAAGAAATGTCTTCTTTTTTTGCAATAAAATAATTTAGAATCCATTTTTAATGTCAATTAACTAAATATATGTCACTGCTTTTTCAATGGAAAGTAATAACTTTTTCCATAACAAATCTTTAATTTTTGCTTATACAATATGTCTCTAGCAATTGGTAGGAAAATTTATCTTGCTACTGGTGTGTAATTATGATCATGATGATTTTTAATAATTTAAACAGGGACGTTCCAGTAGATTTCAAGTATATTGCTGACCCATCCATGCACTCCATGCCAGCTGTGACATTATCACCCAATGGTATGTGCAATGTATGGCTAAAACATTAAAATTAGTTTCTCCTAGGAAAGCAGTTCTGTTGATTATGATAATTTCTTTTTGTTTAAAAGAAGATAAATACTGTGGTAAGGAAATTCTCACAATTATATGAAATTAATGCTGTCAAAATTGTCTTCAATTTTACCTCAGTATTGTATAAGAAAGCAATACTTTATGAATTTTGAATTCACTTTTCTTCATTTCCCTGTCTCCTCTTTTCCTGTTATCCCTGATATTAATGTTGTGTATAACTTCTGCAGGAAACATAATTCTTGATATTAGATTATTCTGCATGCTTTTTAAATAGAAATGTTACAGAACTAAAACTTAAATTATACACACGCAGAAATTGTAGGTAGATACATTTACTTTTCAAAATGAAACTGTGTTGATATTGTTACAAAGTATATGAATGTACACATCAGTTTGAATAAAAACTGTTTGCATCATAGGCTTACACCATATAGACAGTTATGAAGTGGCATGCTTTTCGAAATTCTTCTCAAATTTGAGCAAGCATTAGTTGAAAAAAAGGTATGACTATCAACATGAAGATTATGTTCTCAATCCCCAGAAATTCCTTTAAACACAAATTTTTTTCATTATTTTTAATTTTGTTTTGGTTTTTTTTTTGTTTTTTTTTTGCTTAAAGTAGCCATAGTTGTTACTGTTTTAGAATAAATATGGCACAAAATTTCAGGTGATAAGATCCGGGAACAAAAGTGTTGTTGCCAAATATTTTGGAGCGGTTTCCTGAGACTTTCTAGTTTTGAATAATGAAATGTGTGAATGATTTTTGTCAGTTCAATGGATTTAGATCAAATCTTGCAAATATTTTTGTGCAAGAACAGCTAAATTTTGTATTGAATTTCATATTTGATAAGCAACCAGTGAAATTCTTATAAGACAAGCCTGATATGCAAGGCAGCCAGGGTGAATTTTCTACATTCTTCGAATAAAACATCATTGTTTTATGCTGTTTGCAATTTATTGATTGAGCTATTGTGAATCTCTCCAGGACTTAGGTTTTTTTCATATATTTTTTTTTAAATAAAATTAAGGTATAAGATTTCTCCATATCAACTTTTAAAAATTTACATTTGCATGTTAACATTTATTTTTTAATTCTGTCTGAAGGTAAATGGTTGGCTTGTCAGTCAATGGACAACAAGATCTGTGTTTTCAATGCCTTAAACAGAATGAAATTTATCAGAAAGAAAACATTCACAGGACACATGGCAAGTATATTATAGTAGTGATCTGACAAAATTCATTTTATGAAATTTTACATTTTCTTTTTGTTTATTTGTCAAAAAATTGTCTTTTTTAAGAAGGCTCTTGGAAGGAAGGTCAACGTAAAAACATTGATTTATTTTGGTTGATGAAAGGGATTAGTTGAAAAATCAACTAAACTTGTTCTAAACCACGAATGTTATTCCATATTTGAATTGCAATTAGTTGATAGATACTCATTCTCAGAGAATTGAGAACTGTTCCAGATAAAAAGAAAAAAAAATTAATGCAGAATCAATGATCTTTTTCGTCAGCATAGAAAATTTCATGAAAAAATCTTCAAAAACCTCAAAGTTATGGAAAAATTAATGTTACAATGTCACACCTATTAGACAAAACCGATAACGCATTTTCAGGGTGCAATCCCTTTTCAAGCAGTCTTGACAATTGCTAAATGTAACCTCTACTGAAGACTCCAAAAGGAGGACCAGCCATCATTTCTTTCAAAGAAGTTTTCATAATTTTAATTTGAATATTTAGAGTCCCAGCATTGTTATTTTATACTGCATTTTAATCCAACTTTGGTAGCTTGAACTACATTAGAACACTATTAGATCAAACACGGATCCTTTGAAATCATGAATTCCACGAACTCATCGGTGTTGTTCGTCAGCTAATACTAAATATACCTGTCACCAAGAGGCTAAGACTTCAAACGGGCTGATTGTAAACAAGATTCAGTTGTCCCATGTGTACAAGTTATGGGTAATGATGACAAGTAAATCTGTGTGGATCCGCCCCTTGTATAATCAATCATTTCAAGGGGAGAAAAAAAAAGCTGGTGGGTAAGATCTCTTTATTCATGGTTTTGACTCCAAATAGCTGAAAAGGTAGATTGTTGGATTGACATAGTGGGTTCATTCCTTTGTCTAGTCCTCTGGTGGGATTAGGTCTTGCTATGCCTTGACAGACAGCCCTTGTGTGGGTTCAAAGTTATTCAGGAACAGGCAAAGTTCATTTTACCCCTAGCTAGAAAGAAATTTGTGACTGCACTCTGAATGTAGATGTAGAGTCTAAATCTAGAGTTAGCATCAAGAGGTCAAGATCAGGTAAGTGCTGGAGTTTGGAGACAAGTTTTGACAAAAAACAAGTTCGGAATCGCAGATCGGGTTGTTCTGAGGTACCTGTCTTCAATCCACTATTTGAAATACTGTAAGATGGAAAAATGCGCCAAATCAGGCATCCCCGTAATTCTCAGAATTTTGCGGAAGTGGCCAAGAAAAAGAGGAAACTTTACCGTAAAAGTACTTCTAAACATTTGTGAAAATCGTCTGAAATGCAAATCCAGGGCCCAAGTGCTAAAATTGTAAAAATAGAATGTTCAAACATGGCTTCCTCGGACATGGAAAAATTAAACAGTCATTTCAAGGAATCCGTGCTGGATTGTATATCGTTTCCAACCACTTGACTTTGAAAAAAAAATTTTTGTTCTTGTTACAGCCTTTGCACTGCACAATTAGAAAACCTAACCTTTCAAATGTTTTGTACACAATAATTTCATAATATGACAACGAACTTGCAAAATATGTTCTGAAATAAAGGCTCTTTGCATCAGATGTTTTGCAGGAATATGAATATTTTTCAAAATCTGGAGAAGTAATTAGACAAACGTTAATCTTATAAATACTGTGTCAAAAATGCCTCCTTTTTTATTTTTCATAACATCAATTGACAAAATAAAGCATATTTGCTTACATGTATTTGTTTGCTGTCTTTTTTCTATTACTTTCCTTTCGATGAGCATGCCTGCCCTTTCTATAAGTAACCCTCTTTGGAATTTGTTTCAGGTTGCTGGCTATGCATGTGGGATTGATTTTTCTCCTGAGATGAGGTATGCTCTGAGGTAGTGATTAGAAATAGGTTTTAAGAACAGAGAGAAGAAGAGTGTCACTGATATAGCTTTAGTTGCTTTACTTTTCTAAACCTGTTATTATAGCATTATACAGATTTATATATTTTATCTTGCAATTATTCATTTTCAGCTATAATTTAGCTTGTTAAGACTGGTCTAAAATCATTAAGAAACTCTTAAAGTGGGAAAGGTGGTATATTTTTAAATACATTTTTTCCTTGATTATGATTATCATTTGTCCTCTTTACTCTCTTTTGATCAGCTATATTTCATGTGGAGATGCAGATGGAAAAGTTTACATTTGGGACTGGAGAAGTACCAAGCTTTACTCAAAGTTCAAGGCCCATGATGATGTATGCATCAGTGTTCTCTGGCATCCACATGAGACTTCCAAAATGGCCACAGCAGGCTGGGATGGTGTCATTAAATATTGGGATTAGTACAAAATAAAAAGTTTTTACCAGGAACATATTGGAAAAGGAACATACTACATAGTATTAACTTCATCTCATACTTCAGACATAAGTGTACCATGCACCACAGTGCTTTCATAGCCCAGGGTGTCCAGTAGTTAGGAAAAGTCGGATAAAAGTCAGAAATTCGATAGTCAGGTCGGAAGAGTCATCATCATCATCATTTCTATTATTAAACATGTCCCTGCAAATTCTCTGTTGATAATCCTCGCACAGTGGAAACCAACTTTAGATTTTCTTTCAAAATCCTAGGTAGGAAATTTTTGGAGAAAGTAGGGAATTTCAGGTTGAGATGTTGCTGGACACCCTGTAGCCTCAATTAGGTTGATCATTTTTTTTAAATAAGGGCACTGTTATTTCAAAATTTCTAAAGGTATTTCATTTGAGAAGATTTTTCAAAGCATTTTTTTTAAGATAATTTTTTTACACTAATTTAAGGTGATAAACACATGCATTTTGATACAACTTTTTATGTGCTTTGTAAGTAAGTATTTGCCACCAGGAATGAAAAAGAAAAGCATTGAATTTAATTCAAAACCAAGCCAAAATACCTTGATGAAAAGAAATATATAAAGATCTGAATCACTCAATGCATCTCTTAATTTTAATTTTTTTTTTTTAATTTTTTACAAAACATCTGAAAAGCTATCTCATTAAAAGTAAATTCTTCGCTTTATTATTCATTGAGTGAAAAAAAAATGTTTTGTTCTTTTCTTGGAAAATACTAGAAAATAGAATGATTTATCGTTATGTCATATGCAACCACTATTTTTTCCCCATCACTGATGAATGAATAAAACTTTCTTGTTATATTTGCAATGTTTTCGGTGCGCTATTTTTTATTTATTTTTTGTTACCTTTTTAATAATCTTTAACATACAACACAAACAGCTGATGCTTCAAGTTTATTGTGAACTTTATTTTACCGAAGAAGCCAAAAAAATAAGGAAAATAAAAAATATCAATAACTGTCTTATGGAACAAAAGATGAAAAAAGGTTTAAAAAAATTTCTGCAAGAGCATACTTTGCATAGAAGTTAAAAATCGTTATGAAATTTTACCAAATGCACAGAACTATTGTAGCTGCTGTCAAACAATTTGTGACGGACTTATTTTAGATTTTTTTTTCAAAATATTTTTAAATGGATGATGAAGAGGAGTATAGAGATTCTGTGTACACAGTACAAGGAGCCTTTGCATAGCTTAATTCTCCATATTAGCACAACCAAACCGAGTGTGATAGAAAATACTCTGTCAATGTAATTTTGAAAAAAAATATGGGCCATTGTTTATGTTGAATAGAGCATCATATAGAAATCTTTAATGAAGTAAGAAAGCACCTAGCATAGCAATATTTTAAAACTGAGGTACTTATAAAGACTGGCCTTGAAAGTCAGCCCTCTTTGCAGTATATCAGAATTATGATCTTAAGTAGTAAGAGAGATATTTATAATACATATGATGGTATATTCTTAACAAGCTTCAACAATGAAAAAACAAATACCAAAATTCACCTTGAAAGTGGTTAATATACATTCTCTTTCAACATTAATTTAAAAGTCATATCTTTCAAGCTTAAATAAACGTGGACTTTAATACAATAGTTGCAGTCTACTTATAACATCTACAATGTGTCTGAAAAATAGGCCTGCCTGTATAATCATTACTTTGATTTGAAATAAAGTGTTCAGAAAAAAAAAAAGTTTTCAACGGAGCAAAGACAGGGAGATTGTAAAAGTGCCAAAGTGTATTTAAAGTTATAATTATTTATGGGAAAACTAAATCTGTGGAAAAAATCAAAAAAACCTATAATGCAGTCCAACTGAGTTAAATTTAGAAATTTGAATAATGAGCATTGTAATGGTAAAGATAGAGAAAATACTGTAAAAACTTAAGAACATTTTGGTTTCCAAACGTCAGACAAAATTCATTAACCAAACAAACCGCAGAGAAAACAAATGTCTTAACATAAGTGAAAATCTACAAGCCGATTTAAAAACTTAAATATAACATAATATAATATAAGATATGGAATAAAAGAAAGAAAAAATCAAATTAGGCTTTTGCTCTCTTACATTAAGCTTTTTGATTGATTTTTTTTTCTCTTGATATAAATTTTTACGTGTTTTTTTTTAAATAAATATAAATTAGTGATTTGCTTTTTTCTTACCTTAAAAACACTTTGCATTACACAATTGACCTAGTACTGAATTTTTAAAAAAATAGGCAGTATTGAACCTAATATCAGTTAAACTTTTGCACAAATGCTTGAGTAGATGGCTGCCGGTCAAGTTGAGCTAAATGAAGTAAAAAAAAATTTTTTTGAACAAAAACTTCATTAAATTGACATAAAATGATAGATCATATGTTATAATTTGAAAGGGAGTAAACTGAATATACATTCATACACAAATTTAAAAAATACATTAAAAGGAAAACAAAAAGGTTATTTTCATCTCCACTATTTAAATAAAAAAGTAAACGAAAATACACATATAATAAAACATGCTTTTTTTCATCTTCTCCATCATATACAAATGGTCCCTAATCTGCAACAAAGTATGCTTTTGACATAACATTTTCCAGATATCATTCATAAACTTATTTTGCTATGCCTTTTACACCTCAAAACAAATAGAAACGACATGTTATTTATATTTCAAGTACGGTACACTTGCAATATTTCAGTACAATGATTATGGCAGATACAATACAAAGACTAAATGCAATTTGGGATGAAGATTGAAACATGTCTAAAGAACAAAATCTAACAAAGATACCTACAATACTATTTTTCTAAAATCTTTCAAACTTAGTTCTCACAGTGGAGGAGTAATATCAGAACAGTTTTGAAGAAAAATCTTTCACATTTTTTGAGGGCACAAATTATAGATAAAAATTGGTATATTTTGACATAGAGAGATTAGGTGTTTTTAATATAATTTCCTAAATTTTTTTAATGATTAAGAATTTGTATGTTTTGTTCGAATTTTAATTTCTGCCATTAAAGTTTTTATACTTGATGGGAGACAGCGTGAACTATATACATACATTTATAAAGATACACATGTAGGTTGTTTTTTTTCTTTAACAACAAACTCTGAACAAACTTCAGTTCTTATTGAGAGAAGCCTGTGTAGTACAATTGTCATGAATAATAAGATCAAACTACCCAAAAATCAGATATTTGAGCTATTGCTCTACAATTGACTCGAGCAAAGTTATCGGAGAGAAGAAGAAAATGAAATCTAAAGACTGGTTTAGCATATTGAGAAGATTGAATTTTTAACACGTAAAAAAAAAGAAATACAGACATTTTTCCTGCTCAATACCTGTTACTTTAAGCACTCAAATCACCAAAATTGAAGTCATAGAAGCAGTTATTGAAATCTAAAAAGTATATGAAATAATAAACAGAGTTATGTTTTAGGGTAAAAATAATTACCATGCACAATAATTTCCAAATGTTCCTTAATTGTGAAAATAAGAACAGTTATTATAATTTTTAAGATCAGCCAATTTGATAGCATTTATTTCAAAAAATAAAATCAAATGAAACTAAGGGCTATCAATGACTTCTTCAAGTTCTTAAATATATATCTTTTCAGAAATTTATGAATTAAAAATCATAGACACAACAGCAAGTTTTCCTTTTTTTCTTTTTGTACATTTAAATTAATTATATTTGAAGAAAATTTTGCTTAATTAAGCAAATGAATATACTAATACTTAAAAAGTATGAAGGGGTCTTCTATCATTAAACATAAAAAAATAGAATGAAAAAGAAAATATAAGCTTATTTTGTATGTTCTTCTCTCTTTGAAATACAATCGTTAAAATTTTACGCATGAATCTTGTATACATAAATAACTTTATAAACCGAGAGATAAAAATTGGAGCACTAAATAGTGTATACATGTAATAATATTTGCATATGAAATACAAAACATTAAAAATAATAAATGGAATGTAGAAGATTCATTTTTAGGACAATCAAGTTTTTCTCCATATTATACACAACTATTCAGGTCCATAATGTATGCATATAATTTTATATAAACAGCAAGATAAAAATTTGTGAATATTCCTTTTAAGATAATAGTATATTTGCATCTTAGACACATAAATATATTACTGATAAGTTCAGTTCACAACAAGAAAGGCACAAAGTTTTCTAGAAACTGTATAGGCATAATCACAGGTGAATGTAATACCAAAATGTGGCCAGTACCTTACCATCAACTGATTATAGTTTCTTTGTTAAACAAAAGATAAAACACAAATACATCAGCCTCTTATTTAGAAAAGATAACAATTTTTTTCTCATGGGATGGTAGGCTTTCCCCATGGATTAAAATAATGATATACAGCATGGATAGAGTCCAATTTATAAAAGTATGTATAATTAAAAAAGTCATCTTCTTTACTTTATCTGTGACAAAAGACTTTCACATTTTAATAATTTAAAGCATAAAAGCTAAATAATTTAAAAGTGGTCTCATCCCCACAAATGCTTATTTTAACTTTTTTTTTATAAGGTGACAGTAACTGATATTTTTTGCATTAAATAATAATAAAAAAAAATACAATGCCTGCTACATTTGATTATAAAAGGCCCACCACACTAAGCATACAAGATTTTTTGGTAACCTAGCTTAAGTTCTGAAGTGGAATTTCGATTGATGAGAAGTTTAAATAATTGGACTTCCTCTTTTGAGGTTTCAAATTTGAAACACTGCAGTTATTTTAACAATTTAAATATTACAACATTCAGCTTCTCTTGATCACTTCAAATTAATCAGGTGTAACGAAACAAGAATTTCAATTAAAGTAGCAATGCATTTTTATCACTGTAAGAGATAGAGATATGCATCAAATTATCCTTTGAATATCCTCTAGATATTTTTTAAAAAATAATTTGATAAAACCTTCAAATTACGCCAAGTTTCTCTTTAATATAAACTAGAAAAAATATATTCATGTTCCTCTGTTTATTCTGAAAATAAAAGATATTTTCAAAAACAATGATATAAACTTCTCTGACTTGCATATTTTTAAAAAATTATTTTTCTCAGTCCTTGTCATAAAATATTTGATCTACATGTACAATAAGATTCAGATAAATTTGAATGCCCAGTTGATCCATAAGAAAAATTAAGGATGCTGGTATTGTAATATTCAAACTAAGATTTTTTTTTCTTGACCACAATCCTTGTGCATATTATAAAAAGCCTGATGAATGATGTCAGTTTCAGATCATTTAATATATGAGTTATTTTCTTCCTTTCATTATAAAATTTTTCTCCTCACATAAACTTATACAGCCCCAGAATGCTGGTTTATTTCACAAGGAACTTCAACATGATATTTAATACTTATTATGACTGGTTTGAGGACACACGCAGATTAATCTAATGTTCACAAATCAAATTTTACAAGATGCTTACATATCATATTTCACAGTGTTTTGCAGGGTAATTCCTGATAATTTGTAAAAACATTTGCTTGTGACATTTTTCTCATTATAACTATGTATTCTTTAAAACAAAAACTTACTACAATATCTAAGCAATGTGAAGAGGTTACTTGTGGGATATTAAAAAAAAATACAAACCTTAAACCATTTTTCTTCAAATGCAAACCATCATATCCTTCAGTTTTGACAAAGATAAAATCCAAAAAAATAAAACGAGGTGCAATATTGTCGAAATTCATTCTACACTAGAAAAGGTTCAGGCAAAAAAAAATATGATTGAAACAAGTTTCCATCACCCACATGAAAAAAAATATCTCATTACTTATAAGTTAGTCAAAGCAATACTCATTACAATATTGAGATTCAGAGGCTCACATCACCATTTCTCAAATTCTTACAATTTTCTTTTCATGCAAAAAAAAAAAAAAAAAAAAGAAGAAGAAGAAGAAGCCTGTGCACTCAGTGTGGGAAATATTTCACTAAGGCTACTTCCAAATATATTTTTTTCACATCATTATTCATTCCAAAATTTAGTCAAAGGCACCTCGGTTGCCTTATTATAGGAACATACAAAGTAGTCCACCTGATTTGCCAAACTTTGAAGCTACCCTTCAATTTGACACGCAAAAAGTGCAATTTAAAAATCTCTAAACCATTAATTTTGTGGGTCTGCAGGTTTTTCCCTCTGAAAACTGATAAAAAAATCCTTTACAAAAAACAACAAATAGTTGTCTGTTGGTGTAAAAATAAAAACTCACATTATTTTCTTTCCATAACTTAGACTATAAACATTGTATTTGAGGGTCTAAATGGAAATATACCAACCAGAAAAGATACATACAGAAAAAGGCAGGTGTCACTTGATAAAAATGAATTATTCACAAATTATCTGTCAATATACACCGCAAAACTAATTTTAAGCAGATCATGGCTACGGAGTTTGTCTGTGAATTCATACAGTTGACCCCACACAGTGCAGGTGATATGCGTCAACTTACTGTCTAACAGGGATACTACCTGCACCATCACAGCAGGCCTTAGGTGGGGCAAGCTTGCCTGACGAGGACGATATACATATGTGGGGAATCCTTCCTTTGGGAAATACTTAAACGAGTGCTTAAAAGGAAGATGATGCACCAATAGTGTGTTGTCCAGACTGGTCTGTTAAAATAGAAAAGGTTTACAAAATACATTGGTCTGTGATTGGAAAATTTGTTTTTAACAACTGCTTTTGTTCTGAGAAGACAGAATGCAAGAGGGGACGATTGGAGAGAAAAAAAAATTAAAATAGTGATGAAAGTACTCCAAAACATACAGAGAAGCTTTAAAATCAGCAATTTTTACAGCACATCTTTGACAAAATTAATGTCATGAACAAATGCAGCATTGAATACTTACTGAGCCCTTGCAAGTGATTGGGACATTGTTTGGATCATATGGCACCTTGGTATCAGAAGATGCTTCTTTAAAATTCCAGAGGGGTGAGTCTTTGAGGATGGGAGCTATTTTCAAATCATCTGGCTAGATAGATAATCATAAGATTACAAGTACAATACTAGGATTTAGGTAAAAGTTAACAAAAGCTGGGAATTTTGATAAGAGATATAGAATGCACTTCCGAATTCAATCAAGAATAAAACCATTGAAAGCATTGCTTTTCTCTCTTTTTTTAATTATTTTTTTCTATTGTTAATTCTCAAATATATGAGCCACGGCGTTACTTTAGCGATACTTTGGTTGGGGTGCACTGGCCCCGGTCAAGCGATAAACAGGTCATGGGGTCTTGATCATTCACCAAATGCAAGGTTGATGTCAGCCTCATCGCTGGCATGCACCAGTCTTTTGTTATAGTAGTTCATTTTAATACAATCTGCAAGCTTGATTTAATTGTCTTTTGACTTGATCGTTCACTCATTAAAACAAAAGCAAAAAAAGTGTCCATTTAATAAAAAATAAATAACAACGGCTTTGATAGAAGCCTTTATATTATTAATTTTAAAAGGCTTGAAAAAATATGTGATTACTTAATTAGTTTACACGATTAAGTGATTCCTAGCAGACAATCAGCCGCAAAAAAATTTTAAAAATTTTACAGTCAATAAGACATAATATTTTTCTAAAGATTCGCCCAAAAATCAAGTCTCCAACATGCAAATCGGGTAATAAAACATGTTTTATCATTGGTTGAACTATCTGTTGTGCCTGACCAGAGGGGTTTGATGAAGCTATGAGGGTAGTTGGAGCAGGGAGTGCTTGTTGCTCATCTGTCATGTTAAATCTACTGCGCTGATAAATCCTGTTTCTGTGTTAATTGTTTCTAGATCTTATATGTTCTATATCTGTACCTCTGCTGATCGTTACTTTCGCTGTCTGTGTGTCTACCAGTGGTACAATGTGTCTTTGTTTTCTAAATTGTCTCTAGTGGGAGCTGGAGGAGTGTCTATGTAATGTGTATTTTCATGCTGATATAACTGGTGGGAATCTTCTCTATCTGTCTCTATATCATTGGGCCTGCTGGTATGTACTATACTAGTTCTACCCTGATTTTGTTATCTGTATGGTTATCTGTCATCATTTCAATTGTGTCTGCAAGTGTATCTAGTGTTGTCTTTTCAAACTGTTAATACTAAATAGTGGCTAGTGGTATCCGTGTCTAAAAGAGCTTTGTTTTCAGTGAGTTTGCTCTCAGAAGTGTCTCCCAGAGTTTTGGAGTTTATGCCTGCTTTGCAAACACTGATGTCTTTAGCTAGATTAAAAAGACAATGATATCAAAGAGGGCAGTTAATAAGAGATTTGTTTTTGTCGAAGTCACACCATATACAGCTCTAGTTGTCTGTGCCAGTCTTAGCCGCTTTTATAGATATGGCAAACACATCTCAAAAACAGTCATTGTCCTTGGATATATTGATTATGAACACCAGGAGAATTTAAAAATTGTTTATGATTGCTGAGGATATAAATAATAAAACATGTTTCATCATATAGAAATAATATTTAAAAACTAATGAAGAAAAAAAAATGATTCATATGCAGCTATTTATCTATAATTGGACAAAATAGAGGTAAATTTTTTAAACTCAACAAACTAAGTGAGCAAAACAAAGTTCTAAAACAAAATCTTTTAAAGATAAAAACACCCAAATTTCACAAAAATCACAAGACAAAAGAGAAAACTGGTGTAGAACATTAAAAGATTTGACCATAGCTTGTCAGACAAAGACAAACTTATTATGCATCAAATTGCAGTGAGTACGCAAAATATCGGGCACACCGGTTTACCCTGCATAGCATCGTCTGCAGAGTGCATATGACACAGTGATTGATTCACTGATGATGCTCGTTGGTGAGGAGATATGCAGACTACCAGGCCTAAACTAAAATGTCCCTGAGAGAACATTTTGAGACGCTGTGAAGCATTCCTTGTTGTGCAATAAAACCATAATACTAAGTGATCAAGAAAAAATCCAAGCACAGCATGAGGCATGTTAACTCTACCAACAAGTATTATAAATAAGTGTCTATTTTAAAAATATTAATTATAACAATGTTATTGTCCCTTAAGTTTCAGTGACATAATTTATTTTTCAAAACCTGAAGAACTGATTTGCCCATTCATAAAACTTACTATGCTGAATACCATTGCTGATATAATATTTTTTTTTCACAATCATTTAAATAAACCTAAGTATTAAAATCAGTACTGACACAAGATTTTAGAAGCAATTGGCCTTATAAATTTTTAATCCTTTTTTATCACCTTTCTTTTCTCACCCTAAAATAACACCACAAGTAAAATCCACATCTTTATATTAGTGTTGAAAGTGTTTTCTATAGACATTTATGTCTTAAAAAGACAAGCAATAGCCTGTGCAATAAGAATGATTTAAAAATAGATATTTAGCGACTTTTGCTACTACAATCTCATGAGATGAAGGTAAAAGCGTAGAAAATAGATTGGAAAAGAAGTACAGAGTATTGAGTTGACCTACTATGAGTAAGTCTAAAAACAAACAAAAAAAAATTATCATCACCTGAATAAGTAATGAAAACCAAAATTTCATCTTTTCTCAAAGTGAGTTATTTAGTAAAAATGAATTTCCTTTACATAACTAATTATAAGTGCATTCTTACTATGACAAGTTGCATCAGGATACAAGGCTGTGCAGAATAATAGCCATAATGGTTATGACTAGAGCATGAATCCCCAAAGTAACTAGAAGAGATACGGCAAACCTTGTCCGTTGGATGGTAGGTTGCGTTGCAGTCTGTATAAGAATCATTCAGCTGCGATGTTGTTCGGTAAGCTGTGAAAGGCGTAAGTAATATAAAATAATAATTATCCTCCATTTAAACTCAGTAACAAATAAAGTTTTATGCTTTTTGTAATAAACATTTCCAACTACTAAGGATCAATAGAGATCATTTTAGTCGTAATCTGCTCGAAAAACATTGATATCTAAAATATAAACACAACTTTGATTAACGCCTGATGTGTTTTAATCAGTCTCAAGCATCTAAATCGCTTCCACAATAATCAGTATCAGAAATAAACTGCAGAGGAATTTTTTTATTGTACTTTTTAATGCCAAGGTTATATCTAGACCTACATTAGTAACAATTAAAAATTGTAACAATGCATAAATCAAGTGGAATATATTAATGAACAGAAAGATTTCATCATGTTCTGCCTAGGGCTTTGAATCAAAGTTAATGAATATCATTTAGATTGAAATGGACCAGAACTAATACTTTCCTTTTACTGTTTTAGGCACCTGTGCATGTGATTCTCTTGCAAAACTAAAATTTTTTTTCAGCACCAAAACTGTAATGAACACTTCTTGTCAAATATTGAAATTCCTGGACTTCCAAGGTCAAAAACAAAATGATCATGAGGGAACCCTGCTATAATTACTGCTGCTAATGCAGTCACTAGGACTACAACAATTATTACAGTCACTACTGCTACAGTAACTACTACTGCTGCCATCATCACTACTTCTACTACTGCTGTTGTAATCATTATTATCATTTACTTTTATTAATGATGTTTTTACATAGCTATTATTACTATGTCCTCTATTACTTTCATTTTTATCACAAGTATGATAATTTCATGCCGTAGAATCACTTTAAGCCAAAATTTTGGGGCCCTTTGAGTTCATTTCAGTTTTAGAATATTTTTCAAGGGAAGTTACTGATAAAGTCAAGACACTTCACCTTTATCATAGGTTGTTTCCCTTTACTCTTTTTCTATAAATAAAAGGACTTGTGCATAATATAGTTGGGTTTTGTTTTGTTTTTTTTTGCTGTTCTTTGCTTTTTTCTTTGCTGTTCTTTTCTTTTCTTTTGTTTCCGTTTTTATTTTCTCTCTCATACTCTCAATCACACTTAATACAAGATTTATGTCTTAATCGCCATGCTTTAATCTTGCATTCAGTCTCTTATCTCATCTTTACAAATTTCATAACCAAAATAAGAACAAAGATTAAAAAGAGAGGGAAGAAGGGAAGAGGAATATATATCATTGCACTTTCTTGAAAAAATTGGTTATTGAAGTTTGACTGGATTTTGAAAAGTTTAAGATCAGATCAACCTGATGATCTGCCCTTGACTGACTTTAAAAAAAATGGCTGAGATTCTTCATCGTATCTTTTGCCTCTGTCACGTTGGGTGGTGGAATATCCTGTAAATCTGCTTAAAGGCTTTTAATATGCCCTGGTTGCAGGTCTGTAAGATGCTCGTGGTGTTGGGGTGTAGGAATATGAGTTCTATCGCCTTCAGGTCATCAATCTTGGGGTAAGCAGGACAGTTATCTACCACCATAGCAATTTTCCTGTTCTGGGCGAAAAACTGCCTGTCAATGTCCAACATGAATGTCCAACCACCATTGCTTGCCACCCCCAGACCCCCCCCCTTTTCGTCATTCCTATTCATTCACTGTGCTGTGCTGGGCTTGAGCTGTGTGCCCCTCCCTAAACCCTTTCAGCTACTCTTCCCTTCATACAACTACGTGTACTAGACATTGGATATGTTTTGATTTTTTTCTCCACTGGGTTACTAAAGAGAAAAATAGAGAAAAGTTGTTTCAATTTAAAGGCAGTGCCGTTTTGAAAGCATTTCAGTTTATCGCACGAAAGAGTACAAAGGCAAAGAGGAAACTCACACGATTTATTGATTTTTTTTTTGGTTTAGAGTGATTCTACAGTATACCATTTTTTTTTCCTTTTTATTACTTTGACCATCATTCATATTATTTTATTATAATCAGAGTGATTGTAACAATTATAACACAACAGTATTAAAAAATTGAAACTCACAATAACTTTAGGCATCAATAGTTATCACCTTGATGATTATTGCTTTAAACATCTAATTGTCACAAGAAGTAAGAGGAAAACACTAAAGAGCATTAAGCTAAATGTATGCTTAACAATTCCTAAGCACCATCTGTTGATTTTCATTCCTTTCTATTTTTGTTTGAAAGCAAAATAAAATTGAAATGACACAACCTTCACAATCTGACCCAAATTTCAAGTGAAAGCTTTGGGCTCCTCTACTATTTTCCAATATTTTATAAAAACAGTAGCTGTCAACAAAGATTTATCCATTATTCAACTCACATTTTATTTTCTCATTTAATTGCTTCTCAATGGGTTGATCTTCTGTATGATAAAATTTATCTGGATCAAATGACACCACAATTGTTCCATCTTCAGGCACAGGATAAAACTCGAGACCTGTACACAAACAAAAAAATAAGATGAAAGGAATTCAGTAACAAGCACACCAATGTTTTAAGAGCAACATTTCTTTGAGTTGAATGTTTTGGGAGATAAAATTTTATAAAATATCTTCATATTATAAATATTGTATTGTAAGAAAGAACTATATTATTGCTATCACAATTTTTGTTCTTTAAATTTAAGGGAGTAGTCTCTTAAAAAAAAAGTTTATTTCCTTTAGCTGTAATCATTCAACAATTTGGCTTGTTATTTAGCTCATAGAAAGACAAGATTTGAAGGAACCAAGAAAGAGGCAACCAATAAAAGTTAAAAAAAAAAACCCATAAAAACAAGCACAATGTGAATTACACTGACACAATCCATTTCATATGAAACCCTCACAACTACATAACACATGTTTTTTTTTCTTCATTTAAGACTTTTTGTTTCATAATCATATTACCTTTTGTTGTTTTCGCCCACTTTGCTTCATTGCCTGTAGGTTGTCTAAATTTGTCACTGTCACTTGAACTTTTGCCCCTGCCACTTGACGCAACAGAAATGATGATTGTAAGCAGCAGAATGAGACCAATAGTTAATAGGCTGATAACAAGGCACTTTGGATGTTGCTTGATTTTAAAACACACTGACTTGAGCCTGTGAAAATGAAGAAAGATTGATGGCATATACGTGTGTAAACAAAAGCAATGTATTAGAGATATTAATTAATTTTTTAAGACATGACGTTGCTTGAAAAAAAAAAGACCAACCATATATACATCAAAGGTTTTTGTTATTATTTTTATGATGTATGCTTCTAGACTTTTACTTGAGTGAAAGTTCATTTCTTTACAGAATATGAATGAGGCTCATAACCGCTTAGGACCACTCACTTAGGTTAAGAAAAATCCAAAATTGGTCAAAGTATTTAAACAAAAAGAATACGTGCAGCGCTCTCAAAAATAAATTTTACATTTTTTTCCCAAAGTTTCAGTTTAGCCTAATTTTATATATTTTAATATAGCTGTCTTGTCCTGCAATGCATTTTAAGTACACGTATGTGCAAAACATGTCTGATTGCTATTGAAAAAAAATTTCTCTGCATAAAAATTCAAAGGTAAAAGTTGCATTCAAAAGTTATCTCCCACTGAAGTAGAGAAAAAAAAAACTAGGAACTTTTGAATATAAAAAAAAGAGTAATATGGAATAGTATTTAAAAATCATTGATTCAACTCTTCAAGTATGTACATAAGATCAGGTATATTGGGACTTTCAATTAATATTTTGCATCCTTCGCTTCTGATAGTCCTAGATCCATAAATCTTCATAGACGCAACTTTCCCCACATGAAAAAAAACACATTTTTACATCAGACTTTTTTGGAATAAATATTAATATTGTTATTTGTTACAGTTAGGTTGGGTTATTCTTGCATTTACCCACCTTGATGTTCCAGTATATCTGTTGTATCTGATTGGAGGTAGCGTCAAATTCCAGTCATCATCTGCAAGTTGTGTGGTATCAACTGTAGTCACAGGGTCATAGGGATTAGAAGTCATTTTGGAGATCTTCTAAGAATTAATAAAGGGATGGAAATTGTAAGCACAAGTTTAGAATAGATCTCAATATTGAACAGTTCAGCTATATTTAACAAGAAAGAGAAGGAAGAAACAGGCAATTTAAGATCAAATTGTCTGCAAACTAAGATGAGCCTCTTTATATAAGTGGTACGTGTTTATATATGATCTGACTATAAATAAATGAAAATCAATAATTTGCTTTCATGCATCAAGCTTGCAATGCCGCATACCTCTGATCTTCATGTCAGAAGGCCATTGCAGCTAGCCATCAATTTGCTCCCCTTTTGAAACATTTCCTTGAACACCATCACAAAAAAGACTGTTAAGCCTTGAAATTGCAAGCACCATGAGATTTTTGAGAAAAGCAGTAAACAAGACCATGGCAAACAAGATCAGGAAGAAGGCAAAAAAGGTTGTCAAAAAACACTTCAAACAACATGTGATATCAGATATGTAAGGGATGTTATTGCATTCTTACATCTTTCTCACGAAAGGTTTTGAAAAATTATTATGATTGGTAGGTCATACAAAGTAACAAAGCTTGCATAAACTGAACTTTAGTTCCTAGAAGAGCTTATCTTTACCCATTTTATAGCTTAATATGGTGTTTAATTCTATGCCACAAAATTATGCGATCTCAAGAAATATCAATACTAATAATAGTAGTGAGGTATAGTCTATACAATATGTGTAAATTTGGAAGGGCTTCCAAATGGGTCTCCATCATACTAAAGAGGGTTTTGTTTGATCTGGCCATATATAGAACTTATTAATGCCTCAAGTAATTGCCTCAAGTAATTGTAAATCATTTTCTAACAAAGAATTACCAATTTAAAAAAAATATTGGTATAATATACTAAACCAACATACCCAATCAGAAGTCCTGCTGTAGATTCTGTATTGAAGAATGTTTTCCTTTATAATCGTTTTAACTTAGGGCTATATGCCGGTATTCAAAAGAATTTAACACTATCGTTAGGTTGTCATTAAGTGGCTAACGCATGCGTTAATTTAACGACGCATTTAAAAGACAAATTTTCGCTAACGACAGGTCGTTAGGTCATCGTTAGGGGGGACTTTTTAAAGAGAGCTAATGACCACGTTAACGATAAGTTCAGGCCTACCCTAAAATTTTTACGATCGCTTTAATGGACTTAGGTGACGAACACTTTCCAATCGTTTTGGTAACCAAGGAATTGTGTTTCTCTCCCAATATGGTGGATTTGGGAGCGTTTGCAAGACAGACAAAATGCACTTTTTTGTATTCTTTAAATATACTTTGTAATAAATCTAGATCTAGATTAGAAAAGAGTTGCATAAAATCTGATGCCTTTTTATTACTCAGCTGCAATTCACAGAAAATGATCAATTGTGAGTGAATGGTTAAATAATAATAAAAAAAAAGGATGGAAAGGAAAAAAAAATCTATCGTCAATACTATGAGTTCAGTTACTGAAGTCTTAGATCTACAGAAGTGATCTGAGATGTAGACTAGCCTAGACTTAGACCTCGATTGAAAATTCGATCTTGTCAAGTGTAGTAACAAAAAAAAAAAAAGATTGCAAGTTTAATGTTTTGCGAACATGATCTGCAAACACTACAGAATCTAGGAATTTGGAAGTGGTGAATGATGAATAGACTAAACCTACATTTACGGTAATTTAAGTTTAATCGTCGTCACATATACTGATAAGCCACGAAATAGAATTTCGTTACAAGATGGTATCACTAAACGTATACACAGAGAGAGAGAGAGAGAGATAGAGAGAGAGAGAGAGAGAGAGAGAGAGAGAGAGAGAGAGAGAGAGAGAGAGAGAGAGAGAGAGAGATAGAGAGAGAGAGAGAGAGAGAGAGAGAGAGAGTTAGCTTTATTCATTTATCAAGGCTGAGCAATTGCAATCAAACTCAAGCTACTTGAAATAAAGTTGAATGCCTTTGTCGATTCTGTACAGTTGCAGACTCGTGCAGACTATGATTACAGCATTAATTTAATGAAATTCCTATATTTTCAACAATTCTCTCTCTCTCTCTCTCTCTCTCTCTCTCTCTCTCTCTCTCTCTCTCTCTCTCTCTCTCTCTCTCTCTCTCTCTCTCTCTTATTTTCTCTTTCTCTTTGTTTCTCTTACCATATCACCAAAGTAAAAAGAAAAGAAAGGAAGAGAGACAGGAAGACAGAAAAAGAGAGAGAGGCAGGCAGACAAACTTACTGACAGAGGGCAAGATACTTAGATAGTAAGGTTTTCTTTACAAATTCTCATTTACCTATAGCAATTAGCATACATGTGACACTGATCTATGTATTAAAATTGTCTCAAAATTCAACACTGGCATTTTCCTAATTCAAATGGAAGAGGGCATATACATCCATGATTGAAATTATGAAAAGAGAAGTACATGGTTTATTTAGTGGTGATTCCACCAACCAGTTTTCAAAATGCATGAGTTCCAGTTCTTGAGATTATATTCTTTTGATTTTCTCTGTTTGTTCCTTTCTTTTTTAAACCTCATTAACATCATCATCATCATTATCATTATTATTATTATTATTATTATTATTATTATTATTATTATTATTTGCTCTTACTTTAAAAAAATGTTTTTACATTTCAGCCCTGATAAGTCCAGCTTCATAGAAAATAAAAATATTTCCTCAAAAACACATAACTTCTAAATTTATGCATCATAACAAAAAGCGAGCTCAAAGAATTGAATTATAAAAAAAAAAAAATTAAAGATTCAAAAAATAATTATAGTGAGATGTAATCATACATATATGTATATATTGCTCTCTTATACTTTGATAGTGGTAAACTGATTTTTTAAATGAGCTTAATCATCAGTCATTATTAAACTCATGAGATTTTGCCTTAAGCTTGGTTTTAGAATTAGGACATTTTATTTTAAATCAAGCCCAATGGAAGCCATTATTTAAAAAAAATATTTCATTCTTTATTTACTAGGGTATTTAAGATTATTGCTTATTCAGAAAAAAAAAAAAAACCCAAATGATTTTAGAAAATGAATTCTCTCGTAACAAAGCAATTTCAATATTGGACTTTGCAAATGGTACATAGAGTCAATCTCTTTTTTCTTGGGGAAATTTAGGTAACCATAATGTTTTATTTACCAAGAAATACAAAAGAGTTACTTTCTTATGAAACGCATAACTTTGTTACGTTATTCAACTTTTTCAATCTGCAGTTTTCAATAAATAAAGAGTGGAGATCTTATTGTTTTCCTCCAGTACCTTCAACAAGTTACAGAATCTGAAAACAGGCAGCTCAACAAACTTATCAATAAATTTCCTGCAGTAAAAATGAACTTTTTCATTCCAATATTCTAATTTGAAAAGTAATTTACAAGATTTACCCACTACATGTAGATCATATGTAATATAAGCAAATATCATTTTGCAGAAGTGCAAAAATTTGTTTTCTTGAATTCTTCAAATGATTAATTGTCCTCAAAAAAATAAAAAAATAATAAAAATAAGAATAAGAATAATTGAAAGCTTAAAATAAGTCAGTCAATTGGAGTGCACCATTTAGAAAAACCTCTCTGTTTAGAAAAGACGTTAAAAAGACCAACTGCATAATGAAATTTACTGAAGTGAGCAGTGATATTTTAAAAAGACCTTGAATTAAGCAAATCACAACTGTGATAGAAACTGAATATTGCTGAAATTGGACAGGCTGATCTCAAATCATATGTTACTCATTTTTTTATTCAGATTATAACAAACAAATATATATATATATATATATATAAACACTAACAAAACATGTAAGAGGTAGAGAAGTCATTTAGTAATGGCTAAAAGTTTCAGTCATTATTAAACTCATGAGATTTTGCCTTAGGTTTGCTCTTAGAATTAGGACATTATCTTTAATCAAGACCAATGGAAGTCATTATCTAAAAAAAAATTATTTCATTCTTTTTTCACTTGTAAATTTAAAATTATTGCTTATTCAGAAAAAAAAAAACAAATGATTTTAGAAAATCAAATCTCGCGGAACAAAGCGATTTCAATATTGGACTTTACAAATGGTATAAGAGTGCAATCTCTATTTTCTTGGTAAATTTTATGTAACCATAATGTTTTATTTACCAAGAAATATTTAAGTATTACTTTTCTTATGGAGTACATCACTTTGTTATGTTATTCAACTTTTTCAATCAGCAGCTTTCAATAAATAAAGAGTGGAGATCTTATTGTTTTCCTCTAGTACCTTTAACAAGTTACAGAGACTTAAAACAGGCAGCTCAAAAAATTTATCAATAAATTTCCTGCTGTAAAAATGAACTATTTCATTCCAATATTCTAAATTGAAAAGTAATTTACAAGATTAACCCACTACATGTAGACTACATGTATATTATAAGCGAATAACATTTTGCAGAAGAGCAAAATCTGTTGCCTTGAATTCTTTAAATGATTAATTATCCTCAAAAAAAATTTACTGATGTGAGCAGTGATATTTTAAAAAGACATTGAATTAAGCAAATCACAACTGTGATATAGAAACTGAATATTGCTGAAATTGCACATGCTGATCTCAAATATGTTGCTGATTTTTTTATTCAGATTATAAAAAACAATATATATATATATATATATATATAAAAACCAACAATACATGTAAGAGATAGAGAAGTCATTTAGTAATGACTAAAACTAAAAAGTTTATATATATATATATATATATATATATATATATATATATATATATATATATATATATATAAATATATATATAAACTAACAATACATGTAAGAGATAGAGAAGTCATTTAGTAATGACTAAAACTAAAAAGTTTCAATTCAAAGACTTGCTTATAAATAACTTCTTTCTATCCAGATTTAAAAAGATTGTGTTTATTGTTCCTTCAACTTAACAAGCTGGCCACAAAACATTTCAAATAATATACTCCTCAACAAAGAGACAAAAAGATTTATATATTTTTAAATGCACAGAGATTGAAAATCTGTGAATAATGTTGCACTTTTTGAAAAATTTATCAAGTTTTAAAATTGATTTCTCAAAGTCATGGTATATGGATAGCAGGGGGGGAACCAGACTTTTAAAAAAAATATTTATACCTAGTTGCTGTTAAAAAAAATTGGATTAAATTAAAGGAGACCCATTGCAAGCTCATTTATGTAGTGCCTATGATACTGTATTAATTCGGTATTATTTAATTTTATCTCAATCGAGCTATTTTATTTTTCTAATACAGTAATAGAAACCAGGTGTAGAACACATATTTTACATCATTAATTTTTGTGAATAGTTATTAAAAAGAGTAAATGTACAAATTTCAAATAAAATAATGAGTATGTTATGCCCATCAGAGAGGGTATTTTATACCTAGAAATAGTAGAATGTTTTCAACAATGCTTTTCATTTATAATCATAATCTGTAAAGACTTTTCTAAATAAATTGGAAAATGAGAGTAAACAGGAAAAGAGCCATAATATACATAAGTAAGAAGGTAGTCAACCCAAGGGATGTTTATGCTTTAAATGCATCCTAATATTAGCTGCATTAAGAGAAAGTATTCCTACAAGTCCAATTCTTAATTAATTTTTTTTTACAACCATTTGCAGTAGCATTACTACCAATGGACATTAATGAAGGGCCTTTCCCATCTAAATCTTGAAAAAAAACTTGGCGTGGGCTATAATGATTGGAAACATTTTACCCATATGAAATTGAACAAATAACGTTGTCTAGGTGATCTTTTAGGTTATTTAGACTCATTCAAAGAGTAAATTATGCATAGGCCTCTTACGTTACCTTAATAAATTATAATTTAGATCTAGATCTAGGTATAGATGCAGGTTTGCTTTAAGGCCTGGATCTAGATCTATCATAACCCTTATATAAATCGGATGAGAGATAACATGCTGAGAGTTTTGTTGACAAAACTTTTACTCTTGAACTCGATTCTGAACAACAATTATTGTTCCACAACATCTTACTATGCATTGCATTGAGTTTCCAAAGTCTAGATTAACTGTAGGCATTGTTATGATTGTAGCTCTAAAACAGCTTTTAGATTTCAATCTAACTCTATGTTAGATCAGATGAGGCACACTATGTTAAAGCAAAGACTATATTTTTTTTAAACAGTTCCATCCTTGGGTTGCAGCTAGAACAAGAACCATTAATCTACACAATGTTCCAAACAGTTTTTTCAATACATTAAATATAGTTGTCAAGCCCAATATGAAATGTAAACAAGGCAACAGGTGAAACTTCCGGGTGAAAACTGACAATTTTTTGCAAAACACGCCAAAAGTAAATGATAGGCCTAAATTAATTATCTCCAACATTATTTTTAATGCTATCGTTAGAAAATGTTTTGAATGCAACTTAGAAATTCTTTTGAATACGTCGCAGATAACGATATCGTTGTAAAGACAGGTCGCTAATTTTACGTGTGCGTTAACTCCAAATGTTAATCTAACAGTTTTATTTGCTGTGTATTGTAAATTTGAGATGCTATGCTCTAAATTTCTTAAAATTAAGATTAAAGAGGCTTTAGATAGGTTATTCAATTTTCCTCGAAATGGCAGATTTTGAACATAGTGTTATTTCACTTTGCAAGGTTGCGTTTTTCTATTTTTAAAAGTAAAATTAGCTTTTATTGTTAATAGAATCTAGTATTAGTATTACAGACACAAGGGGCCAAGATACCTGGCAACAGATTTATAAGATCTGAATCTGAAAAATACATTTCTAAATGATGCGTTTCTTATCTATTTTAAATGGTTGTTGATCTTAGAATGGATTGTTTTGGCTAGGTTCTAGATCTATTGATAGCCATATCGATCTAGATTTCTATATATTTATATATGGAGCCTAGTTTATTACTAAAAACTAGATCAAGGGCTAGAATCTGTATGTACTCTAAGGGGGGGGGGTCTAGATATAGATTCAATCATCTAGATCTAGAAATGTCAGACAGATTCCGTTTCAAATGAAGATTTCTAGATTAATTTTTATTACAACTATCGGTATCATTCCAGATATCGGCCCAACTCACCCTAAGCTTTAAAAATGTCTTTCTTTCAATGAATTTGATATGCTAAACACAAATATGAACATAAATACTTTTCAAGATATACTAATCTAGATCTAAGCAATTACAAGCGTATTGTTCTAAAATCCCAACAAGAAGTTTCGGTTTCGTCGGGAAACATTCAATTGTGAAGCCTGACGTGAGTTGGGCCGATATCTGCAATTTTACCCAACTATCTTCGGATTTTGACATACTTGTGACAACAGGGCTTTCCTTTATACAAATTTTGATTTGGATCTAAACTATTCTACGAGATTGATCCGACACTTGACTTTCTCCGTTAGGGCCTATCCCAGCTTTGAACCCGGAAGTAAAGTAGTTACCACTAGAAGTTTTAAATCAAATTGAAGAATAAGCAAATTAATATTTTAAACATAATTATGCTTTGAAATGTTTTACTGAACAATAGTTATAATTATATATCCTGACCGATCATAGGTGTTTTCTTTATCAAAACTGCAATTCCTGTAAGTTGGATGGTGGGAAAAAAGTTTAATAAAATAAAAACTGTTTGATCCATTTAAGAGTGATTTTTTAAAGAAAGGAAAAATTTACTTGTCCCTTCTTTTGTTTCTTTTTATCATCATCATCATCATCATCATCATCATCATCATCATCATCATCATCATCATCATCATTATTATTATTATTATTATTATTATTATTATTATTATTATTATTATTATTATTATTATTATAATGTTATCATCATCACCATCATCGATTTTCGGTGTTCTTCAGTTATTATTATCGCCCCCGTTCTAACGCCTGGACCAGGGATTGAACCAAACCTTGGGCCCCTGGTGAATGCTAGTATTTAGGCTCCCCAAATTGTACAGATCTAAAATAAGGCACATGAAATCCGGCTGTACCGAGGTGACCTGGGCGCTTCCATATCCGGCTCGGGTCGGGCGCGCTAAATGTCCGCAGCATTAATCAGCAGAGGTTCTGCTCAACTTGAGAAACCTTTTTTCTCCTGAAGATACCCTCATGCGGCACCACTCACTCTAGGTAGTATCATTATTTTCTTCGTTTCCAGCTCTTTGATGTGGTAGTTACTAATGATGGAGAACGACTAGTAATGTTCTTCACTTTGTTACCTGCTGGTGTTAATTGCATACACTGGTTTGGTGGCGGTCTTGGTAGTCTTTTAAAAAATGCGTGATAATAAGGAGCAAAATATGAAGCAGCAGAAATTGAAGTGGTAATAATGCGGTTTTAGAATTGCACATATAGCATATAGAATATTCGTAGAGGTATTATAGCAGAATAGTGATAGTAGTAGCAGCAGCAGCAGCATTAGTAGTAGTAGTAGTAGTAGTAGTAGTAGTAGTAGTAGTAGTAGTAGTAGTAGTAGTAGTAGTAGTAGTAGTAGTAGTAGTAGTAGTAGTAGTAGTAGTAGCAGTAGTAGTAGTAGTAGCAGTAGTAGCAGTAGCAGCAGGGGCCAGCAGCAGCAGCAGCAGCAGCAGCAGCAGCAGCAGCAGCAGCAGCAGCAGCAGAGTACGATAGCAGCCAAGCAGCAAGCAGCAGCAGCAACAGCAGCAGCAGCAGCAACGGCAGCAACAGCAGCCAACAGCACCAGGCAGCAGCAGCAGCAGCAGCAGCAGCAGCAGCAGCAGCAGCAGCAGCAGCAGCAGCAGCAGCAGGCAGCAGCAGCCCGCTGCTGCTGCTGCTGCAAGCAGCAGCAGCAGCAGCAGCAGCAGCAGCAGCAGCAGCAGCAGCAGCAGCTGTGGTTGCAGCCGCAGCAAGGCTGCTGACAGCTGCTGCCAAGCAGCAGTAGTAGTAGTAGTAGTAGTAGTAGTAGTAGTAGTAGTAGTAGTAGTAGTAGTAGTAGCAATAGTAGTAGTAGTTGCAATAGCAGTAGTAGTAGTGGTAGTAGGAGCAGCAGCAGCAGCAGCAGCAGCAGTAGTAGTAGTAGTAGTAGTAGTAGTAGTAGTAGTAGTAGTAGTAGTAGTAGTAGTTGCAGTAGCAGTAGTAGTAGTAGTAGTAGTAGTAGTAGTAGTAGTAGTAGTAGTAGTAGTAGTAGTAGTAGTAATAGCAGTTGCAGCAGCAACAACCGCCTTCGCATTATTTTGACTTCTTGTCAAAACATATCATTATGTACGAGGCAGAGCGCAAGAACATCAAAATTACTGAATGTGAGCAAAATGAGTTCATCGTCAAAGGCTTTGTCATGGCTGCATCTGATTCACCTATAGACTTATTGTGCACGTATTGAGAGTCACAGTTGTAAGATAATACGAGAGCCGTGGAGCGAGACTGCTGCGCCATTCCCAGTATGTTTACGGCAGAGCACCATCCACAGACCCCAGAACAGCGAATGGGTTTTCCCTGTAACGACTTTCATCTCGCCCTGGGCGACCTCTAGCACCGTCTTGCTGAGCAGTAACTCACTCCGACTCGAGACTCGCAGATGTTCTCTGGGTTTACAGGACCCTGTGGCGTGGCCTCGACTTGCTGCTCGCCAGGAGCAGACACACTGGAGGAGCCGCCAGGCTAGAGGGGAGGTAATACTGTCTCTAATGGACCGAGGGAAGCAGAGATCTGCAGTTCTGGCTGGCTACCTGCATTGTCACTCACACTCTTATCTTCTCAGTTTTCTCCTACCTTTCTATCCTTTCTTAATCGCTACTCATTTTTCCCTCCCCCCCCCCCCTTTCCTTTCTCTCTCTCTCTCTCTGGATTTATTTCTTTCCCTCTCTCTTCTGTCTATATGTCTGTCTATCTCTCCCCCCCCCCCCCAAAAAAAAAAAAAAAAAAAAAAAGCACACACACAAATTTTCTACATCAGAAATATACACAACCCTTGAGAAGACCCCAGATGTATTGTGTGCTGCAATCATCTTCAGGAGTCACCAACATTTAAGAAGAGTGTAGAAAACGTGTGACGTCAAATGGATTTTTTTCTTTGGGTGAAGACAATATCCAATATAAAAGTTAAATAATATTGGTACAAGCCCTTTTTATACCAACCGGCATAAAAAGCAATGAACACTTTTTAACTTAAGTGAATTACTACAAAGCTATCTAGACCCTATGAATATATTTATGGAGTGAGTGAGGAACTATCAGCTGAGAATAGTTTCGGTACCACACACCTAGCCTACATCTATCTGAATTCTAATATTATTTTATAAAGAATGAAACTACCAAGAAAAAAGTGATAAAATCATTCCAAAGAAGCTTTGAGAGGCAACCCAAAGATTTATAAAGTGTTATTTCTAATACAGTATTATTTTCCCTGACTTTGATTTGCGGACATCTCAGACTTTGTAACGCTTAGAGTAAACAGAGCAACTGCTATCTTTCTTGAAGTGTCTGGAAAGTAAAGCTCACTATAACTCATTGTAAAAACCCACTTTTTTCTTAAGACATGACCGATTTATGTTAAAATATTGCTCTTAGTATTTCTGAAACAAAACTTAAAAGTCTTCTTCTCGCTGAACAAATTTGTTGGTATAGACGAGCGTGGAGCCTAACATTTCCACCAGGTCGGATAAGTAGGCGAAACAAAAAAACGTTGGGAATTAATAAACTATGCAAGCTTTATCGTGATTATTATCGTATTTTACTTTTTCTGATACTGTGAATTTATAAGTGAGCCATTTAAAGCAGATTATCATTACAGAGTCCTTTCCAATGACTTTAACGAAAAGTTTCAGGACAGATTTATAAGTTAATTATTAAAAGAACATATTAACGATGGAGGAGATAAAGAGAATTAAGTGCGCAACATGATCACAACCTGCCGTCGAAAAAGAGGGATTCAACCAGAGAGGGGAAAGATAAGCGCAGTAAGGAGAGAAAGAGGGATGGAGAAAAAGAGTAGGAGGAATAGAAGAAAAAGAAATGATAATAATTCATAATTATGAGAATGGAATTTAAACTGAATGACGTGTTAAGATGGAATCTAGATGATGGGGAAACAGGTTTGATTTCTTTATAGTACGTTGGTTCCAAAGGCGCGTCTTATTGAGTGTCTTTCAATCAGGGCGACAATGGTCTTGGCTGATATAAAGTCCATACTGCAACTTCCTCCATGCAACCAATCTATTATAGATACAATATTAAGCACTACTTTAGGCGGAGCAAAGAAGCATATGAAGCTCCATATTATTTTACAGAGTTAAATAAATAGAGGACTTTGATGTCCAAATCTGATCCGTAGCACTTCTTCAACTATCTTTAAAATCTATACTAGTGTCTGGTTTATTATTATTATTGTTATTATTATTATTATTATTATTATTATTATTATTATTATTATTATTATTATTATTATTATTATTATTATTATTATTATTATTATTATTATTATTGTTATTGTTATTATTATTATTATTGTTATTATTATTATTATTGTTATTATTATCATTATTATTATTATTATTATTATTATTATTATTATTATTATTATTATTATTATTATTATTATTATTATTGTCATTGTTGTTGTTGTTGTTGTTGTTGTTTTTGTTGTTGTTGTTGTTGTTGTTGTTCTTCTTCTTCTTCTTCTTCTTCTTCTTCTTCTTCTTCTTCTTCTTCTTATTATTATTATTCTTCTTATTATTATTATTATTATTATTATTATTATTATTATTATTATTATTATTATTATTATTATTATTATTATTATTATTATTATCATCATCCTTATGCTTTAAACTTGTTAAACCCATTGACGCTTTTTTTTTTCCACTCCTCTCAAATCTAAGTCAAAAAGTTAGATATACAGTCAGATCATACTTATTGAAGCACTTACAAAAAGTAGGTGGATATTAAGAGACTTCTAATCATTGAGACAGCATATACTAATCTTGGGTATTCAATTGTGACTGAGAAATGAGAAGATAGACAGGGGTTTATAAACAATTCCAAAAAATATGAGTGCAAATCAAGCAAAAACCGGAAGGAAAGAGATACAAAGACATGTAGAAACGAGAAAGCGAAAGAGTGAGACTTGAAAAGAGGAAGATAAGGAGGGGAGAGAGTATGAGAGTAACGAAGTTAACGGAATAGAAAGAAAGAGAGATATAGTTCGATAGAAATAAATCTAGACGGGGAGAGAGAGAGAGAGAGAGAGAGAGAGAGAGAGAGAGATAAAGAGAGAGAGACAGAGAGAGAGAGAGAGAGAGAGAGAGAGAGAGAGAGAGAGAGAGAGAGAGAGAGAGAGAGAGAGAGAGAGAGAGAGAGAGAGAGAAGAATTCTCCTCTAACCCTCTTCTGACAGTTTTAGCTCAATCTTGTGTTTTTTTTGTGAAATTTCGGTCACATGCCAAGTGCAGTATGTGCACGTTACCATGCACTCGGGTATTGGACTCTTCATATCAGACTTTTGCAGATACATGTGCAAGCACAGATAGTAAAAAATACGATGGATTAAGCCTATAATGTTCAACCATTGTCAAATTTTTCGTACGATATCAGCAAAGGTCAGCAGAAACATGTGCTGCCAAAATAACATGACGGATCGGCTGCCTGACTGATATATCAAATTACAAATATCTTAACACCAAGAACTTGTTCATTCAAATAAGGGAAATAGTCACGTAGACAGATGATCTTAATGACAATTAGTTACTGGTTCATATTTCATGGTCCCAGAACACCAAAGCACGTACTTTTAGTTAGCGTTTTGTGCTGTGAGTCCACATTTTTTTTCACTAATTGGCGGATGAAAGATTCTCAGATTGGTTCAGAACCAATTTAGACATCAAAATGTTTTATTTCTATTGAATTTAAAAGAATAAGTGAATTAATGTCAGTATCGGAAGGAAGTTTCCTTTATAATTATGCCGTGCACATTAGAATCTTATGTTTATACACTGATTTTTGTTTACTTATTTCAAAAAAGGGGTTTACTCGGAGCGAAAGTACAATGGAGTTATAGTTTCTTGAAACAAGAGAAATGATTTTTAGCAACAGGCAAAAAACCAAAGCAAGCTGAAGCATGGTTACCATGCAGAATAATAATGGGCATGGGTGGCGAGAATCCACAGACAATTTTCTATACGTATTAATATCTATATTTCTCTGTCTGTCTGTCTGTCAGTATCTCTCTCTCTCTCTCTCTCTCTCTCTCTCTCTCTCTCTCTCTCTCTCTCTCTCTCTCTCTCTCTCTCTCTCTCTCTCCCTCTTGTTGAGCATATTATTCAGGTCATTGATATGAACCAAAAGACAGATGTCTACCTGATACGCGAAATAATTATTATTGAGTAGACGGAACAAACAAAAGGATTAAGTGCCACAGATTTCAGCTACAACATGTTTAATGCAGGCCCCTAACACTGTTTGTGCGTCACATTGTGGATTTAACCAGCCAGGCTTTACGTGAGAGCAGCAGATTTCGTCAGCTTAGTAGCGGAAATGAACAGTCCCGCCCTCTTGAATTATTCTTTCCCACCTTCTTCACACCGTTCCTTAAAGTAGCTTATCGTCCCTGTATTGCGTGGCTTTTAAAATGCAAAAAAAAAAAAAAATTTAATTTTACTTTTTGTTTGGGATTTGCTAAAAGATAATTTCACAATATTAGTGGGGGAATTTGAAGATCACAAGGGAAAAAGCGGGATAGGTTTTGAAACAGACCCCCATTTAATCTTTTTTCATAAAGTCAAAGGTACTCGGGCATACCAACTAATTTTTTCAAATGAGTTAAAAACAAAGTGATGAATAGTATTTGAAACACAAACGTCAATTCATTTCCGATATACGCAGTCTCATATTTATAGTCCACATGCATTTTGACTTTTGATGCCAATCAGTTTATCTCTTTTAATGTTTCAAGCCAAACTGTATAGATATTTTTGCAAAGTGACATGTCGATGGAGAAAGATGGATAGATAGATAGTAAGATAGATAGTTAGACCGATACTCTTAAAAAGGCGACTATTCTTGAGCTTAGTTATTTCTTTATGAATATTCACGAAAGAGAAAGAGAGCATAGTCTAATAATTATATTCATAATCAAGAATAAGCATGATTTCCCGTTCAAATGAAGATATGGAGAAGACAATAAAAGCAAACTTTTCAACGAAAACAGATTTAGATCTATATCCTAAAGAGACATTCTTTTAATAGCTTTATATAAAATGCACAGAACTTTGATAAATTTAATCTCTTCTCATAAATTATGTCGTCAAAAGTCTTTCTAGAAAGAGTAGAGATTTCCAGCCAAAATGATGAACCACTGTGAGCGCCTTTCTTCACGTCGACCTGATTTGGTTTATCTCTTCGCCGAGCCCATCATTCGGTGGTGCTGGTATGATCCACTGCAGATACATTGCTGTACATGTAGTGAAAAAGTGAGACAATGACAGAAAAACCACAATTATTATATTCGCTTTCACTCATGTCTCTCTCTCTCTCTCTCTCTCTCTCTCTCTCTCTCTCTCTCTCTCTCTCTCTCTCTCTCTCTCTCTGTGTCTCTGTCTGTGTCTCTGTCTGTCTGTCTATCTATCTGTCTGTCTGTCTGTCTGTCTCTCTCTCTCTGTCTCTCTCTATCTATCTATCTACATATCTATCTATCTTTCTTTCTTCTCTTGGTCTCTCTCTCTCCTCACCATCTGTCTACCTCTCTTCCTCTCCATTCTTACCTCACTCCCAATCTAATCTATATCAGGAAGGATAGGGATCAGCTCCGACGTGTCTGGATCTGAATTTTTATCCTGTGACGATTTGACGCCACTCAGCCATTTTGCAGGCCGGGTATCGCACAGGAAACAAGAAACCTGGCCTCTCAAGCCGCTTTTTCCAGCCAAGCGCAAAATACCGTTTGAGTATCTGGTCAACCGTATCCGGTCTGCCAGGTCCAGTACAATCATGTATACATGTATTGAATAACGGCCGCGCCTCAGTGAATAGGCCTACATGGACGTGTATATAATGTGTTAGGCATGTTGCACTGAAGTATGGCCCACCAAAAACGACGGACTGAGATACTTAGAATAAATCGTTACTACAGCTTCAGGATTTAATAATGTTAAGTGTTTAAGTCTTTAATTTATCTATTTAAAATTTACAATGTGTGCAAATCCAGGTCAAACGGAAATGTGATTGTATGGAGTGACTTCTTAAGATAGAGACAAGTCTAGCCGTAGTATATGTACAGTTTAACATACCTGCAATTCGCCAAGTTGTGTGGTTTTATTGGTGCCCGATATTGTGCTGTATGGCCCTTATATTGATTGGAGTGTAATAAAAGAATGCGCACTTCACTCGACAGCGAGTGATACAATTAACAATGGCATTTTTATGTCCAAGTAGGCGAGGACGTGAAAAGAAAAAGAAGAGAGGTATTGTAAGGTTGAAATGAACTGTCAATGAAAATGATGTATTTTTTTTCTCTTCTATTTAACTAATGGAGAAACATTTTAAAGAAACTGTTATTATTATTATTATTATTATTATTATTATTATTATTATTATTATTATTATTATTATTATTATTATTATTATTATTATTATTATTATTGTTGTTGTTGTTGTTGTTGTTGTTGTTGTTGTTATTATTATTATTATTATTATTATTATTACTATTATTATTTTCAATTCTTTACGTGATGTCGAATATTTCTGCAATAAACGCTTGGCTAAAGAGATAAAAATTCAGCCAATTTTCAGAAATCAGTGGGGGAATGGCTTCATCAAACTTTTCAAATGAAAGCGACCCCTCCCTTCAATAAACTGGTTATATAGCCTGAAACAAGGAACACAAAGCTTTCTCCTATGTACGAGTACCAAGTGTATTAAGCAGATAATAAGAGTGAATCTTGCTTATCTCTCATTGAGGATTTCACATAACATGATATTTCTTTTTAAAAAGTTTTTCACAAACTTTTTGACAATTTCAATTCATAAATATTAATTATGAACATAAAATAGATAACTCATTAAGTTCTACACTAATTTTTCCAAGACATCGGCAAAAAAGGTAGGATTTGATTTCATCAGGGCATTTATTTGAGGATGAGCTAGGGGCTTCTCATTTTTCCCTAAAAGTTAATCATTGTTTCAAAAAAAACATACATATGTATATATGTATGTATACATTTTTTTCCCAGCTGTTGAAAGTTTCAACTGCCCGTAAGCTTCATATGGACTTAAAAAATCCAACCTGCGGTAATCTTTAAATAAAATAATCACGCTGTTTCTTTATTCATATAAAAAATGTATATGAAACAAGTGCCTCGAAACTATTTGCATTCCCAAAGTCTTTCTCGAAATCTTGTCCTCCCCTTCCTCTTCCTCTTCTTTTTGTTTTTGTCTCCTCCGCCCCCTCATCCTCTTCCTCCTCCTCCTCCTCTTCTTCTTCTTCTTCTTCTTCTTCTTCTTCTTCTTCTTCTTCTTCTTCTTCTTCTTCTTCTTCTTCTTCTTCTTCTTCTTCTTCTTCTTCTTCTTCTTCTTCTTCTTCTTCTTCTCCTGCTTCTCAAATGCTGATCTTTATTTGTGCCCAGGCTTTGTAGCTACCATCCTCTCTACGCCCCCCCCCCCCCCCCCCAAGAGTTTGTAAATTCCATAGTGTAGAATTGTACTTTTACTTCATACCACTCATCTTGTGGTTCCCTATTTGCTTGCAGAATAGTATAACAACTGCTTATCGTCTCCAAAGATCACCTAGAGTCTCAGACATTGAAACTGAATGTTTAGTCTTCTTGATTAAAAAAAATTGTGATATAAGACTGTCAGAACATAATACCTGTATAGCTTAAATCCACTGTGATACAATGTGTCTATGTCCTAGCGGGATATAGCAAGATTGGTTTTGTTTTTGTGTATTATCAGTCTGACAAATTCTTTTCCTTTATGACTAATTCAAGGTAAATATTTAAAAAATATTCGTAGATCAAAGGTAACTTGATAATAATACAGTTATCAATTAAAAAAAATTGCAGGCAGAAAAACCATATGATAAAGACATTTGCATAATCCTATCACATTAAACTGGCGAAACAATAACATGAACCCACTGAATTCTCTATGGTCTGTTTTTTGTTTTTTTTTTTGTATCTAGAGAGCAAAGCCCCATTCATGGGTCGAATCACAGGAAGTGCCAGCGTAGACACACTGGTCAGAGTTGGCCTGGAAAAGCAGCACGGACTCTCACCAGAAGCTAGGATGAGAGTCACACAGGTGGATGGACATTGTCTAGCTAGTTAAACATGTGATCGTGAATCAATTATTTACAAAACCTTAGTTATTTCACAACCTAGTATTAATAATAGAGTATATCTTTTGTCAGAGATGAAGTGCCCAAAGAAAATTCTGCTATTCGCGTTCCAATCAGTGAAAATCCTAAATATCCTTTTATTTCTTTTCATTGTTCCATGAATTTTTCTTCTTGAAGTAGACTTTTATTAAAAACCTTCAACTGCTTTCAAATTTAGTGCAGATTATTTGCATTTGAGGATTTTGATCTCATTTCTAACTACAACAGGTAAGGAAACAGAGAAGGTGTAAGCGCAAATATTATTTTGCACACTTTATTAATCATTCATCGTTCATCTTCTTCTCAACCACAAGATTGTTCCGAATGTTTTAAAGAGCCTCTATGACTTACAACAATCTTACTCTTATTGGACGTTGTAGTAATTATTTAGTTAAGGCCCATTCGTCGAGGGGTTCATTGACTCCTCGAAATGGGCGGATCTTTTATTATATTATCGCTCTCAGTTGTCGCCACTGGTTTTCTAAACAGGGCAATCTTACAAACAAACTGGTTATATGTACTGTGAGTTAAATTTTTTGTTTGATGTAAAATTTGCAGCAGATCAGGGGTGATAAGGTCTGGCACCTATTTTTCTGAGACTGTTTCCCAAGGGGTGACATCACACCCTTCCCACATAAATAAGACATAGTTATTTGTCCTGTCCACCTTGTCTAACGACAATTTCGCGTTCAAAAGCCTGGGTTTTAAGGTTATTTGATAATGCTACGATCTATGCCAAACAATTAAAAGCCAATTCTTCCACATAAAAGAGAGTAACAATGTTAACAAAGGAAGTTAACATGTACTGTCGACTACATAATTCTTTTCCAACCCGATTTCATATCGCAATTTAAGAAGACAATTACCCAATAGTTTGAGGAAACAGTTGGATAATACGTCTCTCCTTGGATAAAACAGTATAAGGCAATTTTCACGCTTCAAAAAAAAAAAAAAAAAAAAAAAAAAAATCAGCTCTCACCTTTTCTTGTGTAAGATTTATGTAAAAAAATCCTTAAAATAAAGATATTTTTACATTTGATGCTAGATTTGATTCGAATTGCATCAAATGTAAGATTTTCTTTCATTTTTATCTTTACGGTCAAATTCGGGAATTAAACCTAATTTTGTCTTTTTTCCTCCCAGGATTTCTTAGCCACCACGGATGACGAGCTGAGTGCCCAAACCGGAGACATTGTTTACAAACTCTTCGAGGACTATGAATGGGTTTACGTTATCTCTGAGCAAAGCCAGGAGGGGTTTATACCCTTAATCTGCGTTTGCCTTCTGAAAGACACGTCACTGAATGTGGACCCTAAAGATTCGTTTAAGCGCAAAACGAAACAGTCTTCATTGCAGGTGCCCCAAAGGACTAATGATAGCATGTTGGCTGAGGAGGGCAGTGATGCCTCAAACGGTTCTAAAGAACATATAACTGGAGCTCAACAGCACAAAGGAACAGAGGTTGCCGCTCCCCCTAAACCCGCGCGGGGTCTTCCTTTAGATATTCCAGACGTGATCGGTGGAAATCATCATCATCACCACCAACCTCATCCCCAAAACCATCACAACCATAACAACCATCATCGGAAGCAACCTCAGAATAACACTTCCAACCCGCAGCCAACGGGTGGAAGTCAGATAACAAAAACATCCTCTCCTTCTAATCAAACACGTAACTCACGATACAGTTTATCAAGTAGTGGGCAAGGGCAAAGGATTAGCCTCTCAAGTAGTGTCAGTGGCGGAGACAACTCAGGCGGAGCCGTTCGTCAGAGGAATCAAAGAAACAGTACAAACAGTCACACTTTACAGCAAAAGACGCCGCTGACGTCATCTCAAACGTCACTTTCCTCTGATCCAATCACCGAGGTTCGGACTTTCAGTAGAAAACCTCGCGGAAAACTTCTGGTAATTTTCCCATTCGAAGTAAGTTTTCAATTATACCATTACTTTAAGAATAATACAAATTTATCGACAGCAATATTTTAAACCTGGAGCCGAAGTAATAACTCCCCACCCCCCCCCCCCCCCCCCAAAAAAAAAAAAAAAAAAAAAAAAGAGTTAGCTTGTTTACACATTTGTTTTTTCTTATTATTTACGACCGAAAATAATGCGATTGAGATAGAAGATTGAAATGTCAAGGGCTTGAATGCTAGACGGCCTGAAAACGACAATTTACACAATATCAATAATACATTTGAGAATAAGTATGTTCGAAAACTCAAAAACAAAGCTTTCAAAAGGTCTTGAAAATGTAATTGTAGTAACTGTTTTTTACTTTCACCGAAAATGGGGGCGCACTTTGCTCCTTGTATGTCTTAATTTTTAAACCTTTGGTTGCATAGAATTACTAAAAGTACAAGCAATTTAAGAGAACCATATGGAATTCAGTATACTTCATCCATATTTTTAAAAAAGTTTAAAAGGAAGAAAATGGAGTGTCAGCAACTGCAACATAATACCATTACACACGAGTTCTCTAAATAGTTATGAATAAACTAGTACAAAACCCGATCCCCTAACTTTCTTTCTTATTCTTATTTCTTCTCCTTTTTTCCCCAAAAACCCCCTCCCCTAATAACATATCTTCTTTAGCTTGAAAACACCATTCCATCACCAGACTTTGTTTTGCAAATGTTTATTTTTTTGATAATTTTGCGCCCTTTATCTTAGCCTGAAAATCAAATCTCATTCTAAGATAAATAAACTTAACAAAACAATCATGCATCTTCTGTGGCTTTGCACTCAATGCATGGTTTAATATTGTCATTTAAGATATATAAAAATAATTAATTTTATTCTGAGGCAGCGAGATAAGGTTCTCTCTTCATAAAAACATAGGCAGACAAAAATCAAATGCATTAAAGAGATCTCGATTGACGTAACTGAAACTCCAGGCAACTATCAACGATCTACAGGAATTGCTTTCATCTTCCTCTACTTTTATCACCCTCTTACTCTTATGATAATAATAATTTTTTATGTTCTCTCAGGCGTGGGATGAAGGAGACATGAGCGTAGACAGGGGTGAAGTGGTCACTGCTCTGAATACAGAGGATCCCCTTTGGACAATGGTCAGAAAACTGAACGGTCAGGAAGGATTCGTGCCTGCAGCTTTCACGTGCAATTATCCTGAGGATTTGCCTGGAGGTATCGGGTCAGGAACAGGTACAGTGTTATGATGAAAATAAAATAAAGAATGAAATAACTGATCATTAATATTATATAATTATGTCCTCATGATAAGGAGATAAAGAGGCGATATTGTTGACGACTACAATGATGATAAGAATGGTAACGTTTGACCTCAAGATTTTGATGATGATGATGACAATGATGTTTGATAACAAGAATGAAAGTTTGGAGGGAATAATTTATACTCTGAAGGTTAATAATAGAAAAAGACGTGACATCAAGGAAATGGAAATAGCATGAGCAAAATGTCAAACAATGTCATATTAATCTTGCTTTTCAGTCATTGTTAACTAAAAAAATCCATTTTCTTCTTAAAAGACATCAAAACTCAAAGAGGAAGTCAACAAACCAAAAAACCAAACTATCATGATGTCAGAGATTTGGTGACGCTCCGAGATTTTACTGCCCAATCAGCGGACGACATTTCTGTGATGGGCGGAGAGCAAGTTTTTGCGGATTTAGCCAATCAAATTGAAAGAGAATGGCTGTGGGTGTATGCCCCCTCCACCGGGAAATACGGCTACATTCCGAGAGACAATGTCGTGCATGCTGACAGATCCCCGATACCCACAGAGTCTGAGCTAAGGAACTTCTCTCAGAAATCACCATAATCAGATAAAGTAGATAGTGCAGACAGACATTGCAGAATTGTATTTTGATTTGTAACAAACCTGTCTTACAACAATCCTAACCCTTGCATGTAGATCTGAAAATCTGGACATGTATGATCTAAAATTTAACGCTATAAGAAATGAATTTTCCAAAAGAATCATGCTACCTAGTGAGAACTTGAAATATAGGAGGGCCACCTGGCTAGCAATTAATTATAGCAATAATTTTATAGCGTCTTCATCGACAAACTTAACCGTTTAAAAGGACCGCAGCTAATGCTGATGTTCAGGGATTCACAAATTCAAGACCAAAAATGAAACAAAACAGGCGCAAACTAAAAAAGGTAAATACAAAGAACATTTCTAAGTGCTTCAGATTGTTGGACGGAGCTGATCACCTCTGACTTTTAGATCGGATTGCTCAAAAAAATGTTACTTGACAAACCGGTACCAAAAGACAGCATAATACATCAAGCTTATTCTTAACCCCAATATAACGTTTCGATAAATTTGATGCATGTTTAATTTTTGATATTGTGATAGTTATAACGAACAAAAAAATCTTCTTTATCTTATTTATTGTTTTCATGCTTAGTCTGATTACATTTGTTGATATTTATGTGATTATAATGATGTTAATAACACAAAGGAATAAAGAAAAAAGAATCAATGAGACTGAAAATTCTGTTGACTGAGTTTATTATATTTATGGACAACACCATAAATTAATTTATTTGAAATACTACCCCCTCCCCCCTCCGTATTACTTTTTGTCTTCAATTCGGTTTTTTTTTTTTTTTTGTATATGCATCAGTTATTGAAAAAAAATTGAGTACCGGGTACTCATAATTATGGTTCCTACAACAAAAATTTTTTTTACCTCTTTGTCTCTGTGCCTCTTTTACTTCATTCGCCTTTGTTTTCTTTTCTTATTATGGTAGATAATAATGGAAATCAATATGCTTCTTGCAAAAAGAACCGTTTCCTTGTAATTTTTCCCTTTATAAATTAAACTCTCTTTAGAAGGCTTCCCCTTGACTTCCATTTTCACAAAATGTTACTCATTTTAAATTATATATTAAATCTTGCATGAAATCATAACACTAATGTGTCATAGACCAAACTTGTAGAGGATTTCCCACCTCCTCCAGTGGGCTCCAAACAAGACTTTGATACACTATCAGATGACGTTGAACAGCAAATTGCTACTACTGTTCTAGACTGATGAGTAGAGAGAGCAAACAACTTTATTGCTATTACATGTAAAGTTTCCTAAGAGAGGATAAGACACATTGTTTTTCTTTATAGTTATTTGATTCTCTATGAAATTCAATCATATGACTGCCACGGAATAAAAACAAAACAAAACAAACAAAAGCATCAACCCGTCTTTCCTCAATCAAACTATAAATAGAATTATTGTCTTCACTGCTGTAACCACAGATTAAGGAACGGTTTCTCATTAACCTGTGGCTTTAACAGAGATTCTAATGTGACACTTTTTATACAGAAGTATTAGAACTGTGAAATCATGTCAGTTTTACAACCTCGTTTCTTTTTTTTTTTTCTTTTCTTTTTCTTTTTTTCTTTTTTTAATATTAATGGCAATAACTAAGCAACCATCAACCATGAAAACTTCAAACTGATTTTCTTCGAATGCTCTGGAATATATCATGTTGCACAATAAGCTATATTTTTAATTTTTAAAAAAATTCATTTTTCCTTCTTACACTAACTACATCAAAGTCTTGGTCTCAACTCTCTAAAATGGAGCTTGCACGAAAAATAAAACACGACTTGTGTTTGCTTGGACGTACAAAGAATTTACGATTTAATACTCCTGCCAATTGGCAAAACTATTTCATAAAACTAGGATTTGCTTCAAATTCTAAAAGCAGAATCTTATGTCTTTAATTTTACATAAATGTTTTTGGAGTGAAGCTTGTTATATATATGGTAAGAGACGGAATCAAGACAGGGGAAAGAGAGAAACATAAATTAAACATAGGCAAAGAGGTGAGGGAGAAAAATGGGCATTTAGATTATATTAAAAAGAGATGAGAGATAAAATAAATGCAGTGTGAGAAGAAAAAAATGACATGAAACACTTAGAGAGAAACAAAGTTAGATAGATAAAGAGAGAGAGAGAGAGAGAGAGAGAGAGAGAGAGAGAGAGAGAGAGAGCGAAAAAGAAGGAGTAAGAGAGACTACTACCATTACTACTACTGCTACTACTACTACTACTACTACTACTACTACTACTACTACTACTACTACTACTACTACTACTACTACTACTACTACTACTACTACTACTACTACTACTACTACTACTACTTCTACTACTACTACTACTGTTGCTACCACCAATATTGATATCGGTTGCAGTTAGTGGTACTTTTAGCACTTGACGCAAAAAAAAAACGACAACAAAAACATACGAGAGTATAATTATCATGCACAAACATATGCTTGAACAATTAAAAATATGTAAATAGTCACTAATTGAAAAGATTTTTTCAAAATAAGTTCGCTTTATGTTATTAGCAGGTTGAAAAAGCATTAAAAAAAAACATTGAAAGGCCATTATTATCAAGGACCTTGATAAAGTTAAAAACCATAAAATATTTTCATTATTAAGAGCCCTACTCATAAGACAAATTTCAGTTCGCTTTATATTATTTGCAGGTTGTAAAAGCATTAAAAATACAGACATTGAAAGGCCATTATTATCAAGGAGCTTGATAAAGTTAAAAACCATAGCATATTTTCATTATTAAGAGGCGTACTCATAAGACAAATTTCAAAGGAAAATCATCTGTTTTTTAAATCTATGCTGCTTGAAAATGTTAAATGATTGAAACTCTGCTCAGCAGTACAGGTAAGACGACTCCGCAATCTTAGACCTAAGGAGGAAGGTACCGTCTGTAAAACTTGTCTCTCGGAATGCCAGGAATACTATAATATCGCAGAACCAAGCTTTTAACCTGTGGAGGAGATAAAAAATATCGCAGCAATTGTGAAGAATTACACATAAAAAAGAAACTTTTTTTTTTTTATTCTGCTCTTTCTCTAGGCTATAAAGATTATTGGCGCGCAACAATAAAGCTTTCAAATTCAATGTATTGATAAAGTTAAATTAGAGGTGAATCCAAACAATCTGTCACAACAAGCGCTAGGCTTTGTCACTTCTGAACCACCGCAATGGGAAGAAAAAGAGTGACATCACTCATAGTACTAAATAATCTAAGAGCAATAAAAGCCAAGCTTTATCTTCTCTGATCCTCCATAAAATGTTGCGAGCTGTACTCCAAACGCATGCTACCCATTCAGAACTTGATTGCCATATGAGTCTTAAAACCTTTTAAATGCACCCATGTCACTCTTGTTGATGAGAGACGAGTGTTTAGAACGAGTAAGTAAGAAATGCATAGGGAAAGTGACATCATGACTTTCTCTTTCTATTTTCATACCACGTTGTGGGTTTTCAGGCAACACAGTGATCTATGAGCAAGTTATAACTATTTCTACCTACTGCAAAAGACCAGCGGCGAAGAGGTAAGACCCTTAAGTGCTCCTCAATATGTTTAGATTCTGAAGTGGGATCCCAATAGCAATTTCCCTATTGAAAATAGGATTAAGACCATCATTTTAGGACTTTGTGGCAGCTAATGTAGATCCCCCTTTCTGAGATATGAATCGTTTCAGCCTATTTCTGACTGACAGGTTTTTTTTTTAATGTACTGCATACAGAGACTTAGAATCACCCCTAGTCTTCTGACTAAATAAACCAATAATTTATTAAGATTAACGAAACTCAGAATTTTTCTCTTTTTGTTTTCACGCTATTCACTACATTGATGGTTTTTTATTATTTTTTTTTTAAGCAAGAAAGCATAAGTATAGAACTTTGCACCTTTAAAACACTATCCTATGCAAATTCTTTAAACTTTGATGTAATTATCTTAGAAAGGTACCTTCAACAATTATTGCTAAAGCATTATTGAAATCACTGAATAGTCCTTTTGCTGTCCGTAATCACTATGATCAACCCCATCATTATCACCAGAGTAATGGATGTGTCCGTGATAATTCCTACCATTAGCCTTGGAATGAAAACTATTTAGTTTCCCAAATCAACATCGCCCTCTGCTTTATAGTATTACGAGGGCAGGCTGATAATTAAGTTCCGTTTAATCATAACTTTTTAATTTTTCACAGCATATACATAAACAATACGTCAAACGAAAGCTTAATATCTCAGCTACATACTTAGCACTCTATTTTTCGATGTAGTCACCGTCGCGATCAACACACCGCCTCCAACGTTTCACTAGTTGGCTCACGCCGTCAGCGAAGAATTCAGACGGCTGTCCACGGCACCATCTGCGAACATCTGCGATAACTTCCTCATCATTGTCATAGTGATGGCCCTTCAGGTACTTCTTGAGTTGGGGAAACAAATAATAGTCAGAGGGGGCAAGATCGGGGCTGTATGCAGGGTGAGGTAGGGTCGTAAGTTCCAGCTGCCTTAAGGCGTCCTGAGTTTGGCGACTGGTGTGCGGGCGCGCATTATCGTGTTGCAGGATTGAGTCCTTATCACGCCAAATACGTCTGAGTCGGAGTTTGAGAGCTCGGAGTGTTGAAATATATCGCTCAGAGTTCACAGTTTGCCCTTGCTCCAGAAATTCCATGTGGACCACTCCCTCCATGTCCCAGAAAACGGTGAACAAGACCTTTCTTGCAGAGGCAACAACCTTGAACTTCCTTGGACTTGGAGAAGTTTTGTGCCTATACTCCATCGATTGGGCTTTACATTCTGGATCGTAGTGGTGGACCCAGGATTCGTCTCCAGTCACAATGCGTTGCAGAAATGCTTCTCCTTCTGCATTGTAACGCTCTAAGAGTTGAGTACACATGTCCTTTCTCTGCGCTTTCATCTCTACAGTGAGCTGTCTTGGGACCCAACGGGCAGAGACTTTTCGATAACCCAGTACAATTGTGGCGATATGGTGCACTCGTTCTTTCGAAATGCCTACTTCATCTGCAATTTCCTTTTGTTTGACCCTTCGATTAGCTCTAATCATGCAGTCAACTTTCTCTCGATGAGCCGTGTCCGATGCGGAAAGGGGCCTACCCGAACGCTTTCGATCACGCAGAATTGTCTCTCTGGGGTCTTCCCCTTTAAAAATTCTCACCCATTTGCGAACTGCACAGTCTGAAATGCACATTTCACCATAAACTGTCTTCATTCTTGCATGAATGTTTGCAGCAGAACATCCCTCAGCTGCCAAAAAACTCGATAACAGAGCGCTGTTTGATGAGAAGGTCATTGGAAGTCGCCATTGTCTCATAAACATGGCTACCACATCATGTGTTGCGCGTCACTGCATTATGAGCACGAATGACGTCACACAAACTTGTTGTTATAGTTAAGTCTAGAAAAATGGTTCGAGAAATATGTATGAAATTTTAGGTCGATGTGACGAAAATTGACCTAGTTATTAGCAAACGGAACTTAATTATCAGCCTGCCCTCGTATATGTCTGCATGTTGGTCTTCTTTTCCATGAGTCGATGTTTCTCTGCCTCTCTTTTTGTCCGTCGTCTGCTGTCAGTCTGTTAGTCTTTCTGCCTTTCTGCCTGTCTGTTTGTCTGTCTATGAAAATCAATCTATCTGTCTATCAATCAATTTACTTATTTAGCTACAATATTTCAAAGCTCCTTTCTGTGGAGCACTCTAATCAATGGGCTGCTTTGAACTTATAACACGTGCCTATTTATTTATCTGAACATATCTGGGTTTTATGTATTTAACGCGTTAAATATTCACCATAGATGTATGGCTGATATTGGTCCTTTATGTAGATCAAGCTATTTGATAGTCTTGGATAGATTTCGAATGGTGTAATAGCATTGGTGTATGTGCCTTTCGATCTTGATAATCATCTACATACAAAGCATAGTAATCGAGAACGAACTAAGATTTCGTGGCTTGCGTCAAAATTAAAGTGCTGATGTGTATTTGTGTGTGTGTGTGTGTCTATAGCTTTGTATCAAATTTCCCCCGCCTTTTATCCATAGGATTTTCCGGATTGAACTTTTAGGCTACTAGTTTTTTCGAAAAGTTGGTGGATATATACAATAAGAAATCGTACCAACCACCCCATGTTGCTCCTATAAGGTATTTCTACAAACTGCGAAAATTTTTAGATATCACTGCAAAATGGTTTTGGAAACCGGAGCCTTTGAAAGGAATCAACTCCTTAATACATTTTAAATTTACCAACTTATAGCTCCAGGGTGCTTAAATAAGCGATGCAAAGTGGGGGGAAAAAAAGACTTAGAGGCACCTGTATTCTCAGCCTCGGAATATGCGACGATATCGCAGATAATTCTCTTGAGTAAGTGTCGTATTGAGCCTCGGGTATCTTCCTGGGAAAGGCAAATCTGGGTCGGGAGCGTTAGGGTCGTAGTCGTGCGGCCAGGGCACAAGTTTCGCCGGTAATGGATGCCTGCTCACCACCTCCACTCTGGGAACTATGGGTTTCTGCTTTGCAGCGCATGTTGTGAACCCCCGCACCAGCGTCACCTTCAACAGGGAATAGATGGGGGGAAAAGAGATTAGCTTATAAATATTTTTTTTTATTTTATTATCATTATTTCTTTTTCTTTTTTTTTTCTTTTTTTTTGTATTACAGTGCACAATGTTTTTCAGAACCGACCAATTAAAACCCTGTTGAAAATGACGCTTGATGCATTCCTACTTAAACAATATTCTTAATATTACAACCTACAGTAAATCGCCATACACCTTGCGCATGCCAGGTCTGAAAGCTCTTAGTTTCTGTGAGTTGCCAAAATGAAATGTCATAGTCAAATAATGCGTGCTGCAAAACAAAGATTCAAAGCCAAATAAAATTTCATATTCTTAGCTGTTTTTAAACGATCATAATGTTTTTATCAGTATGACGTTGCGTCTGTCTGCCATTCTCTCTGTCTCTCTCTCTCTCTCTTCCCTTCCACTCTCCCTCTCGCTCGCTTGTACTGATTATATTTGTGAAATCTTAGTCGCAAGTTAGATCGAGATACCAGATATATTTGAACTTTGTGAGAGCATACTGGTTTTAACAGCAATAGGTTTTCTCACGAATTTGGCCATAGGTTTGTTAGTATTGTATTAAAAAATCATTAACAAGGGATTCCAAAATCCAAAAGAAATAAGTTTTTTTTGGATTGAAAGTGAATGTGGTCTTCAATGATTTATTAAGTCGTCTCATGCAGTTAAAGGTCGGATGACTAAGACTTGAGATTGAGCTATACCCTAAATCGTTGTATAGCTACTCTTTATTTTTTAACCATCTATGCAAGGAGAATAAACATTAATTGTAAATTAAGTTCTAATTCCAAAATAAGTTGTTTTTCTTTTCTTTGAGGCTTTTAGTCCTATTTTCTAATATATTGCCGCCGAGGCGTTGTTGTACAGTATGCCGTGGCAAATAGAGACATAAACGTGAATTTTGCGAGAAATTATTAACAGGACGATGTTGCAGCCTTTAGAATCATTACAACTTGCTCCGAGAGATCTTTTCAATGAAGTAACTTTTATACAATCTCTGTATATGGAACAGTAACCAGTGTAAAAGTACACTTGCAAATATTCAATATAAAAATTTTCTCTATATCTTTCCATCTTGTGAGTAATGAAAATGCATTGCAATAGTTGTCTGTTCATGGAATCTGTATCATGAGATCGTTGAGCATTCAGTTTTCTAATAGATATGAAAAAGAAGAAAAATAATTCCTTCAACTTCACTTTCAATGTATATCCGTTATTCAATCAAGAGAATGTAAATGTTGAGGTAATGAAACATTCAAATATTTATAAAATGGTATTTTCGAATTCTTCATTCTATGCCAAAAAACGTCATGGTCTTAAACTATACACGGCTCTAGAATCCTGGTTTGACCACGGGCCATTTTCTTATAAACATTTCCTCAACTCGCTCAAGTATTTAGTTAGTACCGATCTATAGGCAGTTACAGTATGCAAGACTGGCGCACTACTTTTAAAAGCCGCTACTCTATAAGTTCAGGAGGCCATCTCGGTTGATAATGGTCTTTCAAGGAAATTCTATGACACGCTTCGAGCATATAGGGGAATCATCACGTTACTTCACTTCTGTCAAATGAGGTATTTACATCTCCAAATATATGTTTCACTTAACCAATCATATTCTAATAATAAGACAAGATATTTACTGAAAGACACTTTCAAATTGGTTTAAAACGCACGGGATATAATCGGCGCAAATAGAGTCAAAATAAAACAAAACTTTTTGAGCTGCCTTAAAAATCTTTTAAAATGCACATGAGAGGAAGCGACACCGTCCTGGTCAAGTGATATGATTGGTTGTCAAGCACTTGCTTGGCGAGCAATACTGCCGAGTTAAAATACTACTAATCTAAAATTTTTGGAATTATATTATCTGTACTATAGTTAGGACATTATTTATTTTAAACTTTTAAAGACAATTCAAACCTTTCATTTTTCTTTATCTTGTCTTCGATCCCAGTCTTTGTGCTTCGTCGCATTCATTTTTATTCCTTTCCCTTAAACTTTTTACTCCACATATTTAATACGGTCTAGTTTAAAAGATAACCGTTGAGATTGGCTACATTTGAGCAAAACACTTATAACGGAATTTTAAATTCCTAAGATCAAATTTACCTCGATTTTAGCATCCTCTGGCAAGTCGCCCTGAGTTCCGTCTACATGCACTAATAGGTTGCCGCCTTTGTCAAATCGCGCTATCACAGGGATCTGTGCTGGCACACGCGGCAATTTTTCTTTGGTTTGCTATGTGGAAAGAAACCAACATAGTAACAACAACACCACAACAACAATGATAATGATAATAATAATAATAATAATAATAATAATAATAATAATAATAATAATAATAATAATAATAATAATAATAAAAGTAGTAGTAGTAGTAGTAGTAGTAGTAGTAGTAGTAGTAGTAGTAGTAGTAGTAGTAGTAGTAGTGGTAGTAGTAGTAGTGGTAGTAGTAGTAGTGGTAGTGGTAGTAGTGGTAGTGGTAGTAGTGGTAGTGGTAGTAGTGGTAGTGGTAGTGGTAGTAGTGGTAGTGGTAGTAGTGGTAGTGGTAGTAGTGGTGGTGGTAGTAGTAGTAGTGGTAGTAGTAGTAGTTGTAGTAGTAGTAGTGGTAGTAGTAGTAGTAGTAGTAGTAGTGGTAGTAGTAGTAGTAGTAGTAGTAGTAGTAGTAGTAGTAGTAGTAGTAGTAGTAGTAGTAGTAGTAGTAGTAGTAACAAAACAAGAAAAAGAAAAACAAGAAAAATGGTAATATTTTACCTTTAAAAAATGGCATAAAACTTATAGTTCTCCCATCCCAATGTAAAGGAAATTCAGGTTTAGTGAATGTCTGAGAAATCCTGCGTCACATATTTTGAACACTGATATCAGCTTGATCTTTGGGCAAAAAAAAAAGGCTTCGCGCTCACGCTTTTTAAATACTTTTCTTAACATTTTATAAGATGAAGTACTAATATTATGTTAATGTAATGTTTCCTGCTGATATTAAATTTGTTTTCCTAATTATTGTCGAAATTTTCGAAAAACATGTATTGAACATACTCACTTATATAATTATAGCGAATCTAAAATCATAGAGCAAGATCCATTAAAAGGCATTATAAACACAATATATGTAAACCTTCTTTATAAAAAAAAGAATATATAGGCTTGCCATAAAATATGCAATAGGTAATCGTTACGCTTTTCAAACATTATCTTACTTAGTTCTCTTTAGGCAACATTTAAAAAGTTGCTTTATGAGGGAAAAAAGGTAATTTTACATTTTATTATTTGTCTTCCTAAAGTGCAACGATAAAAAATAACAGCACTAGCGATAACAATAACACAACAAAAAATAAGAAAAACGTTAAACAATGAAAAAAGGCAAAACAAAACGCAATGAAACACAAACTCTCACACAAGTATCGTGGAGAATCCTTTTCTTTTTTCCAATACATATTTTAATTGTGTGTGTGTGTGGGGGGGGTTGATTTTTTTTAAATTTAAAAAAAAATTTTTTAATCAGCTTCAATTTCCCAATTTCAAGTTGAAATACTTTTTTTTGGTAGAGTCGAAATACGAAATAAAATATTATGCAATAGAATACACTACCGTTTCGATGTAAATTTTGCTGTGGTTGATTTAGCCTCTTTCGAATTTTTTTTTCTTTTGTATTTGTGAGTATTTGAGATATTGATCAATTAATATTCTCTAAATTTGAAGTTTTTATTTCATATATCGCCAGTCTCAACGGTCATGCCAAGCCGACACTGTACCCAACATATGCTGAGTATCCTTGTATTTTCTCTAATTTTTCGTTTTTAGATTTCCATGGTTGTAAGTAGTTTATTCGTTTAACTAAGAGATTAAATTATTAGCTCACAACTTTCCATTAAACCAAGGGTGCTAAAGCTTTGATACTAATGTTCCCTGAGTCATTATTCAGCGCTAATAGGAAGAAAAAGTATGATGTAACTGTTGGTTGCAACCAAACAATAAGGATCAGAATCTAATAAGTAGTTTGATCCGCCCGCAATAGTATACAAATATTGACGTACCCCCCATACGCGCTAGATTTCCGATGTTGTTAATTCTTTCATTGCATTAAAGACAACATTTGAGTTGAGGAAATCACAAATTGTTTAGAATCGATAACCAATCTATTTCGCCCCAACGTCTGGAAAACATTTATTAATCGCAGTCGAACCATACAACTTATAGAACTGCCACACTATGATGATGATGATGATGATGATGATGATGATGATGTTGATGATGATGTTTGCGAATCACTTATGAGTATATTATACATTTATCTAAAAAAACCTAAAGAGGAAAGAACTATCACATGAGAATCATCCATTAAATAAAACAAACGGTCTATCTCCTCACTTACCACAGCACCGAGCCCAACAAAAGGACACCGTGCGCGGAGATACAACTCTTATGGTGCCATAACCATCCTAGAGCTGCTTGCGGCAAGCAGGCGGTGGGCAACAGTTTTTTATACTCTTCCGGTAGAGGGCCTCTTACCCACAATTTCATGAAGTTTGCCAAATCAGTAGAATTTATTAATAAGCACCTCAAATTTATAGGCCCTACTAATTGACCATCATCTGGCTCCGCAACGTCGCAAAGACACTTATCAGTGCTTTGATTTATAATGCAGTGTTAGGCTCTTAATGAGCAAATACTAAAGCGCCCCGGCTATGGTAAGTGATGGTTCAGTGAAGCGTTTTTTTTTTTCGACCAAGAAGAAAGATGCTATAAAAAATAACCCACTTGTTTCTTGCGACAAGGCTTGTAAATATCACGCGCGTACATTTAGTGCATGCTGCTATGTCAGTGCTATGTCAGTGCAAAGAAATGAACTCATATCAATTTTCATTGAGTCAGGACACAGTAACTTCTTTCTTATCTAATTGATATGAAGGTCATGTTAGAATAATATCGTGCGTCAATACATCTTTGTTTTAGAGGCAACCCTCGTGCCATTAAAGAATTGAATTTGATGCTGTAAAAAAAAAACAGCTTTAAGATTATAAGTTTGGCGACAATTTTGAACGGTATCAAAGAAAAGTTTGTCTATGTAATTTAAGCTTCACTTATACGCAAAAATGAATTTTGTTCGTGAAAAATCAATAATGTTAGGTCTACTTTAACTTTTTAAAAATTTTATGAATAGCTAAAACCCTTTAAGAAAACCTATTTTCAAGATGTGTACATAACGTGATATGTCATATCAAAACTTTCGAAATCCTATCTTTTGCAGATTTAATGAGCGCTCAGCCATGAAAGAATTTCTTCCACTTTAGGTCTAGTATTCAGGGTTCTCAGAGCTTGAGTAAGCGAGAAGGAGTTAAGGGAGTTGGGGATAGGTAGGGCGCTTGTGAGTGAAAGTAAAAAAAGGGCGATGCTCTCAACATTAAGTATTGAAACCCAATGTAAAAATAAAAAATTAAGAGCAAAGCGAAAGAAACGAATCAAGAGACAACCGCGCGAAATTGTTTTTCACCCTTACAGGTATGCATGGCAACGGAGTTTTTGGTGGACGGTAGTATGTGTGGCCTGGTATTCCGGACAGTCCTATCTTGTGCTTTTGGGACCACGGCAGCTCTGACGCCGATCTCATGGGGGGACCCATAGCGGTCGGCCGCGCCAGTGAAGCCAAACGAGGCACGTGCGGTTTTTTAGGTGGTGGAGGAGGAGGTGGTGGGGGAATCCATGGACGAGACTTGAACAACTTAACGTCTGTGCTGATCGACTTACTTTTACCCGGAGGTGGCGCCTAATTGTGAAGAGAGATATCAACGCTAGTCGGACAGATATAGATAAGAAACATGATTGAACGCATTTAGAAAATTTGCTTCCATCTTCTTTCCGATAGTCGTTAATTTTTTTTGCCCTGCCGGCTACCCTTTTGCACCTTTGTGCCCTGCAACACTTTTCATCCGTCAAATTAACGAGTATCTTCACGAGTCTTTCCGCGACCACTTCCATGGACCAAATGGGTGAACTTAACCACTAAGGAGGATCTTTGTGAACTTTCAAAACTAAGCATCCGAAGAGTTCTTGGAAGGTGTCTTCAGTCAGCCATGCATCTAATATATATCTTTAAAGGAAAGATGATCCCCATGTAAGCGCAGCACTAGATTCACATCAGCCTAGGCACTGATTTTTTTATATCGTGATTAATCTTCATGTCATAAAATCTGTTGGATGTTTTTAAACTGTGACACCAACAATTTTCGAAGTCTTTTTCAATCGATCAGTTATCAAATTATTGTTAGAAGTTGATTGTCTCGCTGCTGAGAAAGCTCGTAATGTTAGGAGGCGAGGAAAACCTGTGGGTCTTGTGGACGATTTATTGACCTTCAATGTTTCCATCGTATGAACGTAGTTTAGACTCAAAGAAAGATTCACGTGCGCTCTCTCTCTCTTTATATATATATATATATATATATATATATATATATATATATATAAAGAGAGAGAGAGAGAGAGAGAGAGAGAGAGAGAGAGAGAGAGAGAGAGAGAGAGAGAGAGAGAGAGAGAGAGAGAGATCCCAACTGAACTGACCCCTGTGTACTTTATCCGAGGAGCCGGCTTAGGAAATGTCGGAAGAGGAGGAAGTTTACTCTTCGGAGGCGGTTTGTACTTCCAGTTTTTGGTACCTGGGCAAACACATGAATACAATTTTTTGTAATAACTGAAAGCTAAATTACCAGCATTATTTCAAAAGAACGAGTATAACGCTTCTGTGGTAAGAAATTCCTTTACTGACATCGAAACACTTAGAATATAATCATGCTCATCTCAACTTTTCCCTTGTCTCTTCAATTAAACAAGAAACTTCTTCCTTCAATATTAATTTTCAAAACGATTTAAGTGATCGATAATGTGTTCATTTTATTTATATCAAGCAAAAAGATGAGTATCTTCAATTGACAAGAAACTGAAAAAACAACACTTACTTTCAATCCAAGCGGCTGTAAAACGAAAGAAAAATAAATTATGAGATACTTGCTTTACTGTAAGTTTCGAACTTGCACTTATGGAGTCTGCTACAACTTGCAATAGGACTATCAATAAGTTGCAATCAAACATCAAGGGCGATATCGACCTATATAAAAACTGAACATAAATAACGCAAATGAATCGTAACATTGCTAAACGTCAAAGTCCTTGCTGGTTCATATCTTGACACAGGGTTATCTTGCTTAAAAATGGTGTTACAAATTGCAATTTTAGAGTGTTTTTTTTTTATTAATACCAGTTTGTTCTGTATCATATTATGTCAGAAACCATCTTTTTTTTTTTTTTATAGACCGCTATATCACTCAATAGCTTTAAATTCTGCACCTTACTTGCCCTCCTCGGGTATATCTGAGTTATCCAATTTTTTCCATTGGAACCTTTAAAAGCGCTCTATTTTGTAGAAGGCAACAAAAGAAAAGTCTCTAAATATTAAATGAAATAAAAAATAAGAGGCAAGAAAAAACCTACCTATCCGTGCTAATCTGCTTATCGGTGGTTTTTCTTCATGTGACTTTGGCTTCTTTTTCTTCTTCTTTTTTCTTCTCCGTCGACGTTTCTTAGGTTCTTGTTTCTAAACGTAAAAAAAAAGAAAGAACAAATTCACATTGAAGAGGTATGTGAACACCGATGCCAATATGTGTTCAATATTCTAAAATGTTTTTCAACAGGTATTTATGAGTCTCACTCGAGTTCTCTCAACACGAGCTTAACTATCAATAAAAAAGATGGAAGATTCATTTGCAATTACTCTGTAAGACGTGTATTCAGTTATATTTTCTGGGCATGAAATTAACTTTCAAAAATGTGCACCGACAGTTAATTATATAAGAATGACACCGAGCAAAGTATCAGTTAAAAAGATCACTTTCATGACTTGAACGTTTTCCAATATTTGGAAATATATTTGAAATTTTTAACCCTTCGTGCAAATTGGAATCAGTATGTATAATTTTGATGCTTTTTGACTTGATACAGTTTTCTGTTTGTATTTAATAGCGAAGAATCTGCTAGAAGTCTCATGTTTTGAAACTTCTCAAGCACACTAAAGATACTATGAAATATGTGAAGCATTGTCGCAAAACGAGATGTGTTCTCCAAACTTTTGGAGGCCGATAAAAAATAGGGTTTAAAAAAAATGCCTTTTTTGAAAAGAGTTTTGTTTCAAGCATTCCCCAAATCTTTTGAAATTTATTTAAAGTAAATCTTGCACTTTTACGCTCAAAAAGCTAATAGAATAAGGAATAAGGAAGTAAACGATTAATGCAAACACCAGCTGTTAGTGAGGTTGGAAAAGGCACCAACTGTGTGTTCCTCAATGGTGACTTGGAATTGCAACTGTGCAACCTATAATAAGACGATCGTTGTTGTAACCCAGGGATGTTACATTTTCTATGCTTTCGCATTCACATATGAATTAAGGGTTCTATCAGTTTTAGTGTTCACATCAAACTGAAAATTCAATTTCCGTTGTCATTCTGTTTGAAAGCTGATAACATTTTACGATATATAGAAGACGTTACAATTTTTAGAGTGAAATCTTAAGGTTGTTATCCATGGTATACTCAGTGGAACAGCTTTAATTTGGTGAATCTTCAAAAAATTGGCACGAAACTAGAGAAAGCTCCCAAAATAATCATAACCATCATGCTTTAAGAAATATACCGTTTGGTTTTTTCTCGAACTACTGTAATTTGATCTTATGAAAGGTCAACACGACATAATTACGTGCGAACCAACTATGCAGAGCACTAAATTTGATATTTCCTTCTTCAATGAATGCAACTCGTGATACTTGATCTTTCTATATCAGTGATACCCAGCGATGCAAGGTGACACAAAAGTTTGGGATGGAATAATTGGTTTCTCGGTTTCGAGGCCATTGAATATATAGAGCATATAGGTCATTCAAAAACTTCTCCACGTTAGTCTGCGTTCTCTATGCATAGTGTTGTAAAGAATTCCTTCAAGATAGACTAATTATTCAACGATTTGATGCCGGCACAGAACGAATGGCAAGTTATATTTGCCTTTATTTCTCTATATTTTTCTAATATACTCAACTTTAATATGAGATGGTGTTATAATGAATGAACGGTTGGAACAGAGACGAAAATACATGAACTGAGAAAACTGTCGGATCAAACTTCACCAATATCTTAAGTGAAATATGCATCTGAATAGATAAGAATGCCTTTAATTATTGAAGGCGAAGAAACATAAAAGAGATCACTACCACTCTCTAATCTCGATAACATCATTGACGCCCATGATATTTTAATGACTGTTTGCTCATGACTTCGAGTGCATAATATGGAGCGTTTGATATTTTTGTTTGATTTCATAAGAAAAATGGATATTGTTGGAACATTATTAACTGCGCATGAATACCCTTGGGTCGGCTTTATTATCTTAGAAAAAAATAAATACTTGTCGCACAGTGCCTCTCAGAGCTTTTAGTTAGCTTTGGGGTAGACAGAGAACATTTCAGACTATATTTTGTCTGCTTCGTTAACTACGACCTTGAGAAAACTCCGTGAGTAGCTTCTACAAAATTCTCTTCTAATTAGTTACCATAACGTAATTATCTAGAAAAACTAAAGTTAGTTAGGTTCCCTATCAATAGTACGCTACACAAATTACACAAGTTATTTAAAACTCTTAGAAAAACCCAGAAAACTATGTATATATTTTTTTTAAAAGCCAACGAACTACGTAACCCATGTTAATACTATCGTGTGTAAAAAAAAAATAAAAAAAAATTTAAAAAACGTTTAGCGCTGGATCTTAGTTTAGTAGTCTAAGATCAGGCCATTAAATTAAAAATAAAAAAAATCTTCAAAACTTTGAACTAGAATTTTTTTTTTTACAAAGTACACTTGCATGTTTTGACATACGGTAAATCTCACACACACACACACACATTCAAATGTTATATCAGTGATCAATCACCAATTGTGTTTCTGGGCTTTCTCCCGCCTTGAACTACCTCCCTTTGTTTTCATCTTATGACAATTCTTTGACATGATCAAAATGACACATTCTGCACGGACGATTTTTTTTTTTTTACAGATAAATTTGAAATTCAGACCTATCATATAATACCTTATATCCACCCAGTTTCCCATCAAAGAAATAAAATAGGTATTTTGTTTTAAGAAAAGGTCACCGTTACTTTAATATAATATCGAACGTGCCATTCCTTGATCCTAAATTTTGCAAGTAGCGCCCGTGACTTAGTTTATAAAAACACCTTAAATTTCAACGCTCGAATGTAATGGTGGCGAAAGGTAGGCAGCTTTAACTTTACGATTCCTTTTTCTTTCAATACGATAAGAGATCTTTTTTCCTAAATTGATCTTTTTTTGCTCAGTTTTAGGACCAATCATGATCGCATGATTATCATTATAATGTAATCAATTTTCAATTTGGAGATAGTCTTCAGCTTCTAAATTGAACACCAAGCTCATTCTACAAATTAGAGCCTATTAATGGTAATTTAGATCTAATGACCATAGCAGATTATTTGTGACGGTATTCATACAAACCCAAGTTCTAAATTAGATATAAATTTACATAAAATTCCTTATTTGTGGATGTAACAAAAAAGGCTGATATTAATGAGAGAACTTAATTTTTAGCTGACGCAAATTGGCGAATAGCCGCTTTCTTTTATGTTGTGTGCATAAGCGGCGTTTCAAGCATGAAAAGCTATAATTATGCATGAGTAAAGACTTGAGGACAGAAAGCTGGGCTTCTCTCTTGAAAGAGCAACTAATTTGACCACCACACAGTCTAGAACATCGAATCAAATAATAACGTTAACTTTTATCAGCTCTCATAAAGCATTTTCGTTATCAGTAAGTTATTCATTATGTGTACAAATAATTTAAAGCCTATATCAATAATTATTTTTTCGCTTGATAAACCCATTGGCCAATTTAATACTGGATATTATACCCTATCTTCAAACTTCTCTTCCTTCAAGATTTCTCTCTCAAAGTGCATTCATTTTCAATCAAGGCATTTTATGGGGATGGATTTAGGTAATGCGTATGACAATGCCTCAGTGGCAATGACTGTATTGTTATAATTTACCACAAAAAAAAAAAAAAATATATATATATATATATATTTATATATATATAGATAGATAGATATAGAAGATCTTACCTTAAATTTTCTGCATACTACACTTGTGTTTCTATATCTATGAAATGCTCCCACAGCTGAGCACTCGTATCAATTATTCCAACTTATCTTCAAACTATATATATATATATATATATATATATATATATCTATATATATGTGTGTGTGTGTGTGGAGGGGGGGGGTGTAGATGTGGATGTGGATGTTTTTGATTTTGTTTTTTAGTAATACAAAACCGCATAAGGCCTTTAAATGATTGAGATATTTTTAACACAGGACCCTTTTCCACCAAATGGCTAAATGTCATATGAATGATTGAGATGCAAAATCATCTAAATATCATTTTGACATGTAGTAAGTTTTTCACTCGAATAAAATTAATTAAAGATATGAGGTTATTTGTCAGAGATAGGGAGAAATTCATATGTACTATTTTACCAATTATTGAAAATAAATTGTTACTTGTTCAGAATAAGTTAAATAACGAAGCGACAAAGTCATTTTATATCTCTTCCAAAATAACCAACCAGTTATCTATCGCTGCTTGTAGTAGAACGTTAGATGACAGCAACAGTCAGACATCCAGTAGCACGACTGTCAACTCATGTGAATCGTTTCACACCGATAAATTGGATAATAAAATGTGGAGATAATTTGTCGAGCCAGTTTACCAGAACCTCTTTTCTCTGCGAACTCATTAGAGAGAAAATGCTTGCTCAAATTTTTTTATCCAAGAGTCCAACGAAACATTGGGTACAGTTAGGATTCGAATTCCAAACCTCTTCATTTGAAAATTGAGTATCTACCTCTAGTACACAACTTCACAAGCAAAGTTTGGCCGCAAGAGCGGAAAAAAAAATAAACAAGAACAATACCAATGACAACAACTAATTACTGTAAAATCGTGAGTGCATTCTTTGTCTGACGTATAGCTTCAGAACTTCACGCAAAAATATATTTTTTTTTTGGCGGAGAGAAAGCAGCAAAATGTTTCGCAATGATGTCATTACAATAACTGCCATCCTCATCACTCTGTTCTAAAAAACAAATTGTTACAAATGGATGTTTTTTCTTTTCGGTACAAAAATATAGGCCCTTGTACACTCTATATTAAACGATTTTTATATATCTTTTTGTTTTTATTTTGCCGAAGATCTGTAGAGGTCTCGAATCGTAAGATGGAATATAATTTTATATATATATATATATATATATATATATATATATATATATATATGTACATTCATATATGTATATATATATATTCCTATATTCCTGTGTGTGCATGTAGCACATGATGAAGGAAAGGGATACATGGGAGGAATATGATATGCCTGTTTATTGACATGTCATGTGACAGTTCTCATCCTGTCTAATACTCGTGTTTTACTAGTATTTTTTTCTCATTCTTCAAACATGCTAAGGTTGTATAAAATGAAGGAGTGTCCAGAATATTAGACGAGTTACTACCGGCTGGTCAGTCACTTGACGAATCAGCGCCTCATAAAGAGAGGGTGTGGACGTTATGACCTAGACTGGCTGAGAGACGCGAGGGCTCCCGTAGAATCGCAGGTAAACGTGCTTCGTTGATCGGATAGATAACTTTCCAAATTAATTTTAATTTTAATGATCATAAACAATTAACCGGGCACACAATTTAAAAAATACACATCCGTTAGATCCATTATGCTGCCTTTAGTATCTCTTTTTTTTGTCATTTTCAGACGTAACATTGTATTCAATTCTTATGCTTCATTTTCAATTTAGCCATGAGTTCGACCATCCTTGTCGAATTATTTTAAAAAAATCTTTCGAGGGTTTATGATCATTTTCTTTAAATACTTTTATGTACAGTTTAAGGTATTCAAATTTGACACTTTTATAAGGGAGTTTGATGATTGAGTAACGTTTTACCATAATCAAAAGAGTAAAACATCATTTTTTTTCGGCATCAAACGGACCTCCGAAACTTAAGAGTATGGACCTATTTCATGGGGCATAATGTATATTTTGAGAAAACATTAATAGAAAATCCATTGTTTCAAATATGTCATGAAGTACAGTGTAAGAGAAAATATATCTAGATTTACATCTTGGCATCATTTTGAAGATAATTTGATAAATTCGGTATTGACTCTCAACCCATTGATGTTCCAAACAAACCACAAGTTGACATCTTGCGCAAAAAATTGCAACATTATTTGGACTACAAATATATAGTAATCAGCAAAATTTTAAGTTCTCATTACTAAGCCAGAGCCTAGGGAGGTAGAGAGAGAGAGAGAGAGAGAGAGAGAGAGAGAGAAAGAGAGGAATGGATAAATGAAGAGAACAAACTTACCGAGGATTAGATTGTAAAAGATAGAGATAAGACAAAAACAAAAATAAAAGAATAAGAAAAGCAACAAGAAAACAAAGCAAAAACAGCGTAATGAAAGATTAATATCACAGGCACAGAAAAGATGAAAATTAACGTGGTCATAACGGAATATAGGAAAGAAAGAGAAGAGTGCCTGAGAGAGAGACAGAGAGAGAGAAAAAGAGATAAAAAGATGCGTAAATAGATGAAGAGAAATGAGGAGAAGAAAGAGAGAGACGGAAGAACGAGAGAAAAAGAAAGAGAGGATATTCTGTCCGAAAGAGAGAGTTTGTGTGTGTGTGTGTGTTAAAGAGAGAGAAATATAGTTGCGCAATGACAGAGAATGATTCTCATTTAGAGAGAGAGAGAGAGAGAGAGAGAGAGAGAGAGAGAGAGAGAGAGAGAGAGAGAGAGAGAGAGAGAGAGAGAGAGAGAGAGACAGAGACAGAGGGGGGCGGAGCGGGGGAAGAGAGAGAGAGAAACAGACAGGCAGACATACAGAGAGAAAGAGAGACAAAAATTCAAGAGTATAAAATAATAAGTTAATTTGAATCAAATTACATTTCACCTAAAACGACTAAACCTGGAATCATTTCAGACAATACTTTTTATTGAAAAGGAGCAATGTAGACATTTTCGATTCACTTGTTATTTCGATCGGTAAACAACCGATATGTCTACTCAGATGAGACTAAAAACACGATTAATGAATGACATCATCTATAACTCAAAGTACGATTGTTAGCATACGTCGTCAGTGGCCTACGTGTTTTGTCTCATGCACAAAACAAATAACCACAGAAATCACAGAATGGAATATATCTTTTGCAAAGCGGAACAAAGCTAAATAATAACTCATAAACAGAAATGTAAAAAGAAAGAAAAGAAAAGAAAAACATATTAGACAAATCACTTCGCACACTAAGAGCTGCACTGATATCTGATCCATCTACTCTGTGTTTATCATACAATCATCCTAAGCGATAACATTGTGGCCTGAGTGTGCTCACCAGGCTAAACTTCTGCTGGAAGACTAGTTCGATTAAGATCTAGGAAACCCCCGATCGTGATGGTCCTCTTACCCACGTCACCAACTCCGTCAATAAATCCTTTGCGTCACAGCTAATGACGGTCTCATTGATACAATCGAACGATGTTTGATGTCATTGAAATATTACTTAAAAATAGAGTATCAGTGTAAAATTTCCTTCTTTTACACGGCAAACTTGTTGTATAGATCATTCAGTTGTCTTATTTAACCATGCGGCACTATTATAATTTGTTGAAATGTGTTACATCTCCTGCTGGCTAGTAATATTTCAAGCTTGATCCCACGGCTTCTTTTACACTGAGCTTAATTTCTTATATTTGTGGAAGTGGCTGATTATTCACCATCGGCTTCTCTCAGTGAGGTATATTTAAAGCTAAAATCACTGTACATATTAATATCGCTAATAACATATTAAATAGTTATTGTTGGGGTGAGATGTTGACATTTAGGTTATCTTTAGTTGGAAAGAAATAAATTCTTCTTCTTCTTCTTCTTCTTCTTCTTCTTCTTCTTCTTCTTCTTCTTCTTCTTCTTCTTCTTCTTCTTCTTCTTCTTCTTCTTCGTCTTCGTCTTCGTCTTCGTCTTCTTCTTCTTCTTCTTCTTCTTCTTCTTCTTCTTCTTCTTCTTCTTCTTCTTCTTCTTCTTCTTCTTCTTCTTCTTCTTCTTCTTCTTCTTCTTCTTCTTCTTCTTCTTCTTCTTCTTCTTCTTCTTCTTCTTCTTCTTCTTCTTCTTCTTCTTCTTCTTCTTCTTCTTCTTCTTCTTCTTCTTCTTCTTCTTCTTTTTCTTCTTCTTCTTCTTCTTCTTCTTCTTCTTCTTCTTCTTCTTCTTCTTCTTCTTCTTCTTCTTTGCGTTCCTGGTCATTTCAAAATTCCAGCCTCCTCAAGGAAGCTGCTGGTTTTTTCAAAACTAGCTAGTGAGCCCCAAAGTTTGTCATCTAGGGTAGAAATAAATTATTTCTCTTTCTTTGAATCTCACAGGTCCAGCTTTTTAAGCTTAAAACGGTCAACCCAAACTCTCAGAGACTTCTTGATGAGTTATACAAGGAGTCACCACAACCTGGGCCAAAGTTTGGAAGTGATTCAGGAAACTTGAACTTATTTCGGCTGTGATCATTCAATGCCGGTAAAAAGAAAACTATTATAAAGGTTCGATCGGCATTTGTGTCGGTTGTTTCGACACACTACCTTCAACCATGAAAACCATTGAGTCTAGCCCACCTTCTATCAAACCGCCCCTAACTGCTTATAATGAAATTATTTTTAAGTTGTTCATCGAGTTTTTAAGTTACGTGATTCATTTACAGAACGAAACCACTGCGGAAGAAATCGTCATGACGCTATTAGGTGTGCCTCTAGCTGCCAGCATCATCACTGTCAACATCATAACCTTGGTAACGCTGTACCGCACGCCCGGGCTCCACACTTCGTCTAATGCATTCATGGCATCTCTAGCCGTGTCGGACTTAATAGTCGGTGTAGCTCTCGTCCCATTCTCCATAGCTTTCACCCCTTTAAACCGATCGGGCGGTTTTGACTTCCACAAACGCCTTTGCCATCTGCTTATGGGAGGATGTCTAGGCATGGCAGTCGTGTCCACACTTCACATGACACTGATTGCCATCGACCGTTACATTTACATTGTGTGGCCGTACCTTTACTTGCGCTTAGTTACACGGCGTACAGTGGTCTGCAGCATCAGTGTCGTCTGGCTTATTGGCATTGTGTTTTTCATCTGTCCACAGCTAATAGGCCGTATGGACACCAAAAAATGTACATTTCAAAACCTGCCCGTTGGCTACTCAGTCTACAGCATCTGCTCCGTGTATGCCATTTCGGCGACAGTGAATATCGTCCTTTACAGCTGCATTTTTAAAACTGCTTCAAATCAGCGCCGTGCCTTGGATACACCAAGAGTTTCTTTTCTGAAGAACGTTTCTCGGAATAACTCCTACATAGACTCAACTGATCAGCATAACTGTACTGGAGAGAGAAATGAGGCTAACGAAAAGCCTTTGAACTTTGACAGTGATAAAGGGGCTTGCTCTTCGCATAGTGAACAACTTGCTTGTAGTAAACAATTTAATGTCTTGAACATTCTGAAACACAGCAAAGGTCTCATAAATAAGTCTACCCATTCCGGTTTGTGTGCTTACTTTCTAAAGCCGCAAAAATCATATAATGTAAAAGGTTGTAAAAATGAACAAGTAAATTACAGTTATATGGGAGAGCCGATTCCCACAACACATACACTTGGCAACCATGGCTTAAAGACCCAATGTCACATTCTCACCGGCGCCATAGGTGGAGGTAAGCAAAATCCTGTTTACAATGTTGATAATAAGCTCGATATGTCAAGGATAGATTCTAAATCAAAGTTGAACACCATCACACCCATGGCAACCAATACATTTTCAGCAACATTTGCAATAGATGCAAATAAAGCAGTGAATATAGACTTTGATAAGGAGATTGAGCTACAAAATCTAAAAGCACCAGGAAATTATGAGGCGACAAGAAATCTTAAAATGCAGCGATGGAATACTGTGTCTAACACTCTCGAAAGTGATCATGTCACTGCTGTGTCAAAGGTGCAAAAAGAATATGTTGTCACAGATCGTGTAGTTTTTTATCCTAAACTTTCTTATCCTAATACTATTCTACCTCACGAAACCTCTGCATCTTCTATAACCGATCCTGTGGGCCCAAGCAGCAGTACAGTGTCCAGCAAGACTGCGTTAACCCAAATCACCACCAGCCTGCCAACAACTACCACACCGACTACTCCCATGACAACTAATTCCACGACCATTCCGAATGCAGAGCGGAAACCCGACAGTCCAATAAAGTCTCGCACCCAGAGGAGTTTAGCTTTAGTAATGGTCCTATTCTTTGTTCACTTGGTGTGCATAACTCCCGCAGTTATCTTCTTGGCTGTTACATTACATGTCGACTTTTCTAAATATGCTTTGCTCGGCAAATCACTATCTCTCCTGGCTTTCAGTAATTCTGGCATAAATTTTGTTGTTTTCCTCATACTTCAAAAACCTTTCCGCAAAGCCGTGGCTCGTCAATTAGTTTTTTTCAAGATGCAAACAATTTAAAGCGTAAATTCTTAACTAGATTTAACTTTCCTTTACAATTAAATTACTTCCAAAGGGCATATATTGTCTTTATTTGTTTAATGATTTTACAATTTTTTCTTTAATCATTCTTTACATTTTACATGTCACATCCTTTTTAAGATGTTAGTTGTAACTACTTTTTTCAATGTTGCGAAACCATCTTATGACTATTTTTTACAAAACACTTTTATATTGTGTGGGGCTTGGATACCCCATACTTCAGTCTGTAAACTGAAGTGAGTTTCTTTATCCGAGACATAAAATTAAAAATCGGTGAAAGATGATAGAAAACTTGTTATATGAAAACGAAGGTTTCATCTCACTCTGAGCCGCTATTTCCAACAACTTCTTATGTACTAGATTGATATAACGCACTGATTTTTATTTCGGTGAAATCTTCTTGTAATGTCCTTTAAAAAAAAAGAAAAGGAAACCTCAAATGAAATATTAAACAAACCTCTTTGAAACCAGACCTTTGGAGATCTTATCTATGTAAATATTCGTATAAAACAATCCAGCACTGAACACAGAGTTTCGGACACGGTTGGAAAGAAAAAAAATTCATTTAGCTTTCAGTCTAACTGCTCTAGGATTAAAAAAAAACATTAAAGTGCATTAAAAAGGATTATATATGGTCTTGATATCTATCCTTTTACATACATGATCAGATATATGTCTTCACCTATCTCTCTTTACCTAGAATCTAGATATCTCGATAATTCTTATTGTAAAAACAAAATCTATATCTAGAACTTAAATCTTTTTGAAATTCTAAGCCTTAAAGTAGAATTTAGATTTTTTAGATCTAGATCTTAAACTTTTAAATTGAGTCTAGTTGCTGTGAGCATCTAGGGTCTAGACGTAGAACCTATGTCTAAGCAACTTTTTAGATCCTTTATTTAGATCTTACAATGAATCATCATATATTCCAGCGGTTTTAAAACCGCCGCCTGTATTGCATGCCTACTTTCAGTTTCATTCCTGCCTTCTTCATCAAGCTGTGTTTACAGGAAATAGTTCGCACATTCACCTTTCTTATATGAATCTCATTTTTGCTTTAAATTTTCAAAAACAACAACAACAACAAAAAAAAAAACAACAACAACAGCACTATTTTGGTGAACAATATTATAACCACACCGATCTTTAGGATAATTTACAACATCATGCCAAATATGAAGTGCCTAGGTGATCTGGAAATGCTCAGTTAGATGGTCCTCATTGTTCTCTTAGCTCCATTATTTATATGTCTATGAATGCGAGTTTAGATATTTCAAAAAATAAAGTTCATGGCAATATCTTTGTAGCTTCTCTATGATAAAAATATGTCATTTGCTTTACATTCTATGAAAAATTAAGCAGCAACTTTAAAATTTTCCTGCAATAAATTTTCCAACTCTTATAATTTTTTTACCGATTGTTCTTGCCTTAGTGGTCTATTAAAAAAAATTCACTGTTCTAAAGATCCTAAACTATCCGTTTTATGGCGAGAATTTTCAATGCTTGTTTGTAAACAAATATGGTTTTAAGATCATATGACTAATACAGACCACATATTTGTATGAGTTTTGCTAGAGATATTTTCCCTACCCCAAAAGAAGTTAAAATGCGGTTGATTCTTTTTCAACAAAAAATCTATTCTTTTTACCTGACCTAATACATTTGTTTGACTTTATAACCTCGAGAATAGCTTGTGTAAACTTTATTGAAAGTTACATCGTTCCGTTTATGAGTATAACCTAACAGCCAAAGTTGTGACATTTTATATCTATGATACAGCCTAAGTTGAAGAAGACAGGGACAATCTAAGGCACTCAAAAATGCTTAAAACTAGGCAAATTCTTCCGATTATTTTAAAAGTACATATATATATATATTACTTTTTTTTTAAAATCATAGGCAGAGTAGAGAATCCACTAAATCAGTTTGCAGTCGTAATAACATTAATTAAACAGAATCACAAATTGGTATTTATGATTTGTTTTACCCATATAGGACAGCAGCCTTGTATGTTGGGATATGTTACTTTTATTCTGCTGAGTCGATTTCCTTTTTAATTATTTCAAATTTTAACAGGCAAGCAGTTTGAGGTCACCAAGTTAAGGAGACATGTCTAGTATTTTGTAATCAGCGATTATATAGTGCTAAATCGTACTACTAGAAAAGCTTCCGATTGAACTGAAATTTGAGACGTGACCTATCTTGAAAACGTCGGCTGGAGTTAACAATTCTTTTTTTAGATAATGCAATTTTGCGAGGGTTATACCATTTATTTCAACCTGATGGACTCTGTCTAATAACCAGAAGTAGTAACAAGAGATCCGATGTTGTTTTTTTCCAATGTAATTTACCATTCGTCCCATATTAATCATTCTTATTTTTCTTATCTTAAGTTTGTGCACAACCGTGTGTATCTTAATCCGCGTAAATGCTTTTAAATGTAATATGTATCTTATGTATCTTTTTTTTTTATTTTAGTGCAGACGCTAACGCATAAAGCCGATTGATGGCATGGCCGCTTTTAGATTTTGCATCTCTTATAAAGAAGACGCAATTTTATTGTTTTTCCGCTCATCGCATTCTCGAGGAGAAAATTACACAAAACCGACCTAGTTGTACAGGAATTCTCTCTTTAAGAAGCCGCAATATGTTCATACTTTTGCAAAAAGTACTATATACAAATTTTGAGTCAATGAACACCAACTTTCAAGACATATCCGTAAAAATGCGACGGTCAAAGATTTAGTCTCGTTCACATCCCAAAACTTCGGAAAAGATCTCTTGACATAACAAAGTATGAAATATGAGAACCAGTACTTACCGTAAACACAAATAAGTTTTAAATTTACAATTCATCAAAAACACTCTACAGAACCAAAATTAAAGGAAAAATAGATCACCACAAAGAAAATTATAACCCTGAAAGTTAAAGCTGAGAGTTATGAATTCCTCACCGGTTTATGGCCAGGCTCTAACCCGGCCAGACCAGGCAATGACATCCCTGCCAGCAGTTTCAGGATGGCCGTAGAAGTCACGTGAGTTAATACCGGAGTATCTAACTCTTCACGGCGGGCATTGGCGTAGGCTACCACAGTATTACCAGCCACGACAGAGGTAGCTCCTGCCTCGGTCGCCTGTTTGAAATAAAATTAATATCGTTTTGTCTCTGATTTAGCAGCTCAAAAAGATTTAGTTCTTAATTGTTTTCGCACCCTCAGTACCTCTAGCAGAATGCTTGGTATTGCACGAGGGAACTCCTATACTGCAGGAGAGACCATTTTTCCTGGTGTCCCTGGGTAATCGGAATTGTGGGGGAGAATATCCAACAACGAGTTTTTCCTTGTTTTTAAAGAAGTGAAAAAGATGTGCAAAACTTTTCTCGTGTTTTAATGGAACGATAGAGATAGATAATTTGAATTTACCAGTGCTATATATGAATATATACCCTAACGCATAATTTTATCGAAGTGGAGTAGAACGAATCACCAGAAAAATTAATAGACCAAAGATTTGCTGGATGAGAATGGAAACTATACCAGTTTAGGGAAGACATTTGTTTGCATATATGCAGAGCCACATATTCACTCCAACGATCACGAATCGAAAGTGAAGAGTATAAAGCAGTAGTGTGGGAGAAAAGAAAAAAAAAGGCAGTAAATTGACAAACGATAGTATCATAGGTGACATGAATATGGGAATTGGATATTGTTTTCGAAAAGCCGTACGTGGATTCGCTAGGAACGTCTATGTCTATAGTTTAATGCAGCATAATCTGCAAATTAGGTTACACGCCTTGTAACGGGGCCATTTAGGTTACATCTCCAATCCCTGTCTACATTGTTTTGTGGTTTTCACAAAGCTTTTTATCTATGACCCTTGACATAGATTTTGGTTTGTGGTTTGTTTGATTTCTTTTTTCGTTCGCTCTCTTTCTTTTTACGTTTCCAATCACTAGTATCAATAGGTCCTAGGAATAGCCTCGGCTATGCAAACTTTTGTCTTTGTATGACTGCCTCACCTTTTTTTTCTCTTTCCAGGTTAGCGTGTATCGTAAAAAGTTTTTAAAAGTTTTGTACGAAGACAAAGACTGGGACCTTCCAAACAATTCGAGTGTCGAGTCAAATTAAGAAAACGTTCTCATTAAAGTTATTCTGTATTTCAATCTCCCTTTCCGCCTGGATTAGGTTCTTTGTGTGATTCAGACAGACAGACTGGAAGACAGGCCGAGAGAAAAGAAGTAGAAATAAACTAAGAACATGAACAAGAGTGCTAACCTGGCTGATAGCATCGAAAATGGCAAATGTTCCTCCTTGAAACATGCTTTCCTCAATAACTCCCATAGGTCCTCCCATTACTATAGTCTTCGCACCGGCAATGACTTCAGCAAACTTGGCCCTTGATTGGTCTCCAATGTCATAAGCCATCTTACCTATTGAAAGCGAGGTGCGGATCACAAAGAGAGAGAAAGCCAGAGACAGAGTCAAACAGATAGATAGACAGAAAGAACAAGAGAGGTAGAGAGATAAAATAGAAAAGAAAAAGGGAACAGAGAGAAAGATGGAGAGAAAGAGGTTGAAAAAAAAAACGAAACAGAGATGGAAAACAAAATTTTTGCGAAATATGGATGTTTATCTACTGAGTTATTCCTCCTGCATTAGGAAAAAACGACGAAAATGAAAAGGACACAGAAGCATATAGATACTGAAATAGAACACTATGATTAATGCAGATGTCTGACGACTTCACTGCTTATCTTCAATCGAATTCAGAGAACAGAGACGTATCATTGTGTGTTAGAACTTACTTTCCCAATTTTTTTTTTAATTAGCATTGTTTAATCAATTTATTATGCACGAAATTTGACTTCGTTTCTATATAAATTGACATCTCCAGTTTTTTTGGGGAAACTTAGAGGACGAAAAATTAATCAAAGAACTAACAGCAACTAATAAGTTCACATTGGAATGGAATCACACCGTGATTAGTTATTATATAAAGTGAAGCAATACATCCCATTGTAAATAACCGTGATTAGTTATTATATAAAATGAAGGAATACATTCCATTGTAATTTCAACTCTTCAGTTTTACTGCGTTTATTTACGCATTCTTATTTTCCTTTTTAAAAATTTATCTACATTTTTCTATACCATTGTAGAAGAAAAAAAACATCATAAAATTCAAGTGTCCAAAAAAGTTTTAAAACCACCTGAGAGGGGCCTATGATTAGAGCCAAAAGCAAACCTTCAGGGATTCCCTCCTCTTCATTCGCTAACGAGACAGCAGTCTCCGCGTCTGGACTGGCCGCGACAAGGAGGTCGAGAGGAAGGTGGATGACCACCTCTTTGGCAGCAGCCTCGGCCATTATCTGGGGGACTTGCTCCTCCACAGCCTTGTCGGTTGGAGAATCACCGGTGGGCATGTTACGCACAGCAGCGAGGAACGGCAATGCCAAAGCTTTTAAAATACAAATAACATTGAGAAAGGATAAAAAAGAATTTATGATAATACAATTTCATGAAAAATTGAGAGCGAGTTATTGAGCTGGACGAATTGGAATAAAGAGATATATTCATTGCAAGAACTATAAAGGCGTTTTTATGAATAATGAAATCAATATTTTGCATTTTAGGAGCAACACAAAGAAATTCTAAAGATGTGAGTTTTGCATATCCATATTTAATGCTTCAACTAATTAATTGTTTGAGATTAATAAGTATTAAAATTATAAACACCTGCGTATTCTCGAAATCCCATTTAATAGCATTTCCATGAAGCGATAAGTTCTGCTGAGAAGAGCTAGAACGAAAGCAGAAAATCTAAATGCAAAGTAAAATAATAGAAAACCTCAGAGATATAACCTACAGCAGAAATTTCTCCGAAACTGAATGAAATTACAGAAAAGGAAAGCGCATGAGAAAATCGAAACCGGGTTATTATTATCGATTAAAGTCAGCAAAAAAAAAAAAAAAAAAAAAATCAGAGATTATGATTGGGTTATTCAATCATTGCCATCATAAATGACAACAATTTCAACAAAAGTGCTTCTTGCGAAGTGGCCGTTGTCATGACTGTCATAATTTTTTTTTTTAATGAAAATCAGAAAGTTAACCAATTTCCTTCACTTTTTCCAATTTATTTATCGCCTGTCCTACCTCCACCAATGATAATCTCGTCTACGGTATCCAAAAGACCCGGAATGAGATCAAACTTCTCCTGGATATTGTCCCCGCCGAGTATCGCCACAAGAGGTCGATCGGGTGTCTGCAGTGATGTGGCCATGAACTTGAGTTCATGTTCGATGAGCGGACCACATACCATCACGGGCACCTTTATTCCGGCTACAGAGCTGTGCGGCAAGTCTATCGTATTTATATCGTCCATGATATAAACGTCGATCACACGGTTTAAGGCGGCCCTACACGTAAACATTTTGAAAGAAGCAAAGTGATATGGTGTTGATTATAAAACTGAAGACAATTAATTTGCTCAGGGTCAATAATAAGGGCCACTCGTGAAATAAATTTAAAAAAAAAAAAAAAAAAAAAAAAAAAAAAAAAGAGATTTATTGAAACAAAATAGGCTCCTTCCCCTGTCTCTGTATTTTTTAAAATTGTACCATGCCTGTTATTTATATCACAAAAAATTATGTTTACATTTTCAAAGAGATGGAGAGCATGCTCCTGTATGAAAGCTTTAAAGAGAGATTTCTAGCAAGTTGTTAATACAGATGTCTAATTTTAAGCATCATAATTTGAATAGAAGATGGATCTGCGTTATCTTGACCAAAATCGATTACGAATCTTTTGAATTGTGATTGGCGTATCAAAATTATATCTTTAAAGTCTTTCTGATCTCTCTCTCTCTCTCTCTCTCTCTCTCTCTCTCTTTCTCCCTCTCTCTATTTATATATATATATATACATACATATATATACTCAGAAAAAATCACCTGAAAGTGGCCACCTGATCAGCGAATGCTACCTCCATATCAGCATCTGACTCTATCTTTATATCAGCACCTGACTCCATATTTATATCGGCATCCGACTCCATTTTTATATCAGCACCAGCCTCCATCTTTATTTCAGCATCTGCATTCATCTCCATTGCAACGTCTGTGCCTTCTCCGCCCTCCCCATCCTCTCCGGCTTCTTTTGTTTTCATGTCTTCCTTCTTTTCGCCCAACTTTCTCTTAGGCATGTAACCTTGCTCTTCCGGGTGAAATCGAAGATTCTCTAGAAGGAACACACTTCCTGGCCATGGGTCCTCGCAAACAGCCAGGGTTTCCTCATCTGATTAGAGAAGTTGAAAGGGCGATAACTATTCGAAGTTAAAATCAGATGTAAAAGAAAAGTAAAGATTTATTTCTGAACATTCAAGAATTCCACAATGTTTAAAAATAATGTCCATGGTATTTAAATTAATCTAAAAACAAAATCAAGCACTTGCCTTGTCTTAATGGCTATCCCGTTAACAAGGAAGTAGAGACACCCAAGCATAGTTTAAAAAAAAACAAAAACCGTACATTGCAATGTGAAAACCCTTGTGGGACTTTCACCTTTAATTCACAAAAATAGGCAAGCAAACTGTGCGATAAAGCATTATTATGCATGAAACGACGGTGCCCAGCTCCAAATAATTCATTTTTAACAATCCTAAAAAAAATACCTCCAATAATATTCTTAAGCATTGCTAGCTGCGAGATTCGCCTGCTACCCACCAACGATGTCCGCCATGAAAGTTACTGGTCTGCCCAACTGTTGATCCAATGCTCTCACTATAGGCTCCATGGACAGCTCTGGGACGGATTGGCCGTCCGGATTTCCCCGGTGGCTGAAAATGACCACAGACCTGGCGCCCATCCTCAGCGCTTTCTTGATCGTGTTGGATGCTGAGACCAGCTTGACAATCCCTTGATCAGGTATCACGAAATCGCCGTCCTCATTGGTTTCCACCGGCACATCCAGGTCTAAGCGAATGCCTACTCTCTGATTGGCCAAATTGCATGTTCGCATAGGTCTCACATTCAGGTCATACTGCCCGAAACATTGAAAAATGATATGTGAAAATATACTATTTTTCCCCTTTTTTTTGGTGTGTGTTTATTTCCTTATTTTAAAGCTTTAACATTGAAAATATTCATGCCAAAATTCATACAAAACAACTTTCTTCAGCATTGATTTTACTCAAATCTAAGAACTTTCCCGAGGTCTCGTTAAACTTGATCGTTCGCTTATCTATCTTTACACTCAACTCTTCAACCCCTCCCGCAACACTCTCATTCCCCCAAAAGAAATTAAACTTAAAAAAACAACAACACACACACTCACACCTTTAACATACGTGAATTGATACGTCTCAACGACTTGGTACTTTTGTGCCTTTAGCAACCTCACTTACTGATAGACTGATCATTATGAAAAGAGGCTCAGATACCCGCGCTCAGTTTTCTACTTTAAGCACAAAACTTGCCTACATCTCTAAAAATTTCTGTAACAATTAAAGCCAATTAAAAACCACTTGATTCCAATCTCCTACATAATCCAGCATGCGTTTATTTTTCCATCACCCATTCATTCAATGCAATATAAAAACAACGGTACATGTATTTAGTTTTTTACCACTGGCTGCAAAGGATTTACGCCAGAAGACAAATTTTCGATCATGGTGTGAAATTAAACCTTTTATAAAACATGATTTCTTTTTCGCCCATGTTGTGAAAATTATATTTAAACATTATCCCCAGAAGTATGTTGATTACCCGAATCTTTGGAAGATCAGTCAGCATTGCTACCCCAGGCAACGCCTTCTTTTCTAGCATCTCCTCGCTGGCGCCACCCCACATCACTGACTTCATGTCAATTTCAAATTTTTGGGCGCAGTTGACTGTTTCCTTGTCGCCCAAAATGACTGTTGCCCCTCGCTGGGTAGCCTGGAGACCAAGGGAAAAAATTGTAATATTTAAATACATATTGAGAGGAAATCTTAAACATTTTATAAAATTAGGCCAATATATTTCTTTATGCCTTTTTTTAGTTTATACTCTAAGCATCATATTCCTTATTTCAAACTTGAAAAAGGCTTATGTCCAGCATTCCTCTCTGCCACCCTAAGATACCTTGTTTTGTTTTCTTTCTTTTTGTTACTTTTCAAATTCAAACTCCTCAATCCGACTTCAGACCTTTTTTAATCAAATGTAATAAAAAAAAAAAAGCATTTAGAAATGTGTAGCTTTACCTCGACTATGGCATCCGCCATTGCTTTGCTACCTTCGGAGAAACTGTCAAACTCCCACGCACCAGGTAGACCGCTCCATACGATAGTTTCAGCTCGAGAAATAGTATCGGCGAACATTTCCCGAGTCCTTTCTCCAATATCTACGCCTAACTTGCCTTGAAATGAAAAAATTAGTCTGCTTTTCATGTGTGGGCCTTCATACCAAAAAAAAAAAAGACAAAAAAAAAAACAAAAAAAAAACAACAACAACAACAACAAAATGAATAATGCTTATCGACTTATTAAATATGTTATTGGAAATAACTGTGCGCAGGATAACTTTAAATGGCCTGATTTCTGGCCTCTGTTCTCGAAAAAAATAAGGTTAACTAGTATTGACCTAAACAGTAATCATATGTAGGCCCATCTTTTTTTTTTTTTTTTTTCTTTTCTTTTCTTCTTCTTCTTCTTCTTCTTCTTCTTCTTCTTCTTCTTCTTCTTCTTCTTCTTCTGTTCCTTCTTGTTCTCCTTCTCCTTCCCCTAATCCTACTCATTCTACTTCTCTTCTTCTTCTTCTTCTTCTTCTTCTTCTTCTTCTTCTTCTTCTTCTTCTTCTTCTTCTTCTTCTTCTTCTTCTTCTTCTTCTTCTTCTTCTTCTTCTTCTTCTTCTTCTTCTTCTTCTTCTTCTTCTTCTTCTTCTTCTTCTTCTTCTACTACTACTACTACTACTACTACTACTACTACTACTACTACTACTACTACTACTACTACTACTACTACTACTACTACTACTACTACTACTACTACTACTACTTCTACTACTACTACTTCCTCTTCTCCTCTTTTTCCTCTTCCTTTCAATCGACCTCTCCCCTTGCCCCTTCTCCTCTTTCTCCTTCTACTCCACCTTCTTCTTCTCCTTCGAGCAGGGGAGAGGTCAGACGGCTACGTACTTCTATCCCTACAATTAGACGTGCGGTAGCCCACTGGTGCGCTAACCGTACGCCTTTCTCAGAAAAAACCTGCACTTAGTCGAGGTTTATCAAAACAATCCACCACTTAATTATCTTTGAGAAAGTCTTACCCTCAGGAATACCCGTGTCCTCATCAGCTGCCGCCGGCGGAGCGTCCTTGTCTAACGGGTCGGCCACAACAAAGTCGATCGGAAAATACAGTTTCACGTCACCCGCCATGGCTTTTTGATGAATTTGCGGAACTAACTCCGCCATTTCGTCGTCAAACGGAGAAGCTCCTATTTCCATGTCGTTCAGAATCTGAACGATTTGTACACTTACATTATTTTGTCAAGAAGTACCCACATTTCTAGGTTATTAATGGTGTAAAAAAAAAGAAAAGAAAAGAGGAGCTTTCACACTTGTAAAATGTCGATCTGTACAAAATATATCATTTAAGTTTAGTTTCTATTGTAAGGTGGTGAGATTCAGGGCAGCCAATATTTTTAGATTGCCTAATGCATTTGAAATCTATTTGCAAATGTTTATCACGATACCTGTTTCAAAAACTGCAAAAATTTCTCCATTTAAGACTCTTTTAACAATGAGATAAATTAAAGTAAAAGGACTCATTATTTCCACGCCGTTAGCAATACAAATCATGCTAAAATGCAATTCAAAAACGTGAATGGTTCAAACAGTTGTACACGATTAAGAGATTCTGAATAACTAAGAATGTCTATTTCTGCTTTTTTTTTTTTTTTAAACCACCTCTTGCACATAGCATCGTTAAAAAAGGACTCAAAGGTGAAAATAGACGACACCCGTTGGAACAAATTGATCCAGCACTTTTTTCGACAATCTACATATTATTAGGAAGCAACTTGGACATTTTTTTTCAATTATTTTCTTGAATTATGAACGTGGATTCATTATGATTAACCAAAAATGGTATCATTTGTGCTTCTAAACAATCTGAGTCCAGGCTTTATCAACTATGATCCGCCACTTTTGTTACATCAAACACTACACGATACATTTATGGCGTACAATCAGATCATGAATGCCTTAAGCCGTTATAACTAGTTTTGTGTTGGGACACTTTCTGTGTATGGAAGATAAATGATAGATTGTCAAGAAACAATATTAAGTTGTTTTTTTTTTTTTGTGAAGGGACATTTTGACTTTTACATTTTCTCTTTTGCTCCCTATTGATGGATTAATGCTTTGCAAGTGTTGATTGATTTGGTAATTTATCGATTGAGAGATTGATATTTTGAATCGAGCCATCAACGTAAAATCAAGCCATACGTTTTGAAATCCCCGCATAAGATCATAGTGTGAAAGACAAGGCTGTGTTAAAGTAAACCAAAATGATCTGATGACTATGAACTCAACATAAAAATTTTCAACTGACTACATAATAGAGTGCCGTCCCTTTGATAGTATCAGCTCATCTTAGATTCTTCGTAGTTTTGATGTTAAATTAATGATTAACTTATGGTGTGTGGAAATAAGTGCAGCATAGTTTGACAATACCTATATGTGGATATTATTAGTGTGGAAAAACCTACCTATTTAAAAAAAGGGAGGTGTTGTAGGTTCTCGGTAACGCAAAAACAATGGCACGGTTTTTTCTAAATTGTGAACTGATTCTCTCATTTGTTTTTCATTACATGACAATATTCTGAAGAAGTTTATATATCTTAATAGTAAATCCATATCCATATTCAAAATTAGCCTGAATTTAAAGACAAAGATAATAAGGCTGGACAACCTTGTTCATGATTGGCGTTGTTTGTTGTGAACAAAAAAATAGCTCGAAAATTAACATTATAATTGGTGCAAATAACAGGTACTAGCCCTGGCCATATTGCCCTCAGTTTTTCAGAAACACGCACGACATCCCACATTTTTTCCTACGTAGCACATAAGTTGGATCTTTGAACTCTTTAGTGACTGACCTTGAGAAAGGTGAAGGCCATCCCGCCCGTTATGATCATATCGGTAACACTGTTCAGAAGATTCTCGATCAGCTCGATCTTATCAGAGAGATTATCCCCGCCCATAATGGCCAAGTAGGGCAGCCGAGGTTCCTCAATAGCTTTTGAAAATCTTTCCACTTCCTTTTTCAAATGAAGACCTCAAAAAAGAGATAGAACTTAGTCTGTTTTATCAGAAAAAAGCTATGTTCCAACGAAGCATCCATGTTGTATAACCGCTACAACTTAGTCTATCATTACCGTTAATGTTGATAATTTTAATCATCACAACATCGGCATGTCCACCAGCAACAAACCGCATATCACCCTCACTTTCAGGACCATTAACAACACCAACCCATAAGTCGTCACCACAATAAAAACCAGTACTAACACCAAATCAAAGATCATAATAACATCACTTTTGCCAGCATCACCATAAATCATCCTTGTCAGCAAGTATTATCACCTTGTGTATCGCGCTAATTGAATAACACCTTGACCTAAGATGAATCTTTTGCGGTATTGAGATGCTATTTTTTTTGTATTATTATTATGTTGATGAATATCCCTTCAGAAGTGTTATACGATAAAAAAACAACACCAACTGCTCAATGATACTTGAAAACTGATGCGTTTTATGGGGATGTGGAAAATAGAATAAATAAAAAACGATGTCTCCCTCTCAACAATCAAACTGAAACTGACTGTTTTTGTTTTTTTTTTCTTTTGTTTTTTTTTTGTTTTTATTTTTTTTCTATCTCAGGCCTTGTTAAACAAGAGAACAAACTAAATTTAAGCCTGTCTGGTAGAAATCCTGCAAGAATTTTCTGCATACTTTCTTAAATATTCCACTGAGCAACCTCTCTCTACAAAATGTCGAAAAAAAATTAACACCCCTCCCCCCCCCCTCCCCACACACACACATAGACACATGAACAAATAGCATGAACCATGGGGTCTGACAATATTATAAGCACCTGCAACTCTCAGTGGTAACTCGATTCCAACAATTGAGCTGTGTGCTCTGTTTGAAGTGCCGAACGCGTCGTTGACGTAAATGTCTCCTAGTTTTTGCAGCGACTTCCGAAATATCTGGATGTCTTCAGGAGATACCCTTTCCTTTTCACCATCGTCGTTCACAAATTTCCCTTCTTCCTCTGGATGGAATCTATTCAGATATAAAAACTTGGACGATATCGTTTTCAATTCTCAAATCTCACCATCACTATACTTTATTAAAGGATAAGTTCTGATAATCTTCAATATTTAATTATCTCATAAGATTAAAGCCTGAAGTGTTCCACTGAAGTTAAATAAAACAGCAAGCAAACTCAAAATAACTGTATCAAGTAAAAAAAAAAAAAAAAGGAACGGCAGTATAATAACAATTCAATTTTTAGTGTGTAACTTGTTCGTTCACTTTTATTTCGGGATTGTTTTAACAAAATCCAACTAATAGTTAATTTCGAGAAATAGAAATTACACTTTCAATACTTACATCAATAATTAAGCCATGTTTAAATGCACAGGTTTGAACATGTTCATTTAAATCTTTCACTTCGAGGATAAGCATACAAACAGACAAAATCGCAGTTCAAAGATTTTTCTCTATTTTCTTGTGAACATACATTGGAATTATTTATATTCAAAATAAGCCAAAAATTGAGGTGGGGCCGGTAGTTGGACTGAGAAATGTGTGTTTTTACGTTCATATCCAAACAGATTTTATTTTTTAAGCCAGTATTTTTCTTCTTAAACCAACCTTAGATTCTCTAACAGAAAGACGGAACCAGGCTTAGGATCAGCGCACACTTCCTCCACGAAGTCTCCAACACAGTCCTCCAGGAAAGTGACAGTCCGGCCTCCCAGAAGAGATTCGAGCTGTGCCGCCACAGGGCGGAGGCTGCGCTCCGGTACAGCGCGACCCTCAGGTCTGCCCATGTGGCTCATCAGCACCACACTCTTGGCACCTTAAAGTTTGGGGTGAATTTAAAAAAAAAAACGTGTTTGATCAAGAGTGCGCTATTAATTAGACTTGATAAAAACTAATACTCCGGAGACTTTCCACAATGTTAAAAGAATGATTATTGTAATCTTTTAAGTTTTACTCAAAACTG
>JAWDGP010000724.1:1335000-1362500 GCA_033675545.1 Elysia crispata
ATAGGGTTTAAAAAACATTCACTTTGATATTCCCAAAAACATTCTTCGTGAGTTCGATTCCCATAACGTCTATAAGGTTGCTTAACTGGAGCTTCTGCGCGATTCGAACTTGTTCTATATACAAAAAGGCTTGATATCAAATTGTTCTGAGTGAATTTTATATCAAACGAACTGAAGTAAAAGAAAAACCCTTTTAATTCTCCTTCTTGTGTTTCCTCATTTACTTCAGAGGTATATATTTCATTAAAACCTTTTATTCACACCTCTGAGTCGCCGAGATCCATTTCCTCCTCTAGGTACTCGTCGGGGATTTCAGGGTCTAATACAAGCAATGGCGATTTGGTGTTTTCGACTTCAGGTTCTGCATCGTTTTTCTCTTCCCCCTCTGCAGGATCCGGCCCACCTGAAACGTTTATTAAATATAAGTAAAAAGAAAAAATTGAATAACAGCTATGAGTGATAGATTAAAAGCAGTTTCTAATAATTGTTGGTTTTAAAAGAGACCTTTGGCCAAATAAATAGAATTTTCATCATGTACACGAAACGCATAATGTCTAGGAAATGATTTATACTAAAATTTGTTCTGCTATTTATCATTTCATAACAATTATGGTGATGAAGAAGAGTACAATTAGTTTTAAACTTCGATTCAAAACTTTCGCGATTCCATGATGTAAAAATGAAGCGAATAGAATTAAGATTATAAAGAACGCAAGAGAGGATAGAGAGATGACTGAGCAATGCTTCATCAGCTGTATTTTTAGCTGCATCCCAAGTCATATCATTTTGTAACAACGTTACAAACCCCAACAAAATGAAATAAAAATTATCGTTTGCCTGTTCTGCGCTTAGGCTTTGAATTTAAGATAGATAAGAACTCTCAGGTTTAGTTGAATTCTGAAGTTTGAAAGCCACTTCAGCGGAAAATACAATTAAATGGAAAGAAAAGAAGAGTTACAAAAAATAGTAAACTGAAAGCACTCTTAGTTTGTAGCCCAATTGATTGTATTGGAGTCAATTGTGCAAGCACTTGGCATTGTTAGTTGCATTAATTTTCTTATTCTTTTGGTATCTAATGTTAGAATTACCCATCGTTATCTCCTATGCTAAATTCAAATTATTTGGTAAGCAGGTTTGGCATAAACCTTTAATTTATACATGCATTAATGCAGAGAGAGGGAGAAAGAGAACGAGAGAGAGAGAGAGAGAGAGAGAGAGAGAGAGAGAGAGAGAGAGAGAGAGAGAGAGAGAGAGAGAGAGAGAGAGAGAGAGAGAGAGAGAGAGAGAGAGAGAGAGAGAGAGAGAGAGAGAGAGAGAGAGAGAGAGAGAGAGAGAGAACGCTAAACTACGCTGATTATTCCTTGAGATTAAGTTTTCATCTCTTGTTATCAAGCAGTGATCTGAATACAAGAATTTTGAAATTAACTGAATTTCTGTACTACCATATAATTATTTTAAATTTATATTAAATCGTTCGTGTAGCTCCATAAGTTTCATGCAAGTTCTTCTGATAGTGTTTTGCCAATGTCTTTTTATTGAAATATTAAGTGTTATTGGTATTGGTGCGGTTGGATGAATTCTCTTGTTACCTTCTTGTTCTGCATCATCACTCATTTCGTCATCCATTCCTTGGGGCCCTCCCCTTCTCCGTCGTGTTGAGGACGCAAAGCTGGCATTTGTATCAGAACCCTTGATAAAGAAGGAAAGGAGGAAGAAGTAAACAATTAAATGATAAAATCGGAACTGATAAAACCATATTCTCAACGGATATTAATGTTTCTGAGATACAATGTATCTCAACCAACAGATTTATTGGGGAAAATGATGTTCTTAAATATTACGCCGGCTGTTTTTTTTTTTGTGTTTGTTGTGAAATCCCTTTAAACATACGTGTCAAACTTTCTCTTGCTTGTACACATTGGATAGGCAAAGTTATATACTGACCTTCTTCATTTTCCTTGTGGAGAGAAGTAAGGTCATGGGATGGCCAAGAGGCTCATGTATGTCTAATCTTGAAATTCCGTTAAGAATATAAGTAACGTAACATACTTTTGTAAATTTAATTCTCATAATTTCTAAACCACAATGTTTTTTGCTTTCCACTTTTGTGTGTATGTGTGTGTGTGTGTGTGTGTGTAAATTGCCACGAATATGATATTACAAAAGATCTTGCTGGTTGTCCACAGAGCTCTCCAACTCCCAAACACTCGATTACATTCGCCCAGTTCTTCATGGAAGTTACCGAGGCAGTAGACTCAAAGTCGTCCAGATAATCCTGCTCAAATCTACTCTCATCAGCATGATCCCCTCGGCGCCCGCTGCTACTGTCATCAAAGCTTGCTACATGGTTGACGTTGTCATCGACGCCAGACCAAAGTCTCCTGCTATCAGCATCTTCAGCTCCGAGATCGCTGTGACGGTGGCCGAGAACGTCATCGTCCTCCTCATCATCGTCCGCTGCTCGGGAGTTAGACATGCTGTAGTCGTTTCCCTTCACTCCAGCAATCATATCTTCCAGATCTGGGAAACCGATTGAAGATATGTGTGCCCAGGATAACGTGTAAACGTTGGAATAAGAAAACAAAATTTTTTCCGACCTTCTCCATACATCTTCGATATTCTCCCCTGTCAATTTGAAAGTTCTTTGCCCAACCTAATTACAAACTGCATAACGATCACAAATGACTTTTATCATTTTCACCACCCTTCAGCTTCTCGTGATCTTGATCATCATCATAAAATTACTTATTAGCGCATTATTGAGAGATATAGAATCATGCTGACTGCCTGTGGGCGATGCTTTGAAAGATCACTTAAATGACGATTTATTTCAAGCTCCATAACCAGCCTATACTTGCATCAACAGTAGTAGAGTTGATGCAGACATGTGAATAAAATGCGATTTTGATTAAAAAAAAAAAACAACAACAAAAAACCAACTGAACTGCACATTAGAGATGGTACTAGATTTCTAGGGGGGAGGGGAGGAAGAAGAAAGTGGGAAATATAAATAATTATAGGCTGCATCGTTTGAAGCAAGAAAATTAAAGAATTAAAAGAATATGCAAATATCCCCACAGTTCTCGACTTAGACCTGATGAAATACATGGCAGAATAAGAAGAGTTGTACAAGAACCTGAATCTTCCTCGTGTGAGCCCAAATCGCTCTCAAAGCAAGCCCGGAAGTAACTGTTGCCCTGTCCCCACGGGCTTGGGCAGTACCCGTGGTTGCCTGACATGCTGTGGCCAGGGCAGGAGATGGCGCGAGGTCTGGGCGGAAAAGATACAACAGTGCAAAGACGTTTTCTACTCTTATTTAAATTTTTTTGTTTTTTTCAATGTATTTTTTACATATTCCCAGCTTTTAATTTAAAGTTTACATAACACTTTCGTGATGCTGACTCGATCTAGATACAGGCTTATGCCTTTGTCTAGAAATAAGGAGAGGACTGCTTTTAATTAAGTGAAAAAAGAAGACCTCTGAAGTTGAATCAGTACCGTACAAAATAATGATGAAATGAAAAGGACCATACCCTAACTTATATCTAGAACTAGATCTTAATTTCAGGTAATAAATCTAGATCTTATTTATTTTATTTCGTCAAAATTCGGAGTAAGCTCGTCTGCATCTAGTAGTGAGTTCTACCTCCTAAATTTTTCGCAGGTTTCCATTTCTGGACTGTAGGGAATTTCTGAGATTTGCAATTCATGCCAACATTCCTTTTTGCTGCTTTTTTAATCCAAACAAAATCTAAATTCTACCCCATCCCATGTTAAACCTATCTATATAGGCTCATCGCCCCCCAAGCTACGTATTGCACGCCAAGTGCATGATGGACTAATACAGTTTCCTTTTTTTCCGTTCTAAATAACTACGTAAATGAGTGTCCATTAAACGTCACTGAATGTTCAAAACCCACACCTCTTTCATACATAATAAAGACACCGAAAAGAAGTGTGCAATTTTCTCTTTAAAAAGACTGAAGGAAGCATGCTGAACTAAGTAGCGTAACCTCAAGAAAAATATCATAGAAAATCGAAAAGTTCACAGAAAATTCATCAGGTACAACTTATACTGTTAATAGAAAGGATGCGAAGTCTTTTAAAAGCACAAGAACTACCAATTATCCTTTCAAATGATTAAAAAATATCAAACAACGCAAATCAACAAAAAAATATAATAGACGCTCTAAATTAAAAAAAAAAAAAGAAAGAATCGTACAGAAAAAAGTTACACAGCTTATAATGATCGCTGGCTGTAAAAACCTTGAAATAATAAAAAAAAAAAAAAAACCCACTTCATTAGAATTTTATTTGCGTGTGTGTCGGCGTCTGTTAATTTTTATCGGTGTTTAATAAACATATTGGCAAATATTGCTTGGATCAACACAATCTTTGATCTATTAATCAACTTTAACACCAACACTGCAGGACGAGGGGACGCATCTGTGGTGTAGTGCATTTACTCTTATACATGAAGACCAAAGTTTTAAATATCTTCAGTCACCACAGTATTAAGTGCCCGTTAAGATTATTATAAATAATAAAAAAAATTTATGCACGGAGATAAGACTAACCTTATAAGCCATCATTATTGTGCTGTAATTATCAGCAGAGTTTAGCCATCAGTAGAGTGTCCTCATTGGTGTCATGTTATCCTCAGTGGAGTGTCATCATCGAGATGTTACAATCACCTAGATGTTGCTACTTTACATATAAGAAAGCATTGTCGATGTTGCAGGAGTAGTAATTTTGTATGGGATCGCATTCTTCATCTTCATATCATGCGAGATATCGAAATGGTTATCTCCAATGACCATGATCCGAGTGGCAGGACGGTTCTGAGATGTCCATACTTTGTCTTCTTGTCTTGTGCGTCGATATACTAGTTCGCGGTAAATCAATCAGGACACTCGTTCAACGAAAGGGACATCACTCTGGTCCTACGTTTAGAACACTCTCGATCCCAAGGTCCCCAAAAGATTTGTCAGCATGTCTTCTATCCTGGCATTTTTCCATGTCATCTCAGAAGCGTGATGATGGGACAATAACGGCAGTAGGTGACATCATAGCTCCTCCAATTTCAATTGGGCGCCAATAGTAATTGGCCAAGAGGATCCAGCTTCCTTGTCCGTCCGTTAGTTTCGGCTTTGTATGGGAGCTTGGCCATGCTAAATGTGCGTTAGTGTCATTTTGTCTCCATCAAGCGCTCTGATATTTAGACGGGATCTGACCCCACTACCAGATCTCCAATCCGAGAATCAAACCAGGATCTCCTGCATGTCAATCCAATGCACTGCCAACTGGCGTCCTTCCTTTCTCGCACCCGGCCATGTTTATCAAGTTGATTTCGTCGCATGTCTCACATTCCCCGCCCCCATGCTGAGATCAGTCCTCTCCATTTCCTGTTATGACTGTTATTCTTTAAGAGAGAGAGATAGATAGATAGAGAGAGAAAGAGAGAGAGAGAGAGAGAGAGAGAGAGAGAGAAAGATAGATAGACAGAGAGAGAGATAGAGATAGAGATAGATAGATAGAGAGAGATAGAGAGAGATAGAGAGAGATAGAGAGAGATAAAGAGAGAGATAGAGAGAGATAGAGAGAGATAGAGAGAGATAAAGAGAGAGATAGAGAGAGACAGACAGAGAGAGAGATAGAGAGAGACAGAGACAGAGAGAGATAGAGAGAGAGAGACACAGAGAGAGAGATAGATAGATAGATAGAGAGAGAGACACAGAGAGAGAGAGAGATAGATAGATAGATAGATAGATAGATAGAGAGAGAGAGAGAGAGAGAGAGAGAGAGAGAGAGAGAGAGAGAGAGAGAGAGACTAATGTCAATTCTAGTCTATAGTAGATGGATTTAGTTAGTGTTGAAAATAGTGGTTTAATATGATTAAATCATGAGAACCTGTCATCTATCGCAAAGTCCAAGAAAAATTGACATGATTTACCTAGCCGTTTATAAGTACCGGTATTAGAAAAAATGTTGATGAGAGAAAAGCGTTGGTGCGTTTTCTTAATGATATTATCATGCGTCTTTTTTTTTTTAAGGGGGATATTCCTGAGAATGATTAGTACACGCCAATTGAAAAATTTTATCAGCAGACATCTGTAACTTATTTACAAGACACATAATTTGCAACAGATTTATCAGTGCATGTGTCATTGGTGAACATTTCACCCTTTCCGATAAGCTATGAAAAGTCAGTCTAAAAATACAATGATTGAAAAGGAAAAAAAAAAAAAACACCTATAAACTGAGATTCAGAATAGACTCAAGCGGGCGGCGACAGTACTGAAACATAAAAAGAATTTTTTTAAAATGAATCAATACCATCAAAATCTTTCTGGAGCCAACAAACAAAATGACATGAGTTTGATCAGAATTCAAACAATCAACCAAAACTCATTGGCCTGGAGCAGTATTGGACAAGAGGGGGAACATATTAAGCGTAGTGAGTCATTCTATCATAAGGGCCTCGAATTACGATCAGGTGACTCGCTTTTCCAAAGCAGGTGTACTGGTAGGGATAGGCCTAACATAAGGCATTAATTTGTAACTCGACTGTTGTTACTCTTATCCCAGGACCACGTGCCACACTGCTGAAAATAGCTTACACTGGAGCGAGTTGAACCGGACTTTTTCTACTAATGCAGTTCTTCAATGAGTTGTTTTCCATGATCGGGCCCGAGCTAAACCGATGTTCACTTTGGTACCAGGTACCGCGCAAAAGACAGATCTACAAATGATCATTGTTAAACCAGGACGTGCAGACCATAAAATAGGGAACAAACATTTTTTTTTAAGAATGCCTACTCTCCTAGATCTATTGCCGTGAGAAATCATGCTTAGATTCAAATCTGCTCAAATGTTTCTGAAGAAAGAAGAATCGTGAATTGGAAGATACATTTATTCACGTTATTTCATTGAATGGAAAAATCAGGATGTCACTTCTCTTTTTTAATAATCAGTTACGTGTTCAAAAATAATCTCTGATTTGTCGTCTCTTTATATAATAGAAATAGTGAAAACAGGAAGACCACTAAATGAATGTGCAGATCTCGATTATTTTCAGGGTAATTCATAGAAGTAACTGTTTAACCAGTTCTGAGCCCGATTTTGCCCAACCTAATGACGAAAAATCACCCCATTCGAAGCTGTACGCTGATTGGTTGTGTTCTGTGGTGCTACGCTGAATGAAAACAACCATGGCCGATCAACGTAGTTGGTCTGCTAGGACTGATAATACAAGTAATGTCTATAATGACATTATGGCGACAAACCAGGACGGAATGTCATTCGACTCCATGGATGGTAAGGAACTAAGCATATGGAAGTGAAAGATGCTTTAGAAAAGAATAGACGTAGGATCTAGATTTTTCTGAAGTTTTGTCAACCAACTCATATTGACTCAGATCCAGATCTAGATCTAGACTAGATCTAGAATCTATTTAGTCTAGATCAAATCTCTACTTTTAGAATCCATTTTTAGATCTAGATTGTAGACTAATTTAGTGGTACAAATCTGTATCCAATTTTGACCCAAACTGGTTATTTAGATTCAGACTCTAGATCTAGAATCTAGATTAAATGTAATTTGGAAGGACTTCCGAATCATGGTTAAGTACAGAGGGATTCGTTAGATCGGACCATAAATAAAGGGAAAAGTTAATACAGATCTAGATCACTTATCTTTTATTACTTTCTCAAGTAAGTCAAAATCATTTCAGATTTTTCGCAAATGAAGCTAACAGGCCCATTGCTAGACTAGGATGTGATACCTTTAGACTGACATTTGCATTAACTCCTACCTAGCTGTATATAGCAGATAATCACTTCTGGTAAACATGCTGGTCATCTCCCCTAGAATGTAATCATTATGCAAATGGTGCATGATTACTACTAGAGAAGCTCTAGTGCTTCTGAGCACTAAGCCAGGACTCCTATATTCCGATGGTCCGGTTTGTTTACATGGAAGCATTATGCATTAATAGTAGATCTAATAATAGGCCTAGGAATAATCTTACCATATTTTTGGAAAAAAAATTCCCTGTAATGAAAATTGGAATAAAAATGTGAATTGAAAACTTATTTAAAAAAAAAACCTTGCCAAAGGCACATTTAATCTATGATGGCTTCCATGTAAACAAACAGGACCATCAGGGTACAGGAGTGCCCCAATCTAGCCCTCTGTCAGAGCGCTGTAGTGTGTTTGCCTGCTGTACACACACACACACTTAGAGGCCTACATTATGCGAAACAGTGTTAGTGTCGGACAAGATTACACATTTTCCTGACTTGCGCACACTTGCGATGCAAACACTGCAAGGTGATTTGCATACAGCACAAGAGAAACCACGTGCTAGTTGAGCCATGTCTCATGATCAGCGGCACTTAAGATGTCTACGAAACCTCATTTTCTAACAATGAATAGCAAAAAAAAAATTAGGGTATCGTATAGGACTATCCTACATAGATGTCACATCTTAATATACTGAACCAATGTACCCAATCGGAAGTCTTACCTGTATTTTTCCTCATTTTTTCATGTAAAGCAGTTTTATTATGAATCGAGGTAGGATCCAGATTTTAGCTGTTCTATCTAGATTTGAAACAATTATTTAATCTAGATTCTAATTCGAAGCACAGTCATTCACAGGACCCTTGGTTTTTGTAAAGTTCTGCAAACGCTAACTGCAACTTGGGCTAGTTTTAAGTGTGATAAATGACACAATTGTAAATGCCAAACCTAATAATTTGTAAGTATGGTAAATTTCTTGAATACTCAGCTGCAAGAAGCAAAGGATCTTGAAAAAAGGTGTCATAAGTTTCTCTAAATTAACAGATGGTACGTACTCAAAATTGGCCTGATTTAGGATAATTTATCTTGGGATTTGTGGTCCAGGTTATGCCAGACTTAGTAAGTGGCTTTAGCAAATTCCTGCAAATCTAAGAGTTTGCCAATTTTTCTTTTATCCTTAAGGATGAGACTAGATTAGCATGAATCTTTTTTTTTCTATCATTCAACCTAAAAATTTCTTCTTTTTTCTTTTACTTCTCAGACTTAGATATCATCAACTACATCAATGGAGAGCTGGGAGGTGACAGCGATCCTTTTATCAATGGCCAAAACTTGGATCTTGGTCTTGATTCTGCCTTGGGTCTAGAGCTAGATCAAAATCTAGGGTTTAACTCATCTATCTCCGCAGATGGAGATCTGAGTAAGTACATTGTCTCAGACCAGCAGCTTGGTAGTGGAGATGGCACTTTGGACATCAAACAAGATCCAGAGCAGTTGCCTTCATTTCAGTTTGAACCCTCAGTGGTTACACAGAATGACTTAAGTTTTCTACAGTCAGAGCTGAAGCCAGAATCATCTGGCCTTCCCAGAGAGTTAACTGCCCTTCTGCAGCAAGACCTAAAACCTGAGCTGCAGCTTCCTGTTCATCAAGAGACTAATATTATACCCTCTACAACAGCTGCACAGTTAGAACTGTTGAACAGTGTTGGCCAGCTTTCTCAGACAGCAGCCCTCAGTAGACTCCTTGAATTGAACAATGCTGCAACACAAGCTCAGAAAAATCAAGAGGTGAGTAAATAAATATTTTAATTTTCAAAATAAGTGGTAGTCAGAACATTTAGTTAATATGATATGATTTTTTATATTTAGTATACCGTTTCCTTAGTCTCTGTTTCGAAAGTAATTTCTGATGTCCAATTGGCAATTGATCCGAAAGATGAAAGGGCAAGAGAAAGCATTTTTCCAGCCCTAGGTTAGTGCATCATAGATGTTTTAGGAAAATAAACATTCCTCCCTCCCCTCCCACAAATGTTTATATATTTCTGTACATTTTGGAAACTTTTATTTTAACTCTCAGGCATCGAGACTTTTAGCTGTGCAGCAGCAGCTGAGAAAAAGACAGCAGCTTCAACAATTAGCGGCTGCTCAGCAGGTAAGATCAGCTCATCATATAGACTTAATGTTTAGTGGCATAAATTTACAAGGTTACTAAAGAACTTTAAGGAAGATTTGTGTTTAATGTCATCATATTATTAAATGGACATGGTTTGTGATTTGCTTGAAACCTCTGGAACTATCAAAACACTTTCACATGATTAAGAAGGTTCCTTTTTTTTTTTTTTTACTATAGGATTCTCACTACTATACAATTCAATTGCTTTGGAACACTTAAATCTTTGACTTAATTTTTCTATTTAACCAGAACAAGGGGCAGAGAAAAAATGAAAAAGTGCCTTAACATTTTGTCCAGCCAAACAAAGTCTATAAGATTTTGGTTTCAATATTCCACTGTTGCTGGCACCAAGTATTTCAACTGAAGTGAACTGAGGCAATAAACTGTTCATTGTTTTGAAGTCTTTGGTTTCCCTTAGTCTTGAACTTGAATCTGTACATGTACATGAATACAGTTACTTCAATGAGGCTTCTTATATATAGGGAAGCAAAATAGTTTTATGGGATAATCATCCTCTAACGTGATTATTTTTCTTTACTTTTATCAAAGCAGCAGCTCAGTGCTTCAACTCCACTGACCTCAATCAATCAACCTACCACCACCGCGGCAAAAATTGGAAGCCATCAACTGAAACTAATTTTACAAAAACCCTCAGGGGTTAGTTTGGCTAGTCAAGGATCAGGTCCTGTTAGCATTCAGCCTCAGGTAAATAAAACTAACAGATTTGTAGATATTTATGTCAGATTAAATATAGCTTAAAATAGATATTTTAAATCCTGAAAATCCTTAATGATGCAGTAAAAAAAATTTTTAAAGAAGAATCGTGTGTGAGGAAGGTCATCTGTATTGGAAAAAAGAAGAAAAGTAAAAAAAGGACCTAGCTCTAAGTCCCATTGATGTTGATTTCATAAGCTAGATTTCAATTCCATTATATTCTATTATGGCCAAAAGCAAGTATAATTGATAGTGATTTTTTTTTCAGCAGCAACAGCCTGTGCAAGTTGTGACTAAACCACGCATAGTGCAGTCTATTCAGGTGAGGAGTTATATTCAAGTTCTAATTAATTTTTTTTAAAAGTGCATCTATTATTGAACAGTTTATCCTGTTAAGTAACGTATGATTTACTTCACTTTTAATGACTATTTACAGTAAAACTCTTCTTTAATTTTAGTTGCGTTGTTAGCTATATGATCCTCAACTTTTATTCCTGCATTTTTATTTGTCGTGTTTCTATCATATTTTTTTTGTGTTTGAGGTCTTGTTTTTTTTTTTTTTTTCATTTTCTTTAAATTTGACAATGGAGTCATGCCGCATTTCTCTGTTTCTCTATAATAAATCATTTTATCAAGGGAAAGCTGGTCAAAATCTTAAAGTTCACTTATGCAATTTTAATTCGATTTTTCCACAGGTGCAGGCAGCAACTCAACAACCTCAGCAGCAGTCTGTATCCCTTGCCCAGCCAGTCTCATCCACCCAGCTGAATCTGCAGCAGCTGCAGCAGGTTGATAATTTTATTTATATTTTTGTTTTTGCAAATTTACTGTGATTTTTCCTTTGATTTCCTTTTTTTTTTTACCAACGAGAGCCATATCATGGTCACATTGCTAACTCATTTGATTTCTATCTTGGGCAAAGTTTAATTTAAAAAAAAAGTAATATCTATGGTTGCAATTTGTGATTTTGGAGATAAAACAGTGAATGTTTAATTTGCCAAGAATAGTTTCTAAAAAGTTATCCTGATCAGAAGAAAGTTCCCTTGATATTTGAAATAAGGTTTAGCTACCTTTTTTGTTCTTTTTAAAGGAAAAAATGTCATTATGTTATATTCTTCAGAAACAAAATAAAAAAAAAAAAAAGGAATTTGAAAATTTATAAAAATTGATTCATAATGTTTAATGAAGTCTTGTTTTCTGGAAGCATTAGAACAGATAAAAAAAAAATCAAAATTGATGAAAAAGTGCAGTCAATTTTTATTATTATTTTTTTTGGTATTAATTGCATACAATGGGCTCTTTCTTGCAACTCATTCCACCTCCTCACTTTTTGTCATTTATTTCTTTTTTCCTGTGCATTAACTTTTAATCACAGCATTTTTTTCCCTTGATCAGCTTCTGCTGCAGCAGGTTGTAAAAGTATCCCAACCGTCAGAGCAGCAACCACAGCAGCAGCAACAGCTGCTCAATACAAGTGCCAATATCATTACCCTGAACTCAAATCCATCCACCTTAAACACTGTCAGTACCACAAGCACTAGTCCTTTACAGACTCTAGTCACCAGTGGCAACACCATTCTCACCACAAGCATTCCTGTGCAGGTTAGCACCTTTGCCCTTGTCTATATTTTGTTCCCCAACAATCACTTGAGCCATGAGTTGGGCTTTGAAATTTGATATCATTAAATGTATTCTAATATTTAATTTTGAAATTCTTCCCATGTTTTTATTTCAAATCTACAATACTCAAACACTTTATAAGGCATAATCTTTGTTAATTTATTTTTCATGAACCACATAGGCCTAGTAGCACTTTCGCTCTAGGTTGTCCCACTGCTTTATGAGTAATGCAGGTAAGACAAAGTACGGTATAGTGTAAAGCAACAAAGAAAAGTTGATGCTGTCACTTAAGATCATTTTAACTCACTTTATAGTTGATTCCTTTTAAGACACAAAAATATCATTGATGCCAGTAATAAAGCTTAAAAGAATGAGTACATTCCTAAATCATTTTTGTAAACTATTGAAATATTAGAAAAATCATAGCCCTTGAATCCTCCTAACTACATTTAGTAGATTAATAGGGCTCATAAAATCTAGTCTTAACCAATCTCTAATAAAGTTCCTTCCAAACAGGTTTTTTTCATTTTGAAAAAGTTTTGTTTTGGTTCTGTATACTTGATATTGGTCAAATGGTTTATTGCTTAAATATATTAGATAAAATTAATTGTTCCACCTCAAGGCTGTCTTAATTAGTGTAAATGTCGTGGGCACTCAGCTGCCCAGAAAGAAATGGGTCATTTCAATTCGAAAATACTTTTACTTCGTGCACCTCTTCGTCATTGACTTTGTTACTGTTAATTCGTCCCCATCTTGCCAATGTTTTTTTTTTCTCTTAAAACCTTAACTGTTGTCTGAAAAGTGTTCATGTAATTCAAGAAAATCTAGGCAAGATTAATCTGAAGAGATATTATCTTTTTCTCATTCTACAAAAAGAAAAGTTTCAAAAATTCAATATCTCACTAACATGAAAAACATGAATTATTGACGACTTCCTTTTTAGAGATAAGAGATTGAATGTTCAATATTAATATTCTTAAATCGCTTGATCTTATTATCTCAGAAAATGAATTACTATTGCAATGTATCGAATGTTTAATTTTACATCTTCAGGTTGTTGATGGAGACAAAATGCCCATCAATCGTCTGACTACTGCTCCAAAACTAAAATGTAAGGGAGAAAAGAGAACGGCCCATAATGCCATTGAAAAACGTTACCGTCTCAGCATTAATGATAAAATTGTGGAGTTAAAGAATCTCGTTGCTGGGGTAGAGGCAAAAGTAAGTATACATGGCAAATGGGATTTTAGAATTTGGAGAAAAGGTAACAAAACTCTGTTTCTACTTTCTTTTTCCATATGATTTAATTTATCTTTCATCAATGCTCAACTACAAAGATGTTCGCAATTAAAAAAAAAAAAAGAAAAAAAAAGCATAAGCTATTCAGGAAAATCCTGTCATTACAAGGCTTTCTATGATGGACACCTAAAGTGGTTCAGGGATAAAAAAAAAGTCTTGATCTTGTACTCGGGTCATGTAGAACTAGCAGTGACATCGCCCTGTAAGTCATGTCTATCACCTAGATAATTCAAGGCTAAAGTTTAGATACCAAAGCTGCTCAACTGAAATGTTTTTGAGTATCTCTGAAATGAAATGGAGAAGGCAGTTTCAAAGGAAGTTCAGTAGAGGAAGAGTCATGAGATGTCAAGGAAAGAGGTTGATCTTGCTGTAATCAAGTCATTTTTGCACAGGAATATTTCCTATAATTTGTTTTAGTTATGATAATGAATGTTTTTATTTCTGCAGTTGAACAAATCTGCCATCCTAAAGAAAGCTATAGATATGATCCGTCACCTTCAGAGAGACAATAACAAACTAAGGCAAGAGAATGCTCGCCTAAGGATGGATTTGAAAAAACATAGTAAGATTTATGGTTTTTGATTTTTGTCTCAAGAATTTTCCAGCTTGATAAATATTTCTTGGAAGGGTTTAAAATGAAAAATATTTCATCATAATGCTTATGGTAAAACATTTTTATACTCCACATCTATTTAGTTGCGATATACTTTTGTTGATGCATAAAATTGCTTAAAGTACATTCCCTGCAATCACTCCTATTTTTAAAACAAGATCTAATGCACTAACTGGGTCAGAATTTTTAACTCATAGCTGGATCTTAACTTTTTTTTTAAAAAATAATTTTACACTTTTCTGTTAGTTCAGTTTTGAAGGTGGTGGGTGACAAATAAAATGTATTGTCAACTGAGCAAATAAGTGTACCTTTACTGTCAACTATATGAAATATCTTTATGGGTATGGATGGAAAAAAGGCTGCTGTTCTCATGCTTGCCATTTTCATTTTAAGCTAAGCAACTGTCTGCTTCTTGATTGAACCAAACATTAACCCTTTTACACTCTTTTTTTTTTTTTTTTCAGATATCATTCCAGAGGTAGAGACTGTAAGTCCATCTATGACTCCCCCATATTCAGACAGTTCTTCTCCAGTGAATAGCCCTTCAGCATCAGACGACTCAATGGAAAGTCCATCAGATGATATGACTTGCATAAATGGTACATAAAATTTAAAAATTGAAGAATTTGAACAATGAATAAGCCATATTTCATTAAGAAACTCATGAGTCAACAAAATGTTGAATATACCACCATTTATTTTTGCAGATGTTCATTTAGCTTTTGCCTTGATGGTTCAATTAGCTTATAATTGGAGTCTTTAGGGAATTAATGGAATTATTTAAGAACAGTTGTGGTTTTGATTTCTCCTTTTTCTCACATAATAAAAAAAGCATTTTCATGGAAGAGTGTAAGGCTAAATTTTCTAATAGAGGTTTATTATTTTCTCCATCCAGATGGTTCTGATGAAGCCATATTCACCAACCAGACAGGCATGCTAGACAGATCGCGCATGTTTCTGTGCATGTTCATGTTCTGCGTACTTGTTTTCAATCCCTTTAACTATTTTCTGGGATCAAGTGATGGATCAAGTCATCTTCCACATGGTCATAGTTCCCGTACTCTCCTGTCAGAGGATAAAGGTAGGAATATTGCACAAAACTATTTCTGAACAAAGCAACACATTATGATTTAAGGGATGGGCACTTGTTTCTTTAGTTCAAATGTGAGAACCATGGAGTATAAATGAAACCCTTGTCTTTTTTTTAGTTTCCAATTTGACGAATCTTAAAGATGTCAGTATCTTTTCTTAAGGATGTCTGTCGTGTAGTTTCAATCCTAGCAAATAATTTTAGGCCAAACTTGAATCAAATTTTGATGTTCTTGTCTTTTGATTTTTTCAATAAATGATAATATAGCCAGTTGGGTTATATATTTTTAATGTATTGCTTGCTCTTAACTAGATCCACATTGCAATTGGGTAGAAGACTATCCATCTTAGATATTCCATGGCATTTGTTACAAGGAACAAAAATATTGATGAAAGTTGTCATTGTTTGTCAGAGTTTCACAGTGTGAGCTGGTTCAAAAGGATTTATCCCTCTGTGGTATTATGGCTGTTGAATGGCATATTTGTGAGTTTTGTGCTGGCAAGACTTCTCATCTTTGGCGAACCTGTGACAAAAAAGAACAGTGGCGCTTCTGTTGCCTTCTGGAGACATAGAAAACAAGCAGATTTGGACATCTCACGTGTAAGTGTCAGTAGGACTCGGTTGTTTTTTTTACTTAAGTCTCTTAAACTGTAAGGTTATATATGTTTACTTCATCCTGCATGAATTCCATTCCATTTTTCTAAAACTAATAATAATTCAAATTTGTATCAGTGCATCATATTTGTTACTGTTAATGATGCTCTTAGTAGAGATTCTGTTAAAATTTTCAATTTTAATTAGTTTGCAAGGCTTCCCTGTTCAGTTTGCTTTAAGAGTAAAATAAAATGCTCAACACCCAATTGGATAGTTCTTATCATGAACACTTGCTATGATTTCAACCTTTTTATTGATTCTTCATGATTATTGTAAAATTCAAAATGCATATAAAGTTTGTATCACATGAATTTTGAAGTTTTTTTTTTTGTTTTTTTTTACTCTTTTCTAGTCTTTAATATCATTTTGAAGGGGGTGCTTTATATGTAGTTACTTTACAGTGTTTATTTTTCATTTTACGTTAGGCCGACTATGCCTCTGCAAACCAACAGTTAAGTCAGTGCCTTCAGGCCCTTGGTCGACCCTTGCCTACCTCAAAGCTAGATCTATACTCAGGAGTGATGTGGCAGATCTTGCGTCAGTGTCTCAATAGGCTCTATCTTGGCCGTTGGCTGGCAAGTTGGGCAAGAGGAGGACTCCGTGCTGGAAACAGTGCTTCTGATGCTAGAGAGTCTGCCCGCGACGCTGCTGGTGTTTACCATCTTATGAATCAGTTGCATCTCAGTGGTAATTGATGCCTGAATTTTAAATTACAAAAGGGAAAAAGGTCATCTTCATTGGAAATGAAACCCAAAGCATTTTGAGTTTATGTTTTAGAATCTTCAGTTGGTTGTGAAGTCTGATACTCTTGAAAAAGAATTAGAGAAAAGAGGGTCAAAGAAAGCATATAAATTTGAATTTGAGAAATGGAAATGCTTTATTAGACTTGGATTTTAATATTGCAAAATTTGTTTTTTAAAAAACATGAAAATATAAATGCATCCTAGATAATTGCTCGTCTTTTGACTCTCTTGTTAAGCAAAAATGAATCCTGTGAGATGTGGTGCATTTACTGTCAATGATAGATACATTTAGGCAGAAAAATTATGAGTCGTGTTGTTAATTGTAATAAGGGTTCTTTTGCATTCTTTGTTATTGTACAGGTCATATTAAAGGAAGTCGATTGTGGGGATTAAATTTGGCCCTCAGCTCAGTAAATATTGGAGAGACAGCTAAGAGTGCCCTATCACGGTTTGAGTTGGCTCGCATATATGCTACAGCAGCTTTGCAAATCAAAGCCTCTTTACCTGAAGGCTTTCAATTTGTGGCAGTAAGTATTCAAATTTTTACCTTCATCAAATTTTATGTTCTAAGAAAAACCATGATAATAATCTTGCTAATCTTGGTTTCAGAAAAATTTTGAAAATCATAAAATGTGTATCTACTCAGTTTTTAAACATTTTAAAAGCAAAAACTTAATTTTTTTTTTTTAAATCTTATTTCTGAAATCAAGTATAGACCTGAATGTCTTCCGACAATTGTCAGAAATCCGACGATCGCGCCAAGACCAATATTTGTCCGGCAGTTGATAGAGGGTTTAAGTAACCCTTAAAATTATCTTTAATTCTGTGCGCACCGCGCTTCCGGAAATTTTCAAACAATTTTGGGTTGGACCACATTCAGGTCTACAAGTATTTGTAACTATTGTAACTTTGAAGTTTGATCATGTTGAAAAAAAAAAAATTCTTAAAACTCAATTAGAATTGTTGTATGGATTATTTACAAGATAAATATTCAGCTAATAAAGCTCATTATGTTATGGTGTTTTGGAAGGAGGATATTAGGTAGCATTGTTTTGTCATTCTCAGTTTAGGAACAAATATAATAAAACAAAATACAAATTTCAGAGATACTTTCTGAGCCGTGCTCGCAGAATTTGCAAGAAGAGTGGGGATCAAGTGCCAGCTAACATCCAGTGGATCTGTCACCCAGAGGGCCACCGCTTCTTTGTGGACAGTGTTAAGTTTGAAGGAACAGAAAATTCCATCTTTTCTTCAAAGGGAATGGCGGGTAAGTTAAGCACAAACACTTATCTGAGAAATCTGAAGGTCAAAGGATTTTTTTGCAATCCTGCAAGCTTTTTTTCGGTACATTGCAACATGATAAAAAAATTTTTCTTTTTTTTCTTTCTCTCAGATGTAAGGAAATCATCTATAGTAACAAAATAGAGTACTGAGGCTTTTTTATGAAGAAAAATGAACCCATGAAAATTCTTTTCCTTTCTATTGAAGTTGACCCTCTAGCCCGAGTTACTCAAGCCTTCAGAGAGCACTTGTTGGAGCAGGCATTGTTTACCTTGGTATCTCCAGGGGACCCCTCAAAGAGAGCCAACAAACAAAATGAGCCTCTCCTATATGCGCAGCTTCTATCTGAATGTTGTTGCCTAAGTTATGGAGGCTTTTCATCTCTTTGCGAGTCGTCTGGTGGCATCACAAAAGTTGCTGGTTAGTGGTTTTCATCTTCTATTTTGATATTTTGTTGAAGAAAATAGGACATGACCATTGGTTGGAAAAATCCTGAAAACAGTATATTGACTTTCGCGAGTATTCAGATCATACAGGCTTGTGAAGAAGAAGAAAAACTTGTTGATTGTTGTAATTTAAACGAGTCATATTTTGCAATTTTCATGTTTGAAGATTCTTGCTATGGAAAAATAATGTGCTATCATCTTAATTTTTCCTTTTGAATTCTTTGATTCACAAATTCAAGTTTTTTTTTCTCCAACCTCATATGCATTGGGACTAGTCACTACATATGTCTTTAATGGAATACCGCACATGACATTTTTTCCTACTTTATGAAGTAATTTCCAAAAGCATATCTCACCAACTAATAGCTTTTGAGAATAGATTATTTTCATGAAGAACAAATTAAGCTTAAATCATATTGCTGACTCTAAAAACAAACATATATGCTAGTTTCATTTCAACATTCAGATTTAATGTCAATGATCTTTTGCATTAACATCATCAATGACTTCAAGTTTTTTGAAAACTACTTTTTCTGGCTTGAATGTCCCTTAGGGGCAATAACTGCTGCAAAATGATAGGGTTATGAAATGGAGAGTTTTTTTTTTTTAATTGCCTGTTTCCAACTCTTTAAAGCTTATAAGTCTTATTTATGTAATTTATTTTTATTTTATCTTAGAATTTATATTCGTTTTCATGAAACTTTCTTCCCCAGAGCTTGATGAAGTTGCTATGTGGTGGGCTAATATTGTTTCTGTAGCGCATTACTGGTTGATTGGTGATGATGAAAATGCTGCTAAGAGCTTCTCTGTCCTTGATGTATTTCCCAAGAAACTTCATGGTGTGGAGTAAGTGTATTTTTTGTCCTGTAATCGGTGCAGTTGTTACAAATTTTAGGTTTGAAAGAAAATTAAATTTTATGTTTAAATTATTTTATTGAATAATTCGACTCTTTGCATGAAAATATTCACACATAAACTCCTGTCAACCAGCACAAATAGCACAAATTTAGGCCTTCTGGAGACATAGAAAACAAGCAGATTTGGACATCTCACGTATGCCCACCTGTGCCCATACTTAATGCATCCTTGGCTCACAATATTGCATTTGGTTGCCTGCTCAATTTTTTGCAGTATTTTTGATATTCTCCTCTCCTCCTTACTTGAATTTAACCAAAAGCTTTGAAAAATAACAAAAATCGCGATGATTAAGTGATAAGAGTCTAGTCATGTTACACAATATCTTTCAAGTATATTTATTTTTTATATAGGGAAGGCACATATTACGGTTATTGTGTCAAATTCACAAAGTCAAGAAATGTATTTGTGGATAGACAATGAATATGCGAGATGGCCTGCAATTTCTAGGTGCAATGACTAGTTTGGGCAAATTGTGATTTCCATGTTTTCTGAAGGCCCAATCAATTTTCTGCACGAAACGGTGAAAATTTTAAAATACCTTAATATATGGCTGAAATATAACTCATCTAACACAAGATTAGGGGAAGAAAAACTAAGAAAAAGGTGTGAGGGAACTTGCCATGCAGGGTTGCATGTGTCTTCACAAAAGCCAAAAAAATACAACCATTATGTAAAGTTTCTTTTGGACTTTGAAACTTTTTAACATGATAGAAAGATGGATGATTGTTTAAAAGAGACAAAACATTGTGGAACCTATAAAAAATATAGTTTTTTTTATGTTTTAAGCCTTAAAGCTCAAAACATTGTTTTCCAAAAGCTAGCCTAAAAATCCCAGGCCATGTCCCATATATGTATGTTAAATGTAGGTTATATCATATCGTTTTTTCTTTAACTCAACCCCACATAAGTAACTCCAGCTCAGGTGCCCTGACCCTGAGAGAATGGACGCAACTGTACAAAAAATAGATCTATATATTTAAATAAATATTACAATCATTGAATCAAACAAAACAAGATTATATTATGAAATAAATTGTAAAAAAAGATAGAGATGTTGAGTTTTAATAAAACAAGGTTTTATGACAGTAAACCAATATTTTAAGACTTCTCCTTCACTTTAGGCCAACTCCATCTCCATTTCATTTTTTTCACCATCAACATCCCACTTCACCACCTCAACATCACAATCTGACTCCCGATCTCAAATGGACAATGGTCATTATTTTATGCTGATTGTAGGAATAATCATGCACATAACCAAAACAAATGGTTTCTGTAGCATCCCTGAGATGATCCAAGTGATCAAACATCCAAATTCAAACTTTAGACCTAGCCTAAGCCTTGAAATCGCGGAGAAAAACAGTCAATTTTGAACCGCATGTTAAGATCAAAATTTAGTCAATAAACAAAACTAAACTAACCAAAACAAAGTCTAAAGTGTTCGCTAAACGTAAATGAGGTTTGCATGAGAATTTCGATAGTTAAAGGGAAACAAAGTAGTCACTCAGAAAGTGAAAGTAAATGGGGGATGACCGGTGATAAAGGTGGGGTTGAGTTAATCATATGATAGTTTTTACACTTCTAACACATTTCCTAGACTAAGCTCAAAGAACCTGCATTTGTCTTTTCAAAAGTTTGTAGGTTATACATTTCATTTGGACTTAATGCAGGATGTTTTTTATCATAAGGCACAAATGACTCAATTGTGATGAAAATGCGGAAAATGTTCTGTTTTATGCTAATGTTTTCACATTTTATAGTTAAATTCAATGGAAAAATCTTTCAGTGATCCACTTCCCCGAGCTGTCTATTTGGCTTACAAGTCAAGGAAATGTGTAATGGTCAATCCAGAACATAAGGCCATGAGGGCAGCTATCAGGCAGTGTGATAGAGCTGGTCGCTTACTCAGAGACAGTCTTAAGTTGGCGTATGTTGAAGAAAACATAACTATCGTTAAGGTGAGTACAAAGTATCTTAAATGATGCCATCAAGATTAATGACACAGGATGATGTTTTTGGGTGTTTTTTTTTTGTGTGTGTGAAAGCATTTCTCTTTCGCTCAGTTTGAGTTCACTTATAGATTATAATTTTTTTTTTGTTTGGGTGAGAGATTAGTGATTGTTAATATATTAGTAAGAAAATTTTTAGGCATTTTTTGGGCAGATGAAGCTGAAATCAAGAAGCCTCAAACCGCACCAACAGCAAAGGTTTCGGGTCATGAATACCTATGACTTAGAGGAATATTTCTTTTACACAACTATCTGTGCTCATGGTTTAAAAAAAAATGTGACAAAGGATATTGAGAAGTATATTTAATAGGCTAATATGACAGCTTTTTAATTATTGGCACCTGATGAACTTGTCAGTCAAATCAGTAGAAGAAATATTGGTGCTTTCAGTGGTGCATTGTAGTTGCATTGCGTTGAAATGAACATTTGCAATGCATCTTCAGTGCAAGCACTGATCCACCTTCAGTCATCTTCACGACAAGGAGTTTGCCTTTTATGATCTACAAGTAAAGATTCATTTGACTCTTTTTGCTCATAAATATTGGCACTGCATTACCATCATCATCTGTGACTTTCAGCACTGACAAGGCTAAAACTTAAAGCAAAGTAAACATCAATACCTTGGACAAACTTTCCAAGTTGATCGAAACTGCTGTCCAATACCTCAGCCATATCCCATTGTACATTATATATATATCATCTTGTCTTCTCTGAGTCAAATCCCTGCCCTTTACTCCTTATGGATTTATTATCATTAGTTTTATGGTGACTGAGCTGTTTCTGTTACTGCTATCTTTGTAATTCTTCTTATTCTGAGTTCTGATTTTCTTGTTTTGGAGTTTGGGAATCTGGCTTTGCTGGTACTATCATTTAATTTTGCAAGTCTCTATCTTGATCCATGCAACCAACATCAAAGTCAGTCTGATGAATTTGAACCAGGTGAGGAAGGAAAGAAATATAATTTGAATATCTGAATACAGAATTTCCATGACATACATATGAAGAATCTCTGCAAAGAGAGAAGGAGCAAAAAGGGTGAAAAATAGCATGAATGTAAGGTTAGCCAAAGACCCTCAAAAGCTGATGCTGTGTTGGCATTGAGAATGAGAGAGCTTTTAATTATCTGAAATAATTCATCGCATCATCAATTACTTTGAATACATGCAAACAATTTGCACTAAGGACCAGGGTTAAATATAGTAGATATTGAAGTTAAGAAGATTCTTATGAAGAGACAAACATTTTATGAAATACTTTGTGTTGTCAAAAAAATTGCCTCAACTTTCTAACAATATGATATTATTTTTTTTTCTTTAAAAATCCAGAGCATTCAGTTGCTTTTGTGCGATTGGCTTCTTTCAACCCGAACTGATGTTTGGGAATTCCACAATGAAGTTCATGGCAGTAGTAAACCTGCAACTCAGACAGAGCTGATTGCTTTCCAGCAAGACTTGGCTTGCTTGAGAAAACTTTCCCATGTGATGAAAGCAGCTTTACCAAAGGTAAAATATACGTAGTTAAAGCAATGTCAGATGCCATCTCACTCACATAATGTCAACTTTTTTTTTTACATTAAACAAGGGGGTCAGAAAATTGTTTTATTAATGGTTGTAATATCGGAGAAAAATGAAATTTTTTATTTAAATATTTCTAGATCATTGAGGTGTTGATGCCAAACGGAGAACTAAAACAATGTTTAAACCTAATCACTCAATTTGATTATTATTCTCAACTCTGAAAAGTGTAGTGTAAATGTTAGCTCTAGATTTCTCTGAGAAGAGGAAATTTCTCTGCATATTTTTATCATCTTTTAAAATCTTCTTACATTCGTATTTTCAAATTCTAATTTTCCTAGTTCATTTCAGATCCAATCTTGCTTTATTGATGCAGAAAGAAGCTAAAATTGTTGTCTTGTTTTAACCCACCATGAAAACTGTTGGATGATTTCTGACTTTCAACACACGGCTCTTTTTTCTATTGTAAAATAAGTTGAGCTTGCTATACACAAGTAGCTTTCTTAATCTTTTTTTTTTCTATCAACTCATTCTGAAGGTGTTCTTGCATGAAGCCACCTCAAGGTTTATGGCCGGAGCCAGCCCAGCTCGCACACAGCAGCTTCTAAACCGCAGTATAAGGTTTAGAATGAAGGAAGAACAAACCCCATCAGGTAAGTGCATCAATGTAAAAGGTCAATGCTGTCTTTGGCAACTTTATAAATAAGAACTCTCCCTCCAATAGGCCCTATTATTTTATCGAGTTATTTTGTCATGCATTCTTCATAGTATTTGTAAATTATTGAACATTCATGATATAACTTGTGATGCATCAAAGGCTTCAGCATTTTTAGAAAAAGTTTACTCCCTTAGTCCATTTTGCCATGTGTGCATTATCTCTATAATACTTTTGTGTCATATTTGACAACCATTAAAAAAAAAAGAAAAGAAATTCAACTTTGTCGCACATATTTTTTCCTATTTAAACTTTCTCTTAAACTGATTTTCTTTCTCTTTTTTGTAAGATGGGGAAAGCAATGCTTCAGACAGCCTACCAGAAACTCCAGAGCGTGAACGGGCTGTAGCTTTGCTAATGGCGGGTCGTCACCTTCCAGCAAGTATGGCTGGTGGAGAGAGCCAGAGAATATGCATGATCAAAGAGGCGAGCCGTGTCTTTGAGGCCCTTGGAGACAAAAAATCTACCCAGATGTGCCGCAAAGCTCTGCTTGAAAACGATTCACCTAAACAGCAAGTCAACACAGAAGTGTCCATATCCAGTTGCTGATCCTTTCCTTCATTACTTTCAAATTAAATATTTATGATTTACAAGACACTCTTTAAGGTTTAACTTTTTTTTAACCATTTCTTATTTATATGAAGTAGTTATACAGCAAAGTGGGGGAGGAGACTATGATTGAAGCCATAAGTATCTAATAAATAGGATTTAAGGTTTTAGGTTTGTCCACATTCTGTTGTATTAATAAAAGGTTAAATCTTATGTGCAAGTTGGTTAAAGGCATGTTAGAATATTTAAACTTGAATGAGCTTAATTCTATAGAAAAAATTGGAGATAATATTGTGCAAGAACTATTATAACAAAAAAAAAAAAATCCTCATATATTTACCTGGTTTTTCTTTTCAAGGAGACATGCAAATATTCAGTTATTGAAATATTCTAGTTATAAATTATTGTATGTGCAACATGCATGACGTTGAATCTTTGAAATGAGGTATGAATCAGGTGTAAAGAATGAGAGCATATTATGTCAGAGTGTTGATGGTTATCAGTTCATTGTGAAGCTATGTTCTATTGAAAAGAATATTAATACATTTTAATCAACATTGAACCATTGATTCTCATTTCACTCACATTGTGTCTTTATGTATTCCACTGCCACCTGTTGTAATTGAAATTTGAAACCTTCTTTTTGTTGTATAGAAATGTTAGTTTTCATCTGCGATTTCCAAATTGATGTCTTCTTTTCCTGTTTCTAGAAATGATTAAAATTATTTTGTTTTAAGTCCAGAATATAGGCGTTGGACTCCTTTTTTTTTCATTCCACATATGCAGTGTGCTATAAGGCATCTAGTTAACTGCAGATTTCTTGACACAAATGAATTAGCTTGATTTATAAAAAAAAAAATTTTCTTACATATGTCTATTATTTTTTAAAGTAATTTTTTCCTCCAATTCAGACTTAAATCAGTTGTTGCAATTGTTATATCATTTGCTTAGGTCACTTTTTTTTCCTTCTAAAGGAATTGTTTTGAAAAAAGTGGATTTAACCTTTAAAATTGAAGCATATCTATTTTAAATTTTAAAAAGCAAACGAGATCGCCCATATTTGTCAAAACTAATAGACTAGAGAAGATTCAAATTTTGTTTTGAAAGAATGGTTTTCCCTTCAAAAGAAAAAACAGCTGTCAGGGATGTTTTTGTTTATAACTGTTTACTTTGTTTTTTTTTTTTGTATTTTCTACTCATACCCTGTCAAATTTGTGATTTGGAAAGCAAGTTGGCTGATTTGTTCCTATATTACTTATGAAATGAAGCAGTGTAGTTCATCATTGTTAGTGTCAGTACTGATGTTTCAAGTTTTACAGTACAAAATAATTAATGGTGGAAAAAAGTAATCACTCCATGAAGCCATGTGGAATGGAACAAAATCGGAAGTTAGATGTCCTCAGGCTATAAATTTGGATATCACAGTGGCAAACATGACACAGCTGAAGGAGAAAAAGACAATGTGGATGTAGTCCTAAGATATTTGTCTGAAAAGTAAGGGGAGGAGGGTGGACAAAGCCCATTTGTTCCTCTGTTTCTTCAGACAAATTTAGCTACCCGTACTGAACTCCACTCTGCTTTTCCAAATGGATGGGCCAAACAAGATCTACAGGTTGTATCTATCGCATAATTATACTGAAAATAAGTAGTTTAAAATTGGACATAACAAAACGATGAAGGGATATATGTATCTTCAAACTAACTATATATATATGGAATGAAGCACTTTTGCATATTTTAGTGAAGATGCCAAAGTACTGAATGACTCCCACCCAACATACTTCATAATGGTATCCATTGAGACATGTTGAAAGTCAGCCAGGCTGATGTGTGCGGCTCTAAAATGGTAAAAGCCATCATACACACCATGGTAGCGCGAGGCACAGGGGGTCGGATTTCACTAGACCAGCGCTGAGCCACTGTGTGTGTGGGAAAACCATGTAAAGCACGGGTGTAGAGGGTGTATGAGTACGGTCTAGTAAGGCGCCAAAATGTCAAGCTCTGCCTGAAATTTTTTGGTGCGGCGCCTGACAGGCTCAGCGGGGGGTATGAAAAAATGACAAAAATTTCCAATTTTGACAAAAAAAAAGTTTCAGACTCGTATTCCTTGGTGCATTTTAGTGCAAATTGATACCAAATAATATATAAATGTTACAAAGATCAGGAGATTAAAAAAAAATAATACTATCTGGGTCATTGACTCGTGTGGGCGTGTCTTGCTTTCACCCAATATCTTTGCATGACCGAGTTGACTGGCTGATGCAATGTGTTGTGCGATGTCAATTAGTGAATTCACCATGTGACTCCAAGAGCTCAAAATTTCGGAAACCTAACCACCACCACCCCCTAGTTTCCCACCGAGTGTGTGGTATGTAAAAAGGGCACAGAATGCCTTGCACACATGTCTTGTGCAACGCTTAGCATCCCCTCTGTGTATGGTGGATCTAAAAGGCTTAACTTTGGTGTACAAAAAGAATGCCATAGTTGACAAAGGATGGTTGACTTCTTGTAAGACATTGACACTATGATAGTCTTAGGTAGGCGCTCTTAAAGACAACATGTGTGTACAACAAAATGTATACATAAACAAAAAAAAGTGGTACATTAAATTTTTATTTGATATAAAGAAAATATTGAAACATGACAAATGACATTGTCTGTCTATCCAGATCTTACATGTTTTTAAACATTCAGAGAATAATGCAAACCAGTGTAATATAAATGCAAAATTATTTCGTTTTTAAATACTGTTAAACAGATAAATGTGCAAGTCAGCAATGTGTGTTAATTAATATCAATAATTTAATTATTAAAAAACATTTACTTTCAAATAGTGAGAAAGTGAATAAATATTGTAGAAGTTATAAAACAACAAAATTAATGAAAGTTCATCAGAAAGGCTATAGTGTTTCAAGTCGTTTTGAAAAACCAGAAAAGCAATAAAAAATATTACAATTTATGAAAAAAAGTCCGAAGTATTGCACATTACAGTTGACTCAGCTTAAAACCTGCCTCCTGTATCAAAGTTTATGAATCAGGTACAGCTGAAACCTCAAAAACCGGTCTAGTTATTTAAGTTTCTCATAAATCAATCTTTGTGAGAGGACAGGTTAATTTTTTCCTCCCGTATTCTTAGAATCAGACTCGTATTTCTAAGTCTATCTGGTTCAGTTCTCTTCATTCGAAGCAGTTACAAAAGTACAAAATGTATCTCTCAAGCTGAACGCAATGCTAATCCCTGGCCAAGAAAGGCTGATTAGTGGTCTAACAAAGCTAGGATGAAGCTGATGCACTAAGAAAGGAGTGCCAGTAGTAACACTGACAGTGATAGTAATACTGGTTGCAATGAGGCAGGGAA
>JAWDGP010000724.1:1367500-1397500 GCA_033675545.1 Elysia crispata
AATCTATTATACATCGCACCTGATTTATTTATTCATTTATTAATCCCTCACACACCTGATTTATTTATTTATTTACTAAACGATCGCTACTTCATTAATATTTATTTGCACACCATCTTAAACATGATGCATACCATAAGAAAATAATGACCAGTAAACTTTCAACATGAACGTTTGCAATCTGTCCTAATTTTTGGTGAGTTTAGTGTTGAATGTATTATCTAAAGTTCTAAAACTTTCATTGGCAGGTTTTACTATTATCGCGAGATTTAATTATCAATTTCGTCATAAAGACTGTAATGAAAGTGCCCTGTTTACAAGTAATCTATAATAAAACTATAGTATACCTATTACCTCTCTAGTTTTTAGTTCCTACAACACATCTGTTTCTCCTCTTTCATATATAAATTTTTCATTTAGGTATGTGTTAAGTTGGCAGAGTAGAAAATATATTAATTTTAACCAACACGCAGGGGGCAAGACTCTTAGCTCCGCTCTGACCCGGTCATAGCCTGAGGTCAAGCTAGGTCACAGGGGCTCAACTAAAGCATCGTGGCTGAGACGCTGTGTGTTGCTCCTGCTACTCCTATCACTGAATGCTATGAATGTGGTGTTTGATTAGAACTCCATCTCCTCCAGTTAGAATTAAAGGGTCAGACAAGATGTCCCTTTTCTTTAAGCTCAAATGTAAAAATCAGTGACACATGCTAAAATAACAGAGGGCGGAAAACATAAGATGCTTGCACACCCAATATTCTTCTGTGATTAGTAAGAGGGAGAGCATTTTTTTCTAATCCCTCTTCATTCTTTCATAGAGTCAACAGATCTCCAATCAAGCATCACACATCAGTTTGATCCTATTTTATTGTTAGTATGTCTCAATCTAGTGTGGTTTTTATCGTCTGTGCCAGAATTTTTTTCAGTCAAAATTCTCCTTAAAAAGAAAATATATTATACAAATATTCTTTAAAACTAATTTCTATGGCTCACCTGTGACATCTAGGCAATGTTGAGCTCAAACCTTTACTGCAACGGATGACACTCTTTGGATACACTGGACAAATACAGGGCTCTTCTAAGGCACATCTTGTCCATGGGTTGAGAATTGCTTGAATCACAAGGGGATCATTTTTCATCACTTGAAAGCCACATTGAATTTCCCTGTAAGGAAAATACTGGCAGGCCTCTTCTCTCATATAAGCAAACATCTGAGAAAAAAACAACAACAAAAAAACCCAGTGATCTAGTTTTTCCAAAACTTTTTATGTGATGAATTTGGATAAAATGACATACATAGCATACAAAAACAAAAAATATGAAGATCTGTATCTTATCTGTATTACATTTCTAGTTTTGTATTTCATCTTTCCTTTAGTGTTACATTACTGCTCTCAATGATTGAAACCCTTTTCAATCTTGTTTAGATTATTGGCTTTGTGATCAAAATATGCTCTGCCTGTCATCACAACAATGACAATATCAATTTTCATGCAGAGCTTTTGTTTCAGAAGAGAAAACAGAACAAAGTGTGCATATATACAAAGTGTGCTTATAGACACTGAGGAAAACCCATATTGGGCCAATGAGCATTCCGTATTTTTCAGATGTAGGAGATAACCGGAACAAGAAATCTAGGATTTGAGCACCAAACTTTAAGAGAGCAAGAGAGAGAGAGCCCAGACTATAATTGAAAAAATTGAACTTTTTTCACTTATGGTTAATGGGTAAATTTGGGAATAGCTGAATTAATGAGTTAAAGTCAATAGATTTATCTTATGTACAATATTTTTTGTTGGTGTAAACTAGGTTAGGAATAACTGTCTCGTATCACAGCAGAAAACTGTAACCAGCTCAATATTTTAATCTCATCAAAGCTTTTCTTTCTATGCTACAGATAGCAGCCAATATAAACTCTGTTATTCATGCATAATACCTATAAATATACCACAATATACATTAAGCTTATTTTCAATGTTCATTACTCTGACCTGAGCTTTTACATTATTTGGGATGGTCTAAGAGAATGTAATATGAATATCCTAAAATGTTATTATTGAAATTACAACCCCTGTATACGTTAAGAAACAGCTGTATATTTATAAAAATATATCAAGACTACCACTGGCTTTATTACATCACTCATTATGGCATTATTGATCAAAACAATTAGGAAAATAATCGTGGTAAATAAAGGAACCACAAAAAAAAAATCAATGAAGGCAATAATAATTTGGATAATAATATTTCTTAATTAAAATACAAAAACAAGGAGGACCAAAAAAGACAATAACTGCAATAAAGATGATGATACTTCAGATATGCCTGATTATAAAAATAACAATTACAACAACCAATCATTTATCCTTTTACACATAGATATGAAAACGAATCATCACCTTTTACATCTTCTGTCTAAAATAAAATGATTGGAGATATAAAATTTGAATAATTTCATTCTCTTACCCAATCTTAATCTATCTTTTGAGAATCCCCATTCCATTCAGACAAATTCTCACACTATGATTTAAATCATGACAATAAACAAAGACAGTTAGAGTTACCAAACAAAAAACACACATTTAAATAACTATTGCACCTGTGGATGGGTGTGTGATGTTATACGAGCACCATGTGTGCTCTCAATCAATTGTTGACCATATTTCATTGCCCTTTGGAAAACGGAGGGAAATTCTTCAGTCCACCTGATTGAAGTGTCTTGCCAGATCAGAAGTTTTCGTGCTTTGGTTACAAGCGCCTAGGAAAAAAAAGTTTATATATATATATGTATATAGATAAAAAAGAAAACCTGCAGGTACATAATAATGATAAAAAAAAAAGATTTCTTCACCTTACAGCCTCTGAAACAAGTCCTTTACCTAATTTAGACAAGAGATAAATCATTAGAAAAAAAGCCTCAGTAAACTAAAAATTATAATAATATTGTAGTTCAAATAAATTCTAGGACAAGTCTCTAATAAATATTATCTCTTTCTCCGTTCACAAAATGTTAGAAAATGTGCATCAAAGGAGCAGATATCCAAAAAATATACATCCAAAACTATAGCTAATCATATACATTATATATAAAAGTTTCAAGCTCAGCGTCCAAATTTCAAAGTGTCCACAAGTAGGCAAATGTTTTCAACAAAAAAAAAGAGGTGTTTAATTAACCAAGCCCCTCAGATGACTTTCAATATAGCTTTATGAGAAGAGTAATTACAAGCATATCATGTAAAACATATTTTGTGAAAACTTGGAACTTTTCTACCCATCCAGCATTGATTTCATGAAATTTACTACAAATAAAGCAAATTACCACAGATGCTTCTTAAATCAATTAAATCATTTTCTTTCAATTAAAAAAGAAAAAAACAAGAAAATTGTATCTTTAAAAGTATCTAAAACATAAAAGTAGGCTGTTTTGCTGCCAAATGAAAAAAAAAAAGCCTCTCATAAGATTCTGCAGTCTTTTCAAAAAGACTGTATCACTCAAACTGAATCATGCTTACCCTTATGGTTTAAATCATACTTTTAAGTACAAGACAATAATAAATATGTGTAAAAAATATAGTGAAGGCCCTTAAGAATCTGCACAGCAGAAGATTTGAAGCTAATTACAGTGGAATCCGCTTGACGTCAACTCTCACTTTAAGTCAACACCATACTGTGGTCCTATCTTTCTCCTTCTTTGTTTAAGTAACTAATTTTCTGATCAAGTCAACAGCTCTGGGACATTTTCGCTTAAAGTCAACATCTCATGGTGGATGGGAAAAGATGAAACCCATAAAAGCAGGAGTGCATAGGGATGCGTGGGCGGGATATAGTTCTTTGTTTGTAAACCTGATACAGTTAGTAAGTCACTGCGTACTAATAGTATGCTTAAAAAAGGTCTTGCATGGTTGTGACAGTAACTAAGAAGGGTGTGTAGGCGTGGGCAGGATGGAGGCTGTGTGTCTCTAGATCTAGACCTAACTTTTTTAATAAGGCCATTATTATTTTTTTTTTTTCGTTTGGTGAAAACAAAACAAAAGTAATGATGGTCCCAAGTCAACATTAAAAGAGAGGAATGCTGAAAAAAAATATAGCAAGAATTGTAGGCAGGTATGCATATTTTGTGCTTGAATAAACCTCTTTTCAGACTTGTGTGAATTTCTTTTTGCCTAAATAACCTGTATGAATTCACCATATGTAAATAACAAAATGGAGACACTCCAAAGGGAGACCACTATCATGTGTAACGAAAGGGAGACAACCTGTATTTTATAATAAGAATTTTCGGGCTTTTTTTTCCTGGAAAAGGATAAAGTCAACCTTGCTTAAAGCCAGCACATCTTTTTGGTCCCGAAGTGTTGACTTTATGCAGGTTTCACTGCACACAAATGCAGTTGTAAAAAGAATAATTCCACAGCTCTCCAAATCTGTATAAAAATGTACTTACACGTATAATTATTGCTTTCCAACTGTAACATAACAACTCCCTCACATGTGTAGGGAACTGCTTGAAGGGAAAAGAAAGTACTTGGCATTTGCAATACTTTTCAGTCTGGAATGAGAAGAGACGAAGAATCAAAAAATCAATCCTACCATTTAAAAAAAAAAAAAATCTCAATCACAACTTTTAGAAATCTTTTTATCTCCATTAATAAATATTTCATAAAATCTTTAATAGGGCAATAAACCACACGTTTTTTCTCTCTCTAATTTTAAACCCTAACTAAAGAAAACTTGAAGACTAGTTCAAGTAAAAAAAATTGTTTTCATTGTTTTCTTGGTTTCTCTTCTAGCATTCTGAAAATATTTAGAGAGCTTTGCACGGCAAAGTCTTTTTCAATTATAGTCATTCCACAATTGAAGTGTTTGTATCTAAAGAAATACTTACTAGCCTTCTTTGCTTTTTTTTCAAACCAATATCAAAGAGGATGACATTGAAATTTTTCAAAACTGGATAAACAGTTCTGTGGAGTGCTTTGAACATTGCTTGCATCTCCTTGAAATGGTTAGACGAGCTTGCTGAGACAATGATTACATCTGACTCTGAGACATCTGAGACCACACTGAGAATATTTTGAAGCTGATGGTGTTCAAGTTGAAAATGAGGTGCAAGCACCAGCTCCTCAATTCTCTCCTGGAGAGATTTGTTTGATAGATCTGGACAGTTTTCTTTTAAGCAGGGTTGTGCTGTCAAATATAAATAAAGTGAATGTGTAATCTGCACGAATTTCTCTTTAACATTACTCAATAACCAAAGTAAAAAAAATGAGGAGAGAGAGAGAGAGAGAGAGAGAGAGAGAGAGAGAGAGAGAGAGAGAGAGAGAGAGAGAGAGAGAGAGCGAGAGATAGATAGATAGATAGAGAGACAGAGACAGAGACAGAGAGACAGAGAGAGAGACAGACAGACAAACAGATACAGAGAGAAAGAGGAAGAAAGCTTACTATTATACATAGATTTTGATAGCAAAAGGTCTCTTTCTATAACCTGGACTGAGAAAATTTGTAAAGAATGCAACATGATATCCACGCTAAAAAGCATTATGAGCTCATTATACAAAAACTTAATAAAAATTACTATTTTTTATAACACAGAAGCTATCTTGATAACTTATCAGATATTACTATCATTTTCAAAGAATCCAGTAATGCCCTGCAAGAAATTTTGATAAAACCAAAAACTTTCTCCAAGTAGATTACAACCCCCCCCCCAAAAAAAAAAAACAAACAACAACAACAAAACAAAACAACCCCCCCAAAAAAAACAGCAACACATCGCTACTTACAATCATTTGCATGTTCTTTACATGGACTCCTGTGGTTGAATTTGAGAGCATCATTGGGTAGAGCTAACCTGTATTGTAGCAATTTGGTCAAGTAGGTGATATTAATCTGAATGTTTCCTATATCAACCTTTCGAAAAGAAGAGACTTGATCGTGTCTTTGCTTGGGTATACTTGTTTGGGAAACTGGAAATTTAGAAAGATTCAGTTTTGAGAAAAGAAAAAAAGTAAAATAACTGATACTTTAAATATTAAGGTTTGGATTGGTGGGCTTGATTGTTCAAAAAAAAAATCTAGAAATTTCTCAAATGAACAGTGTACTTTGTTTGAAAAATCAATTAAACCTCGAACATTTTCATAACCATGACACATTTAATAAGCTTTTACTTAAGATAAACATTATGTATTTTTAATAGTAGAGATCATGCAAACTACAAACAGTTTTAATACAAAATAAAAAAAAATACTACTGATCCATAAGTGGTAAATGGAAACATAATTTGATTAATTTTGAGGGTTAGAATTTAATACAAAAATCATAATTTTTTTAAAATAACCCCCTAAAAAGAATTTTCTCCATAAACTTTCTTTTAAATCAATTCATTCACTGATATAATTTCCTAAAAATCATTCACAAAAGATTATTAAAAAAAATGAAATAAATGAACAATACAAATATCCAAGATTTTTAGGAATAGTTTAGCATATGTAGCAATATGAAAGAATTTATCTCTTTGCTGAATTGATGGTACACACATTTATGCCAATCACAACTTCTGACATTTCTTTCACGTGAGACCAAAAAAAAAAAACCCCAAAGATTTTGAAGGGTTGTTTTCTTTTCAATTCACATAATTAAAAAAAAAAACTATAATGGTTATTTGATAAATAATTCAGGACACTGTAAAAATTGTAAGGCAAAAAACCCCCAAATGCTTGGATGTTATGCTGTGATTGTATTAATGCAGAAAAAAAAAACCTATAAAACTTAGAAAGAACAAGACAACATTCAATACAAACCAAGAATTGATTTATAAACAAGACAAAAAGAAAAATTCACTTCACCTTCATCATTTTGTAAACGAATGTTGGCAGTCCAACGCCCTTGACCACTGTGCACCAAAAGTACGCAGCCAAAAACAAAAACAAGGCCGCAGAAGAACAGCAAGACCTGGCACCTCACTGCTATAAAAAAAAAGCAACATAGTGTATTAAAATTAGATCACTAAGCTTGTAATAATGATGATAATCATTGTCACTGGTGTGAAGTAACAAACATGTAGCTACACATTCAAAATAAAATCTTATCCCAGCATGAAAATGTTTGAATACTAGTTATTACTACCTATAAAAACTCAAGTGGTGTTTGATCGTACTCTCATTGCTAGTAGAATTGTAGGGTAGTGGACAAAATTTTAAAAAAAGTTTTGCGAACTATGACTTTGTTGGAGGGTTAATAGATAAGGACTTTTTCCAAGCTTGGGCAATGAAACTAAAACACATTGTGATTGTCACTTCCTGCTTGTAGACAAACTGGATTTCTTTTACCCCATGCATTGCATATCATGACCCCAAATAGTTCATTACAAACATTTGGGCTACAATTTTGTAAGCACAAGCTTGACTATGGAGTAGCCACTATAGGTCTTGCCATGTCTCGTACTCCCTTCAATTTTGCCCATATTTCATTTCATAGCTATAGATACACAATGAGTCTCAAACATAGTCTGTATCTCTCTCTTCAACCCGAAGCAGCTGGGGTATTGTGACTAGTGAATAGACTTTGTCCACTTGCTGTACCCCTCAACAGTTAGTATTAACAGAGCACTTGTTAGTTTAGTCTGCACCACAGCCAACTCAGGTTTCACAGCAAAGAATTGACAGCTGAGTGAGGAGCACCCCCCCTCACACCCCCAACCCTGACAGCCTTTTTTTTTATTCATAGTATCAGATCTATAACAATAGTTCTACAAGAATTAACACGATTGCATGATTGCTTTTAGAAACATGAATTACTAATGATCATGTCAATGGAAAAGAAACTAAAACTGTAAGTAATCAGGTGACATTCTTTATTATTTTCAAAAGCAACAACTATAGGCTAGCTGTTCTAGAAAACTATATATGTTTGCTCGGTATAAAAGCTAATGAAAATAAACAAAACCCAATTATTTCCTAGCTGCTCTTCCATGACATTTCATAGGAAAAGCTAGTATCCCATTAGTAAAAAATGTCACAATAAAAATACAAATGATAATATCAATAATGATAAGTATGCACTGGATGAAGATTGTGCAAGTATCATGATGTGATTGATAATGATGGGGATGATTAAGGTTTTGATGTCAAACAGTAAATACTCATTTGGATGGACCTGTTTGGAATCAAGATAAATACTTCACCAGTTCTGCTTCATCACTAACTATATGACAATATGGTCTAACAAACAACAATTTTATTTTTAAATAAGGATTAAATGTAGAAAATTGGCAAAATACCAAGCACTCTCAGTCCCAACATAAGTTCAAGGATTAAAGACATTGGGATCATTTACTTTGCTTTTCTGTTGACCATATGATTTTGGCTTTTCTGAAGAATTTTCTTTTATTTTTAAAACATACCTAAAGTTGCCTTTGCATGGCAAACAAGAGCTATCTTTGATCCAAATAATTTTCCAGATTTAGACTTTCACAACAATAAATTATCTCAAATTTAATTATTTATCTCACAAACTGAAAAGATGAAAGTTTGAAGAAATAAATGAGAATTCCAATTATCAACTCACAGTGCTTTAAAAATGATGAATACATGTTCTGCTACATAAGCTTCCAGTCCCAAGGATAATCCCTTAAATTACTCCACATGATGTTCTGCTGATCTGTGAATTCAATGCAAACAAATTTATAAGCTCTCTTTTGATAAACCTTTAATTCCAGTGAGTATGCTTTGAAGAATTACACATTTAAGAAAAAGAGTTAAATCTTTAAGGGTCTAGTTATGACAGGACTTCCAATTGGGTAATTTGGTTTAGTACATTATGATGTGATATATGAAGTCACAATGTTTTTTATTGGTAAAAATGATTCAAACTTAATTGAGACATTAATAAGTTCTGTATTAAAAAAAAATATTATGGCAAATATTGGCATGCTGAAAATTTGAATCGACAGTGTTCTCAGCTCATTAGATAGAGGAACCATGCACCCATTCGGAAGTGCTTGTGAAATCTCTGTGAAGACCTACTGGTTACGGTCCTACAGATTTTAATAAGAAAAATAGATTTTGAGAGCTAGCGAGAGTGCAAAAGAGCGAGAGAAAAAAAATGGAAGCTCTAAACAAAGGAGGCATTAAATATAAGAGTAACTGATCTAGATCTAGGAATCCAGAGAAATCTAGCCTACATCTAGATCTAGATCTATATCTAACGTTATTTTGAAAGAAAAAACAAACAAGAGAAAGTAGATGATTCTAAACAGAGAGTTGGAGGGTAATTTCCAATATTTTTAATGGTGAACATGATGAAAGAAAACTATGCAAATATATAATTGAGGGGAAAAAACCCACTAAATCTAGATATCAGACTCACTGCACGGTTCTTTTATTGTTTACATAGATGCCATCTTGAAGTTTTATCACTTGCTGAGTACTTGCACGACCCCTCGTGAAAAAGTTAGGTTGTTGGTCGACCTGTGAAAAAGTATCTTAAAATGTGAAATCTTATAGATAGTGTTATGAAAATCTAAGAATTTATTATTCGCAAAAACTAAAATAACATTTCAAGGAAACATAAGAGAATGAGAAAAATTACCGAATGATGAAAAAGACCACCGGAGTTGAAAAAAGGATATATTTTCAAACGCTATAACTTAACATACAGCTACACCTATAAAACTTTGATATGCATTGGAAGAAATATAATTCTAGAATTTAGATTTGATACTGCCTTGTAATAATTTAATCACCTTTTAAAAATCATCAAATTAATAAAAAAAAATTCAAAGTTAGATCCCAACTCTTGAAACACTACATAGGCCTACTACAGCTTAAAATCCAGGATCAATTATTAAGATGCATGCGTAACCGAAGATGTTTGAGAAATGTAAATAAAATATGAAACTGTCACCAACTTGAACTCAAGGACAATAATTGTATTTATCATAAAAAAACGTTTCGCCTTTTGTTTTGGCTTCTTCAGTGGAGGAAAGAGAATCAGAGGACGAGAAACAAGTATTATATATAAAGCAGCCTAATAAGCTGGACACAGATTGGACAGATGATTGATTGTGGGGCGAGCAGGGTGCACCTTTTCTCTATTCTAGCCGCAGTTGTGGGATCCAGTGCACTGGCCTACGGTGGTGGTGGCATTTCTTCTGAACTTTCACAAAGGCAGAGACAAGTGCAAAATCACACTATTTAGAAATTTACTTCTAAAACAAGCCTCATTTACTTGGAACTAGATATCTTTTAGAAAAAGAAACTAACAGCTCAAAACACTTATATCTCACTAGACTGTTCCACAACAAAACCTCGCAAGTCTTTCGGCAGAACCCAAAATAATCACGGGAGGCTCTGCGGTCTACATCGATGAAGAAACAGCCCATCCAGCAGAACCAGCAGGGCGTTTTCAAAACTGAACGCGCACTCCAACAGTCCAAACAAAACTCAAGAGAAGATACATCAAACACATCATATTATACAAACGACAATAAGAGCCAAAACTCAAAACTCAAAACTGTGGTTAACCTCTTTTCACACACTCAAACATAAACACAACAGGTTCTCCAAAAACCTTAGTTTTTGCCCGACACCCTAGCAAATTAACAAAATTCAACTCAGCGCAGGCAATCACAGATTTAGCCTCCTCCTCCGCCTAGCTGAATTTTTCTGTGACGAAGACGCAGAGAACACTTTCTCCATTTGTCCGTAAACCTACCGATTTCACTTCCAAAGAAGGTAGGGACTCCGCTTAAGACGTATCCATCAATGTTATATCTAAAGAACGAATGACGTGCAAACCTCGGAAGACCTTCTCCAATCTCAGCATCGAGGAGAAAAAGGCACATAAGGAATTACAAAATAACCCTGATATAAAGATTTAACCCGCTGACAAGGGTGGAGCAGTAGTTGTATTGAACATCATCAATATTATGATGATGAGTGCCCTGGGTGAATCAACAATACATCTTATTATAAGAATGTAATTCCGACCCCACCAACAAATGCAAGGCGGCGTGACTGGTGAAATTAATACACAAGTTGTCAAAGCCTACCTTGTTCCCAACTCTGAGCTATGTCTTTGCGAAGATTCACAAGCATGACAATCCAGAGAGGCCCATTATCAATGGAAATGGATGTCACACAGAGATTCTCTCTCAGTTTGTGGATTATCAAATTAAAAGTCTCGTAAGGGATCTGCCGTGACATGTACAAGACGAGATGGATTTCCTGCGAAAATTTCAAGCAATCAATGAAGCAGTCACTCTTCCCCCAAACACCCTATTGTATGGGTATGATCTTCCTACTGACGTATCTAATGCGTAACTAAGCTGATTCATTGGGTTTTGATGTCACGGATTTCCCAAGCGTTTCCGATCCAACTCTTTCACACGCTGATTCATGACTCCTGAGGATCATTGAGTACAACTTTATACCTTTACTTCAAGACTTAATGACGAGAACGGGTGAACTTAAAGAAGTAATAAGGCGAATTAAACGAGAAATAAAGTTATTAACAAAACTATTCACTATGAAATACTATTATCACTGTTTTATCAATAAACCAAAGGTACCTTTCCCACAATAACACATGCAAACGACTTCCACCCACCAATAAAATTTTCAAGTACCATCTATACCACCAAAACACAATTCCTTGATCTATGGTAACTCTGTAAACAGGCAAACTACAGACGGATCTATACTCAAGACCCACCGATACATTTCACTACCTCAACTGGTCCTCATGCCATCCCTCACATATTAAACGCAGCATACTATATAGCTTGGCTTTCCAGCTCGTCCAAATCTGCTCGACGGACGAGGTTTACACAGACAGAGTCAGTCAACTTTCCTCACACCTGATGGCTCGCGGTTTTTTCCTAGTATGCTATCGAAAAAGCAAAAGCGAGATACAGAACAACAGCTTTACAAAGACGCATCCATACCAACACTCACACAGTTAGAATCCCTTTCGTCATCAAACTGAATCCAGCTTTACCCGACATCTCTGCAATATTTAGAAGTACTCCCCGATCATTCAAACCTCTGAAAGATGTAGAAAAGCCACTCTAATCTACATCTTTCCGCACACTGAAGACCAAGAAATCTCAGGTTTCCGACCCTACAACGTCCTTCACTGCAACACCCACTTCATCCTCAACGACCGGTGCAACTTAAAAAATTTTATAAACAATAACATGCCACTCTCACAACGTCATGTATCTTATAACCTGCGCAAAGTACGAAAAATAATACGTAAGAGAAACATAAACACCACTCAAGACCCGTTTCAATAACCACAGATCTGACATCAGACATGGCAACAACACTTCAGTAACCAGACGTTGTAACTCACTAGGACATCAGCACAGACCATCCACAGATCGTGGCCATTGACAGACCTTCATTCTTTGAGTTTATAACACGATGCAATAAAGAAACTCATTGAATCCACACTCTTAAGACCATCGAACCCAATGGCATCAAAGTGAAAGAACAGGCAACATTGATTCCCATATCTTTCTATCCTTCTTCTTGCTACAGTCATCATTACCATCATTATTATTGTCATCATCATGGATATTGTTACTATTATTATTGATACTATTAACATTGTTATTATCATTTTTATTGTGATGATTATGATTATAATAATGATAATAATGATGATGATGATGATGATGATGATTCTTCTTCTTCTTCTTCTTCTTCTTCTTCTTCTTCTTCTTCTTCTTCTTCTTCTTCTTCTTCTTCTTCTTCTTCTTCTTCTTCTTCTTCTTCTTCTTCTTCTTCTTCTCTTATTATTATTATTATTATTATCAAAGGTAGTAGTTTTAGTAGCAGAAGTAGTAGTAGTAGTAGTAGTAGTAGTAGTAGTAGTAGTAGTAGTAGTAGTAGTAGTAGTAGTAGTAATAGTAGTAGTAGTAGTAGTAGTAGTAGTAGTAGTAGTAGTAGTAGTAGTAGTAGTAGTAGTAGTAGTAGTAGTAGTAGTAGTAGTAGTAGTAGTAGTAGTAGTAGTAGTAGTAGTAGTAGTAGTAGTAGTAGTAGTAGTAGTCACAAACGTCTTCACGGGTTCCATCCCCATACTGTCGGTAAGTGAATTTAAAGCCTCATCTTTTAAGTTCCCGCCATGCCCGACTGGGGCTCATTTTCAATATTCAGAGGCCGAGATCACCGTGTTGAGAACGGGCTACATAAAAATAGCAAATATGGTTTGCTTTTTTTTTTTTGAAAAAATGTAACGTTTAGTTTGAACGTTGCTTTTTCTTAAAAACAATTTGCTTTCTGTATCTTTTTATTATCTCCTCCTTCCCCATTTAACATTCTTTCACCATCTGAATATCTCTCTCTCTCTCTCTATCTCTCTCTCTCTCTGTCTCTGTCTGTCTGTCTGTCTGTCTGTCTGTCTGTCTGTCTGTCTGTCTGTCTGTCTGTCTCTCTCTCTCTCTCTCTCTCTCTCTCTGTCTCTCTGTCTCTCTGTCTCTCTCTGTCTCTCTCTGTCTCTCTCTCTCTCTCTCTCTCTCTCTCTCTCTCTCTCTCTCTCTCTCTCTCTCTCTCTCTCTCTCTCTCCTTTCTTCTTTTTTAAAATGTTTTTACGTCCCTTTATCAGATCCTGAATCTTGCAGATCCAAGTTTTCAAAAACCTTAACCTCTCTGAGATACAAAAGTTGTCCCAAGTTGGAGTTGTGGACAGACGTTGTTGAAGCTGCCCCAGAACTCACCTGGAGATATGTTCATCGAAAAGAAGGTCTCTTACATCTAAATGATTATATTTATGGCAGTATTGAACATTAATTTCTTTGAACAGCACAATAATGTTAGCGTTCGCTCTTTGAGAAATAAATACCTGCGTAAGATAACCAGAAATAGTTGAAAAATTCCCGCTTGCTTCAAATGTAACCATTTCTGCAAAACTGCATCTGGATAAATTATACTATTCACACTCAAAGCAAAATATTAGGGTGATTTTTTTTAATACTTTGCTTTCTGATCAGTTCATTTTGCTGCCTCTCCTGATCCATTTTCCTTCCTCACAGCTTGACCTTGACATTAACATAGGAGAAGAAAGATGAATAATCTTGAACCAGCAATGTGCACGGAAACTCCCACAACCAGAAAAGCGCATACAGGTTCACAACATTTGGTTTAATGACTGGAGGCTCAAGAGAAGAGAGCTTTAGGGTACTATGGATTGGTACGTTAGATTAATTATTATAAAAGTAAGAAGAAAAAGAAAGTATAGATAGAAAGTTAAACCCTTGTTTCTTTCAAACAAAATTTCACTGAATTGATGATTTTGTACTTCTTTTTCTATTTCAGACCTAGTTTTTATAATTATAAAAATGTAATATAAAATCAGGGCATATAAAACTGATAAAATATCAATGCATTTAAGACTTGAATCGCTCAATTTTACAAGTTTAATAATAAAAAAATAATATTTTTCCTCACTCAGAAATTCATTTTATGGCTGATCAATATACTTTAACCTTTAAAATCCTACTTGCATCGACAGAGAACTTGCAGGAACAGTTATGAGATCTAGCTAAGCAACCGAGTTTGGTTTCTTTATTTGAACAGTATTCAACCTGTTGGCCTGAAAAAAAACAACAACAATTTTTCAATATATCGAATTCATCCGTTAACCTATCTCAAGAAACACTAAGATACGAAATCTGATATTATTTTAAATTATACGCGACTGTGTGAGAAAGAAAATTCGGGTTCGAGACAATTTTTCGTGAGCAAAAATGAATATTTTCACAGTAACGGCCGGCAATATCAATGTTGCATTATAACATCTCTATTGATGGATGTTTATATAGAGTTTAACATACCCTCTGTGGGAAAAAAAAACAGGAGTCATGTGTATGATTCTTAAAACCTATTTTAGGAGCGTACCCTACACTCCCTCTCCTGAAGAGACTTAATGTTTCAAATATTGAAGAAAAATCGAAAGAAAGATTATCTTCTTTCGCACTTTATAAAAACCATGCGTGCAATAAACATTATTACCTCATGCAACTATGTGTCCATAGAAAGCTAAACTAAAAACCTGTCATTTTCTTTAATTATTCATCCCCTCTGACATTTTCTACCCAAATACATACCACAATTTTCTTCTATATGATTATTAGAACTTTCCATTCGCACTTTTATCTGGATGGCTGTTTGACTGAATTTGAAATAGTTTTTTACTAAAAGAAATGCTTAAAAGTATCAGGAAAACTGTGGCATCGATTGCTCTCTTCATTATTCAAGTGATTCAGGAAATGACGGACCTTCTTAAATAAAAAATAGCACCTGTATTTTGGGGTTATAAAGTCCGGTAGGATGTCCACATGGGTATTATTTGCATCGTAGTTGGATGAATTGGAGCCTTGCCGTTTCAGTTCCTTCATGCTCGACGGAGGCTTGTTTGATATACAGATAAGGCCCGAGATCACCTTATTTCAATTTTTGTACGACCTGGCGGTGACGTATATTCTGTAATATTCTGTACATAAGGAACGAGTTGTTTTTACTTTTGTTAATGGAACTCAAGTATTCTTAATTAATCACACATACGAAAAGAGCTGCCTCGTACGGCGTAATTATACTTTACACTCATTACTGCCGAACTTTAATCTACCAGCTTCTCTTTGATCTTGGATGTCAAATTAATCACTTACTATTATGCAAAGTTACTAGTCTCACCCTCTTCTACATTGTCGCACAGTGTATAGGAAAACTCTTCTATCAGCATTATTTTCTCTTCTCTTCTGTTGTCTGTATAAATCCGTCTATAAGTCAATATGCCTGCCTGCTTGTCCGTCTTTTTTCCTCTGTATATCTGTATGCAACTTTTTATTTTTACATGTAATTTAGTCGTTTTCATTTTGTTAACAGCGTATGTATGAAAAAGTTTTATGGATAGTAAAAATATTGCTAATTCGTAATGCGTTTTTAGAATGATACCAGGTGCAGTTTTGAGGTTTTTTTTCCAAAGAATGCGATGCATAATAATAGCCAATATGAGATGTCTTTATTTGGCAAAATTTACTTTGAGATGGCCAATTTATTTATTTTTTATTTTTAAAAACATTTATCGGAGAGTAATATCTATACATAATTTTCGTGAACCTGAAAATTATGACTGCATTAAAGGTTTATGGACTGAATCTTTAATTTGGGGCACCACATAATGGTTTGATGTATTTCATATTTTTTTTAATTCAATAAGTGCCTTCTCCTTGAACCTGTCTTTTGGCAAGTGAAGTCTTATATTCTATGCAAAAATCGTTGGAGCCTCTTTTGTTTTTGCATTCTGTCAAAGACGGTTTCTGGATTTCGGTTCTTCCTTCATTCTTTCAGTTATTTCTCAGTATTTGGCGACAAATCTCAAGCCAACATATCCTGAGTACCGTTTCTTAGTGTTTTTTTAGCCTCTTTTACAACTGATAGAAAGTTATTTTTTAGTCGTGATTTTTGGGGGAATAATTAAAATTTCAGCAGGTCACTTGTGTCTCTTGAGGACACTATTCATGCAAATTTAGATATTTGACCCTTCCAAAGTATGCTCGTTTTCTCTATAAATTAGTGTTATGAAGCCGGTGCTGTATAGGATACCTTCACCTAGAACTTTTTTTTAGTCAAAGGCTATATTTTGATACCTTTACGCTCAAAATGGACCAAGCTATTTTTTCGACACACTCATGCCTTTTGAGGCAGAGACTTAAAATATTGTTCTAAGACAAATTAGGCGCATCTATATCTGTTTCTCCATTGTATTGGCAATTTTCTTTTTTTTTTTTTTTCATGCTAACAGCACGTTACTAACCTGAACGTCACTAATCTGCATCCCAACTTGTGCTGATACAATAGTGAACCTAGAAAAATGCGTCCGTTAGAAAAATTGAGTTAAAAGCAATAATTATTTTCATGTTTCCATTTTTTCTAATGGTGTAGTTGAAGGCCTTGTGCGAATGACCCGATAAAACGGGAGAGAGAGAGAGAGAGAGAGAGAGAGAGAGAGAGAGAGAGAGAGAGAGAGAGAGAGAGAGAGAGAGAGAGAGAGAGAGAGAGAGAGAGGAGAAAGAAAGGGAGAGGGAGAAAACATTAAATCACTTATTTTTTTTTCTCAAAAAGTAAGTTTTACTAGTTTTTCATTCTGCGAGTCTGAAGCGGTTTAGGTGGAGCTAGTCGGGCCAGGTTCGTCCATTCTCACATTTTTTGTCCTAATTTTAAGGTTTGGCTTTATTGTGACGTTGCTCCGCTGTCGTTAACTGCAATATTTGTACGTTTACACGTCCTTTCTTCTGATCGACATTTAAGTAACTTTTTTTAGTGATCCTTTTTTTGCATTTCTCCCCAGCTACACACTTTCGTGTAACAGTTACTAACAGTAGCAAATCAAGGTCTGAAAATTTGACAGTCTAGATTTATGTCAGAGTCGTGAGCTGCCTCGCTTTTAAGGGATTTCAATTTTGCGATGCTCTTCCCCACAGTTATGTCGATCATTGTTGCTTCCGTCAGTTCTGGTTTTGGTATTCATGAACCCTTATAATTTAAGGGTTCTACGAATGTCATCAAGTTTCAAGGTAGAATCTCTCGGGGCTTTCACAGGGACGCAGTATCGGGGACTATGGAATATTGAAACGAAAGAGTAATTTTTTTTGCATTATTTAGGGTGTTTCAAAACGTTAGTTGAACACATTCTGTTCAACCCTTTCTCTCTTCCATTTGGTTTACCTGTATGCGAATACACATTAACTAACGTTGGGATACATTTAATATGTCAAGTAGCTCAATTCAATGCTTAGGAAACTTCATGGTTTGATTCCCGGTATTGAGCGTTTGATCTCAGCTAATCATCCCCATGAGTGGCTTGAAGGAAAGCAGCCGCCTCCATGGATTTTTCGGAAAACTTCGGGGAAGGTAACACTAATCAAAGAACGCATTCATCTTGTTAGTATTTTAGAGATACTTTTCTGGGTCGAATGCAAGAAAAATGAAGGGACTTAGATTAAGATATGAATAAATCGAATAAGAAATGTTTTATCTTTTCACATAAAACATTTCTCATTGTGTTCATCTCATTTCTCATCGGAATTTGGAGTGACAGCAGTTGTTTTGTAGTTAGTCTACTCATAATGATCTACAAGAGTTTTAACTCTCCGTTTTGTTGTGTTTCGCCGGTAGTCAGACAGTGGGGGGATTTTCCCAGTTTAATGCATATTCGTATTTTATGGGAGAGATATAAATCTATCTAATTTCGGGTTCAAGATGCTATACTAAACTATCAACTAAGAGACAGTTAGAGAAAAAAAGTTGAATACTTTCCGCACTATTGATAGTCTACACACTTCTTATCTCAACTTTTAACCTTAATTCCTTTTTTTCCGGATTGCCCCAGTTGCATAGAGAAATTTGATTTGGAAATTCAGTTTGTGCTGAGCTTATACTTTGGCGGCGTTTTTCTTACATATTAATAGAATACGAATATTTAAAACATTCCTAAATTGCACCGATTTTCAACTGAAATTTGATAAATATTCGTCATTCTCCGAACGTCAATATAAATCGACATTGAGTTTTTGCGAAATTTAGTGGCTGGTTGCATCAATATAATTGTAAAGTATTCCGTAGCAAAAATTGAAATCAATAAATTGAGCATCATTGGAAATATTTTGCCATTGACTTAGCGACGCCTAGGACATTATGATCTTCTATCTTTTGAGTGATTGTATGTGGTGTTTTTTTCCCTATCACAAATCGTAGGGGCTCTAAAAGTTACCTAATTACATTGTCGTTTTCGCTTTCATGTTCTCGTTGACACTTTTGTAATCGCTTAAAATCTTTACCAACGGTCGTGTCAAATAAACATCCGACTGTACTGATATGTGGACGATGATATATAAAAAGGAAAATGTACAAAGATGTTATAGTTGTCAAAAAGAGAAATCTAAACCATCACTCGATTTTATATGTTCAGCTCTTTAATTGTTGACCAAGGCTTATCAATTAAGGTCTGCGGTGCCCGAAAGGATTCAATTTTGCCGTCTAAGAAGCTAATCTATGCAGGTCTGCACTGCGCGGCGGGCTCAGTTTGTCATCTAGTGGGAGGCAAATCTGTTCAGCAGTTAGTTCCATTTTAATTTACCTCAATACTTTCATTTGTTCCCTATGAAACACAAACTTAAACTTGTGTGTGTGCGTGTATGCGTGCGTTCATGAATCTCAACACATTTTTATTGTACTCGTATGGGCTTGCTGCATTCACAGTAAATGTTTTGCACATTATCCTGATGAATGTGATAACCCATATTCCATAAAAATATATTTCGTACTTTGATTTTGATAAATTGAAATTTGTTCGTTTAAGTTACTCATTGTGATGTTTAAGATTGCTCATGTCTACTCTAATTTTGAATTAGCTTACCTATATCTTATCTGGTTTTAGGTACTTAATGTGATGCCGGCTGTAAATTTTATTACCAGCATAAAACTTTTGAAGCCAGAAAGGATTTCTTGATGCCGCTAAGGCTTCAGAAACTTAAATGTACGAAGCAAAGTTAATGATTTTCATTATCAGTTTGTAAAAAAAAAATAAATAAAAGTTTTAATGCATCCAAAATTTTGAATAATGAAATTTCCGCTAACTGCGATATTTCTTTGAGAAATTTAGTTTCTATTCAGTCTTTGAAAAACAAGATAAAAAAGCATTCCAAGGACATGCGTAACTTGGGCGCCAAAATGTCGCTGCGCAACTACTAATCAACAAAGATCTACCTACACTCCGCTTCGTTGACAAGCTCATATTTCAGAGCAGTCTGTTCTAATGCTAATTGATGCCTGAGGCTTGCAAGACAAGATGGCCTACTTTTCTTGAGAATAATAAAAAATAAGTAAGTAAAACGGTGCAGTTTGGTTCATGTGGGATTTGAATATCTGAACAGGGTGTTGCAGTAAAAAGATGTAGACATTTAGTTTATATAATTTCTAAAAAAGGGGGTCACTTTGATGATCTCCAGCGGATAGTCTTGTTTACATATTTTTAAAATTAGATTTAGGGACTGAATGCAAACTATTCGATCCCTAATTTTGGATATGTAGTTGCAATAGATCTGAGGTATAGACCTAGAGCTTGATTAATTCTTCATTGTAAAAGTCTCAAATAACCAGAATTCCATATACCATTTTTCTAACTCCACAAAAAACAAGATAACAGAGGATTACATCACACAAATCCAATAATCAATTTGCAATCTATAACAAGAACTTCAAGACCCTTACGTAGTTAAAGATTACATGTATGTATCTGGCGAAGTTTAAATCGCACTTGAGGGAGGATAGAAAAAAAAAACCAAAACAAAAGAAAACAAACGACGCGTTGACACTCAAACGCATTGAACAAAAATTCCGAAGCTTTCTCAGAGTTCAAAATCAGAGACTACACACTAGACACCAACTGACCAAGTCGTCTCTCTTAATGCCTCACAGCTGCACGTGGGATAGAGCCGTCACGCGCGTGAATGGACACGGGTCACGCGTATAAACAAAAGTGGTTAGTATAATTTTAACGGCACCCCTCACATAAGCAGTTGCGTCTGGCCGAAACGACTGATGACGTGACGGGAAGAATGTGCAAGCTGATTCTTTTTGGCTCGTGTTGTGTCAATCCCTACTACTACTACTAGTACGACGACGACGACTATTTTTCCTACTATGCTACCACTAAATTTACATTAAGGCGTTTCAGCTTTATTGCGAAAACATGCAAGTATTAAAACATAAGGAGGGACAGACTAAAACGGGAAACAAAAATATTTATAGATGGTTGTAGAGAGAAAAGGTGGGGTGGGGGAAGGAGGGGTGGGGGCTCAGGAGACTAGGTAGAGTACAATGTAAGTGTGGTGTTAAATAACAAGAAAAATGGGAAGTAGGGAGAAAAGCACGTTCCTTAAATCTTTTAACCAAAAAGGAACGGGCTTTCTTCTCCCTCCACCCATTCATGGCATTGTCGTAATTCTTCTTCTTCGTCTCTTTCTGCTATTTTTCCGTTGACTTAATTTAAAGCCCTTCGGCTATGATGATTCTAAAGGTGTAATTAATTTTTTTTTCATTGACATGGGAAGGGAGAATGATAAAAATTCAAAGGCTGAAAAAATTTCTATATATCACTTTTTATAAAGGCTTGCAGCGAAATGTACTTTATGAGCAGGCACTTGTGACCCCCAAGTCATCCTTTAAAGGGGCTGACAATTGATAACAGTGCACTCCTATTTCTCGATCCATTACATTAATACATGACTTATATGTATATATATATATATATATATATATATATATATATATATATATATGTATATAAACGTCATAAATTAAAAACAGTATTTATATTTGTATCTATTATTTTCAACCTCATTTGTTAAAGTAATAGCAAAAATATATATTAAAATATTCAGAGGTCAAGGAGTAACCTTTTTTTCTCTTGCTTTAGATAATATCCTTTTTTGATTTAAAAAAAAATTCAAACACAAAACACACACAAACATATATATATATATATATATATATATATATATTGCAGCGTTATATGTCATGAAAATAAAAAGACCGATCACAATGACTATGTAGTCATACATATTTTGAGACGTACCAACTTTAAAAAAAAAATGTTGAAGCTATTGACAGGTTTGTAAAATTTTTATTTTGAAATTGGCAGATGTAGAATAGGAGTAAAAGCTATGCCTTATAGTAAAACGAGGGTATTTACAGCTAGACTCTTCGACAATATCTATCATTTTTTTATGGCTAATCATTTTTTCTCTTTGCATTATCTAAGTTCATATTTATATTCAGTTTGATTACTGGCCATCAACTTCTGTTACGATGTACTACTATTTTCTTCTCGTATTGTGGTGCAAATTCTCATTTAAGTATAAACAAAACCACTTATTATGAAAAGTAAAGGATACCAATGTTTTCCTTAGTAAAAGGTGATCGATTTAACAAAAAATAGTTGGTTTTCATATTATTTCTGTTTTTGTTCTTATTTTTAAATATTTCAGTATTCTTCTCTTCATCTTCTTCTTCTTCTTCTTCTTTTTCTTCATGTTCTTTTTCTTGTTCTTGTTCTTCATCATCCTCATTATCATCATTATCACCATGTTCTTCTTCGTTTTCTCCTTCTTCTACGTCAAATAAGGTAGTTATTGTAGTATTAGTCGGAGGAGGAAGAGCAGTTATAGCAGTACCAGTGGTGGTGGTGGTGGTAGTAGTAGTAGTAGTAGTAGTAGTAGTAGTAGTAGTAGTAGTAGTAGTAGTAGTAGTAGTAGTTGTCGTAGCAGCAGAAGTAGTAGTGGCAGTAGTAGTGGTAGTAGTGGATGTTAGCAGTAGTAGTAGTAGTAGTAGTAGTAGTAGTAGTAGTAGTAGTAGTAGTAGTAGTAGTAGCAGAAGCAATAGTAGTAGTAGTAGTTGTAGTAGTAGTAGTAGTAGTAGTAGTAGTAGTAGTAGTAGTAGTAGTAGTAGTAGAAGTAGTAGTAGAAGTAGTAGAAGTTGAAGTCGTAGTCTTTGTTGTTGTTGTAGTAGCAGTAGTAGTAGTAGTAGTAGTAGTAGTAGTAGTAGTAGTAGTAGTAGTAGTAGTAGTAGTAGTAGTAGTAGTAGTAGTAGTAGTAGTAGTAGTAGTAGTAGTAGTAGTAGTAGTTGTGGTAGTAGTAGTAGTAGTAGTAGTAGTAGTAGTAGTAGTTGTAGGTGTAGTAGTTGTAGTAGTAGTAGTAGTTGTTGTTCTTGTAGTTGTTGTAGTTGTTGTAATTGTAGTTGTTGTAGTTATAGTTGTTGTAGTTATAGTTGTTGTAGTTGTAATTGTAGTTGTTGTAGTTGTAGTTGTTTTAGTTGTAGTTGTTGTTGTAGTAGTAGTAGTAGTAGTAGTAGTAGTAGTAGTAGTAGTAGTAGTAGTAGTAGTAGTAGTAGTAGTTGATGTTGTAGTAGTTGTTGTAGTAGTTGTTGTAGTGGTAGTAGTAGTAGTGGTAGTAGTGGTACTAGTAGAAGCAATGTAAGAATAATCTTCACCATTATCATCGCCATTGTATTTCTATCATAAACTTTAGAATTATGTGATGTGATGATCATTACATTATTTTTTCTGCGTTTCACTTTTTCTTTTCTAAAACTGAGGTTATCGATTTTCCAATGATGTTATTTTTTTAAGAAATGACAGGAAATTTTCAACAAGTGCAAACAAGTTTATTTTCGTACAACATTTCACGTCCGCTCTCTATATTCTTATATATATTTAAGTCAATTGTATTGTTCTTTATAGGATAAGTTCCAACCACTATCTCCCGATTAAATTTAGTCTAAACCCAATTCTTCTTTACTTTCTTGTGTGGAAAAATATAATACATGACAGAATGATTCCCTTTTAATTTAGTTATCACTATATTGAAAAAAATGGCTGGATGCAATATATCGAAGGTTTGCACATGATTTTGCTCATCTGGCGTATATGTGACATTTTAGATAACTTTAGTAGCGAAATACTGATAGCAAAACATCAAAGAGAGTAAATAAACATGATTCTGTCCCATTTTTTAAATTGTTTTATTGGCTTTTAAAAACTAAGAAATTTCACATACCGTTACTGCTTAAACTTCTCGTTATTACAGTTTTGAGATATAAATTTATCGTCCAGGAAAGGGTTATCAGCCTCAGGCATGATTTACATAAGCGAAAGAAGTATTAAAAACATGCAAATTATAAATATAAAATGGCAGCAACAGAAGGTTGCCGTATTTTTTTTTAACTAGAGGAAACTTTGTGTTCATTCAAAATCTTATAAAGCATGGATGTAATATTGCCCTCAAGAACCGATGGGGTATAATTATAGGCACTTCCATTCAAGTTTAGACCTTTATTATTCACAAACGCTACAGCGCCAAGGGAACTATTTCTAATTTTTGTTGTTAGATCACTTTGGATCTTGTGGCTCTTGGTAAATTTATAAAGGTACTAAATATTCAAGTCTTAGCTTTCAGCCTCATTGCTTTGCCATTCACTGTCATGCACCAACTGTTTCTTTAGTCCAATGAGAAACAACGAGGCACGTTGTTCTCTGTGGAGAAGCCTCAAAATGTACTTAACAGTGTTTTTCTTCTTCTTCATCATCTGATCCATTTGAGCAAGAACATCTTTATCGCTGATAGCTGGGTCCACATGTATAGAGTTGTGCCTTATAAATTGTATTTATGCAAACGTGAAATTAAAAAAAAGCATTTTCCTCTAAATTATTCGTTATACGTTGGATGTCTGAATTTTTAGTAAAATAAATATTTCAGAATATATCTATTCGTTAAGTTTTTGTTTTCTTTTTTAATTAAATTAAGCTTAAAATTAAAAAAAAAACAGCTGTGAATACAGTATTTCTTCCTATACTTGTATAGTTTCATGCAATTTCAAGACTCAGAAGCAAAAGAAAATGCTTTGTTCTGAATATTTACATGTTTGCATGGTCGACATGGGACTTATTTCGACTGTGGTCCAGGCGTTTGTAGATAGTATCCACCCTTATAGGCTGGAATAGCAAAACAATTTGCTACATATTTACGCTGCCATTTAGGCTAGGTGACGCATTCTATTTTTTCCAAGCAGTTTTCTGATCGACAAAATTTTGGCGGCTTTATTCAGATTATTGGTTAGGTTTCGACCAGGGTCCTTTTGCATGCTGCATGTGTGATGGATTTCTACTTGCCTTGACTGAGAAAAAATATAAATTGATGTCCTTCTTAAGCTGATTTCATAACATTTTAAGACCAGGTACAGAAACATTTCATTCTGTGTTAGAAATTAAAATACCTTATGCCTTTTAAACTACTCATCCACTCGTCCGCCTTTATGATACAGCTTGTGTAAGCTTTGAAGTTTTAGTTCGAAAATATTTACACATGTGTTAACGCCTTACACATTAACGCCTAGCAAGATTTGATTTTGATTTGTTTTCCTTCACCATTTATTATGAATAATGGAAAAAAACCTTATTTCACAGATTGAATAATTAGATGAACAAACAAGCCGCTGTAGCTTATCATGGCATGGCAGTCCGTATCTTTATGTCACAATATGTTAGTTATGTGGATGTACTTCACCTTATCTAAGGTAGACAGCGCGGTGGCTCCCACTGCTGACAGTTACGCCCATGAGAACGGTGAGTCACATTCCAATATAAATCTGATATTACAATAAGGTTACAATAGTAAACATTATCATGTGTTTTGCCTTTGTTGACTAAGAGCTGGCATATAGTAGTTTCGTACTAATAGAAGGCATGTTCAATGTAAACAAACAATTAGGCAGAAATAATCTTGATGTGACTTCCCCTCAATTGAACTTAGTTTCTGTTTTAAATTAATTCATCGTTTTTCAGCTCTCGACAGCTACTCAATGAATTTATTCATTAACGACATTAATGATACGGGACAAATTTGTACCAATTTTATTGGATCGTATATATTGTGAGAGAAAACTCAGAAAATTTGATGTATTGTTTGAGAAGTTTAGAGGTGATAAAAGTGACACCAATTCTCAAATTTTCTAAAACCAGTTGTATTATTTCACCTTTTAATTGCGATTAAAGTATCATTTTTTAAGCTGTTGAAATGCGTTAAGATTTAATAAGTTCCAAGTATCTTGCGCTATAAATTCATTCAATAATTGTGTTCCAGTATAGTCTTAATTCCAGGCAACTATACTGGCACAGTGTCCACGGCTGAGATCGCCAACGTCAAATTTTTTTTGGGTTTGAACCGCTCTCAACTTTAAAATCCTGAAATTGTTTTCTCTTATTAATGTTTATCTGTATTAAAAACAAAACAAAACAAAAAACAAAACCCGAGGGATGTCACAGTAATTTTCTCTGAATTTTTTTGCAACGAAGGATAGAAGTTATTTTCAAAATATATTTTTTTTAAAATCTTCAACGAGCACAACTACGATGTGATTAACACTATAGATACCTATTGTACAAATAAATTAAATTTGCAAATTTCTCATCATAGGCTCGTTTAAAAATAGATATTTTTTCTTTTCTTTTTGTGAAAAATATGATTTTTTTTCCATATGAAAAAGCCGAAGTATGCCATATAAGCACAAACAGAAAGATTAAATGTACATTCAGTTGAATTACTTGCATTGCACATCTTGATGTAGTGAGGAACAATTGATCAATAAGATTACATTGATCACGACATAGACAACATGTGCCGGAATAAATGTGTTTTGCTTTGACCGAAAACTTCTTTAATTAAAAATAAACCCGAAGTCAAATTTTCAGATTTTAGCACTGCTAAGTTCCAATTTCTGTACTCTCAAATCAAGATAATGTCTATTTAGTGACAACAAAATGCCCCAAACCTTTTTGTTCATATAAATATTATAAAAAATTTTCTTCCACTAGTATATAATAAAATAAATTAAATAAAAGCAGAAAAAAACAACATATTTCTACTTCCTGTAATCTACAGAACCGAACTACTGGCACGATCTTAGTGATAAAGATCTCCAGGCTACCTTGAGGGCTAAACAAGGAGGCGTGGCCAAAAATGTCATCATGTTTTTAGGAGACGGTATGGGCGTAACCACGTCTACCGCCGGAAGGATATGGGCCGGACAAAAGCTCGGACTATATGGGGAGGAACATGATCTATCATGGGACAAATTTCCATTTACTGGTCTTTCTAAGGTATTTGACAAGATTAATTAAGATATTTTTAGGAGTAATGACAAAGTGATTAGAGAATCTTGCTGCTTGTAAAGGTTTCCTATTCAACTTGTTTATCTTAACAAGAAAACGACATGTCATAACAATTGAATGAGATCTTGTACCACTTAAAATTTCTACATCCCCAATTGAAGTTAAAGGAACTTTTTAGCCACTGTCTGTCTGTGTGCCTCTGTCTGCCTGTCTTTCAGCCTCTCCTCTCTCTCTCTCTCTCTCTCTCTCTCTCTCTCTCTCTCTCTCTCTCTCTCTCTCTCTCTCTCTCTCTCTCTCTCTCTCTCTCTCTTTCTCTTACAATCCTGAAAGAAAAACGTGTGTAGTTAAAAACTGCAGAAGATATGGTCGCTGTTATATTATACAAACATCGAATCTATAAAACTCTGCATGGGCAGAGGGAGTAAGCCTCTTTATATCTTAGCCCAAAGCTTGATCTTTTCATTTTCTTCAGACGTACAGCTTAGACAGACAAACTACGGACTCTGCCGCAGCCAGCACTGCTTTTTTGTGTGGCGTGAAGACTCGTTTGGGTTTGTTAGGACTGAGTGGTCGGGCCGAGCGAGGAAATTGCTCCATGTCTGAGGGACACGAAGTCGATTCCATGCTCAACTGGGCCCTGGCGGCAGGTAAAATATACAACGTTCAGATTTTTTTCCATTGTGATTGCAATGCTTATATATTCACAAAATTATGCAAGTTGTGATATTAACGTTCGATTATCATTATTTTTTACAGTTCCATTTAGTCAAATATTACAATTATGGGGCATCTGACGATAAGGAATTCATTATTCTGTCTAAAAAAATGATACTGAGTTCTTTAAAAAAAAAAAGAGTGTACTCTCAGAAAGAATTAAGCTCCCTTAAAACATAATCTTTTCAAAGATCAACATCATAAGGATATTCTCTTAAAATGAAAAAAGAGCCTGCAACTCCATTCTATCTAAATTTTGCAGTCCCACAAATAAGAACGGACGATTCCACTTTAACACAATTGCTACTTAAAGACTATGTTCAGTGCCTGTTACCTTAAGAATCAAGATATATATATATATATATATATATATATATATATATATATATATATATATATATATATTGTAACCTGTTATTTTGCTCTCCGATTAACAATGCAATTGTCGCAAAGTAATTATGTTATAATCTTAATTCCAGGCAAATCTGTTGGCATAGTGACCACAGCTAGGATCACCCACGCCACGCCAGCAGGAGCCTACGCCAAATGCCCAGACAGAATGTGGGAAACCGACAGGTAGTAGATTTTCTGGGCATCTTGCTTCCTTTCTAATTTTAGAATGCAATCATGCCTAAATCCAGTTGACATGCGAATGCATGTACAAGGCTTAACCTGTAACCATTATTAAATAGTTAAAAACGATAAACTTTGTAAGCTAAATGAAATTTGAATAGAAATTAGAACAAAAATGTAAAATTCATTCAAAGATTTTATTATTATAAAGTCGGACTTAGAGATGTTCATTTTTTTAAAAGAAGTCTTAACTCAAAACTTACTTACATTATATTCCAGGGCTCTAATGAGAGTATGTAGCCCAGTTTTGAAACCTTTTGAAGGCATCGTAAGATAACAATCACCTCTCCACTTCCGCCGTTTCCACCTCCGCGTTCCGTACATCTATTAAAATTTAACATTCTCTATCTTTGAACAATAATAGATATGGCGCATCAAATCTAAAAACACCAGTTCTTCCTGGATTCGATTAAGCTTCGTGCTTGATAAAATCTCAAGTCTTTGGCCAAGATTCCATTTCTAGATTAGATTTAAATTTGCAAGTTCTAAGAAGGCAGGTGCGATAGTAACCAGCTTTAAGCGGGCAGCTGCGCCAATAATGCCTAACGTTAACTGAGCAGCTGCGCCATAGTGCTCAGCGTTAAGTGAGAAGATGCGCCGATGGTGTTCAGCGTTAACCATGCAGCTGCGCCAATAGTGCCCAACGTTAAGTGAGAAGATGCACCAATAGTGCCCAGCGTTAAGTGAGAAAATGCGCCAATAGTGCCCAGGTTAACTGATCAGTTGCGCCACTAGTGCCCAACGTTAAGTCAGAAGATGCGCCAATAGTGGCCAACGTTAAGTCAGAAGATGCGCCAGTAGTGCCCAACGTTAAGTCAGAAGATGCGCCAATAGTAGCCAACGTTAAGTCAGAAGATGTGCCAGAAGTGCCCAACGTTAAGTCAGAAGATGCGCCAATAGTGCCCAACGTTAAATCAGAAGATGCGCCAATAGTGCCCAACGTTAAGTCAGAAGATGCGCCAGTAGTGCCCAACGTTAAGTCAGAAGATGCGCCAATAGTACCCAACGTTAAGTCAGAAGATGCGCCAATAGTGCCCAACGTTAAGAGATAAGATGCGCCAATAGTGCCCAACGTTAAGTGATAAGATGCGCCAATAGTGCCCAACGTTAAGAGATAAGATGCGCCGATAGTGCCCAGCGTTAAGTCAGAAGATGCGCCAATAGTGCCCAACGTTAAGAGATAAGATGCGCCAATAGTGCCCAACGTTAAGTGAGAAGATGCGCCAATAGTGCCCAGCGTTAAGTGAGAAGATGCGCCAATAGTGCCCAACGTTAAGTCAGAAGATGCGCCAATAGTGCCCAGCGTTAAGTGAAAAGAGGCGACAATAGTGCCCAACGTTAAGTCAGAAGATGCGCCAGTAGTGCCCAGCGTTAAGTGAGAAGATGTGTCAATAGTGCCCAACGTTAAGAGATAAGATGCGCCAATAGTGCCCAACGTTAAGTCAGAAGATGCGCCAATAGTGCCCAGCGTTAAGTGATAAGATGCGCCGATGGTGTTCAGCGTTAAGTGATAAGATGCGCCAATAGTGCCCAACGTTAAGTCAAAAGATGCGCCAATAGTAGCCAAAGTTAAGTCAGAAGATGCGCCAATAGTGCCCAACGTTAAGTCAGAAGATGCGCCAGTAGTGCCCAACGTTAAGTCAGAAGATGCGCCAATAGTACCCAACGTTAAGTCAGAAGATGCGCCAATAGTGCCCAACGTTAAGAGATAAGATGCGCCAATAGTGCCCAACGTTAAGTGAGAAGATGCGCCAATAGTGCCCAACGTTAAGTGAGAAGATGCGCCAATAGTGCCCAGCGTTAAGTAATAAGATGCGCCGATGGTGTTCAGCGTTAAGTGTTAAGATGCGCCAATAGTGCCCAACGTTAAGTCAAAAGATGCGCCAGTAGTGCCCAGCGTTAAGTGAGAAGATGTGTCAATAGTGCCCAGGTTAA
>JAWDGP010000724.1:1400000-1550000 GCA_033675545.1 Elysia crispata
GGTGATGGATTTTTATTCGTTGTAAAATAATTTTTCAAACTTAGTTTCAAAATAGCATGAACTGACCTTACCCCTTTGTAAAGAGTGAGCAAATAAGAATAATTCACAAAAAACCGGTTTGCTAATAAGCTAGAAATAGATAGAGGGGAAAATTTTGATACAATCAATTCTTGCCTCGAATTATGAAACTTGACTTGTGAGTAAAAAGACAATGAGTTTTGACTTTTTTATTGACGCAAGTTTCCTTTCGAATGGCGCATGAAATCAGTGAATTTTTTTTCATAAATCATATTTATGGGGTTTTATTTCCTCAGCAATTATTATATGCGATGAATGTTCAAAAAGCTTTTGGTCTAGATATGAATTAATAAAGATAGAACTTTGCACTTTGGCACATATACTTTTAATCCTCGACATAGACATTATTTTCTGCCATCTGTCTTTGACCTTCAAAAGTCCTTGAAAGTATAAGGACTCAGAAGTGACCCTTTACCAGCTTTAATGGCTTCCTCGCTGTCATTGAAACGGTGTGCTTTGAGAGATTTTTTTTGAGATTTCGAAACAGAAAAATGTCTGTGGCTAAGTTTGATGAATAGAGCTTAGAGTGGCAGAATTTCAAAGCGGCACAGTTCTGCTGTCTGAATTGCTTGTTATGCCCTGTGCATAGGGGCATTGTCATGCACAAAGGGGACTCCATTATTCCACTTTTAACAGCAAACCAAGCAGTAATCTCTTGTGACGGTTTTTCGATTTTCCAGGTAATCAGTCATTGTTATACTGTCGCAATCTCAGAAACAAGACGTCACGACTTTTCCACTCGATGGTGCTACCTTTGCTTTCTATGATAAAGGAGAAGAAGAGGTTTTCCACAGCATCAAGGACATTTTTTGTTCTGAACCAAAGTCATAAATCCATGTTTCATCCACAGTAACCATTTTTTTAAAGAAATACGTGCCATTCGACTCTATTTGAAGAAGATTTTTGCAGGACTCAAGACTCTGCTTCTTTTGCTTAGTGATCAAAAAGCGAGGTTCCAACAGCGAAGAAACTTTTTTCCTGTTGGGATCAAGAGATTCAATTCAATTGATCCTACACTGATTCCATTATCACTATTTAAAAGCCGCGTCGATCTTGTATAGCCCGTTTCTTCACTATGGTAACATTATCTTTAGTCACGACAAAAAGTGGGACTTTCATCCATCATTGTTTGAACCCAGATTTGAATTTTCCTACCCAGTATGCCACAGTATTATATCAAGAATATTTGTCACCATAAACTTGGACCATTTCCTTAAAATAATTGAAGGGAATTTTCCTTGCAAGTGTAAAAACTATAACTGAGCGATATTCAAAGGGCTCATGGACGCAGCTTTAGAAGAGAAAAGCAAACGATAGTTTAGTTTAGTTTCATTAAACGCGCTAACAGGTGCCTTCATAATTACCGTCATATTTTCCTGAAAAGTTGCATCTCGCATTACAAAGAAACGATATAAAGGCTGTCAAAATTTTAATACTCTACCACGATTCCTTCCTATCGAGACCAAAGACTTTTTTAACTCTCCCCCCCCCACACACACACACGCACCTCGTAATTATATATGACGCATCATTAACAGGTCAGCGGTGCAAAGAATGAGCTTCTTTAAAATGACATAAATAAAACTGTGATATCACTTGGTCTCTGGGCAGGTCCTGTTAGGCGGTGGGCGATCTGTCTTTTTGCCTGAGAATGTGCCAGATCCCGATCCTGACCCCTCGTTCAATATAAATCTATACAGTAGGATAGACGGTCTAAATCTGATCGAGGTAAGATGTTTCATATTTTTTTTTTTTTTTTTGTTCTCTAAGCTGAACTAGTTTATCTATTATAATAATTATTATTTTTGGTAGCTCCAATTTTTTTGTAACATTTTTTTCAGAAACCACACAGCCGTGTAACCACAAATTCTATAAAACTTTTATGTCTATGCTGTGCGAAAGCTTATATATTATATGTTACAGTACTGTGAAGCTAGTTTTTAATCGTTTCATCAATTTTTCTATTAGCATCAACAATTGTCAATTCCGTTTTCAATCTAGGCTGTTGCAGAGTTGTTTTAGTATAGAAACTGATTCTCTTTCAGTGGAAAATTATTAAATCAATATTCCGGGAAATTTTAGTGAAGATCAACACCGATACTTCAACTTTTCAAAGTAATTTCTATCTTTGCCACAAGATTCAGAATCTAGATATCGTTCAAACTTTTAGCAGGCTATCAGGTACGGCTCTTCACTGTCATCATGGCTAGGAGTCTCGATTCCGTCAATAAGTTCATGAAATAAATGAGAATTTGCTGAAAAGAAGTTTTACTATACTATTAGTACACCCTCAATCCCCACATATGCCAATTAAAAAAAAAAATTCTTTACCATATTAAGGATGTACGAAGAAACTAGACAATAAGAAATTAAGTCTGCGACAGCAGGTAAGACAATTATAGAAATGCTGCGGATAGTCTAGACCATTTTTGAGAATGTTCTTTTATTTTCAGGAATGGAGGAAAGAAAAGGCAAACAGAGGATTCACTCACAGCTATGCATACGACAAGGCTGGATTTGATAAAGTTGACCCAATTAATACAGAATATCTACTTGGTTAGAAATATAATTTAAATATTATGATATACCGTGAAGTCACTTAGTTTCTGGTTCTCGATAGTGAAAAGCTTATGGTATCTTTTCCCAATAGCAAGAGTGTCTCAAAAGTATTAAAAAGTTTTAACAGCTCAGAACAGTCTGGCTTTGCATTGTCTTTAAATGTTGTGAGTAATCACATTGCTTGATGTATTATTTGATATGAATCAATGGTAAAAAATACAATCTAGCTCCCTAATTCTGTGGTTCTTAGAGCCACTAATCATACCACATCTCTCTATTACACCTGTGTAGACCTAACACTACGCAACATACGCGATATAGATCTAAACTGTTGTCTCTGACATGTATCTTCGGCCTCAATTCGTCTATGTATCTATTTATCGGTCAATCTGTCTGTCTGTCTATCTATTTTATAGATTTATCTGTATCTCTATTTATCTGTCTGAGATTATTATGTGTATCTATCGATCGATCGATTTCTCTCGATGCGATTTCTTTGGACATAGTTTGTATGCACTTCATAAATATTTTTGGAGCTCTCAGTTCATCTATCTGTATGCGTTTATGCCAGCATATGTACTGTCTGCCTGTCTGTCTCTATCTTTCTCTATTTATCTATCTATCGATTAATTTGTCGATATGCTTCTGCGAATTATGTGAACCTGTCGACAGATTTATACCTCTCGATTCAATTTGTCTGATCAAAGTTTTTATGTGCCCTTTGGACATTTCTGGCAGTATGTTTTTTTTTTTTTTTTCTGTTTTCTTCTATGTGTCTCACTTTTCTCTATTTCTAATTGTTTATGTCTAACTATCCCTCTTTTTCTTTCTCTTAGTCTCAGTTCCTCTCTCAAAAAATTTAGCTCTACCTTGTCCATTCTTTATAATAATCATTAATTTTTTTCCATCTTTGTCTCTCCCCACCCTCCTTCCGAATTTTTGTCTCTCTCACTCTCTCTTACTCCATCTGTCTGTCTGTCTGTTTCTCTCTCTCTCTCTCTCTCTCTCTCTCTCTCTCTCTCTCTCTCTCTCTCTCTCTCTCTCTCTCTCTCTCTCTCTCTCTCTCTCTCTCTCTCTCTCTCTCTCTCTCTCTCTCTCTCTCTCTCTCTCTCTCTCTCTCTCTCTCTCTCTCTCTCTCTCCCTCATTTTCTTTTCAAATCCGCTTACAGGACTTTTCAACCAAGAACACATGCAGTATGAAGTGGACCGCAATAAAACCAAGGAGCCATCGATTACAGACATGACCGCCAAAGCTATTCGGATTCTGCGCAAAAACCCTAAAGGCTTCTTTCTTTTTGTGGAAAGTAATAAAACAAAATAAAGTCTCATAGAGATTAGATAAAAGAGGAGATCAAAACGCCACAGGAATTAATTAATTAATATATATACAATATACATAAATATATATATGTACACACACACATATATATATATATATATATATATATATATATATATATATATATATATATATATGAAATGGTACAAGGATTTCATAATAAGTTTTAGAATACTACATTTACATTTAAGAAATATGGAATTTAAAGAAAAATCTATCTCAATCTATGTTTACATTTTCAAAAATAAATCAATATCTCAACAATTAAATATCAGTCTTTTGCCAATTTTCTCTTTCTCCTTTAAAAAAAAAAACAAAAAACAAAACAGAAACGACTTACTGTAATACATGCATTTTTTAATAATGCATACATTCTGATATTTGGCTGGTTCATGGAAAACAAGGCACGAGAGCAAGCGTTAATTTTTTGCAACTGTCGCTTAAATTTTTTTACATTTTTTTATTTCTTTGTTCCTACGCACCTTGTCTAGCCTGAGTTTATAGATACAGAGTGCGAGTTGGCAATGGTTTGCTATGTCTCTCACAGTGCCGTAAATATACATCCTTCTATTCTAATTTCTCTATTTAATAAAACCGTGTTTCTCATCCAGCATGGCAATAATTATAATTATAATGGTAACGATGTTGGTGTTACTGCTGCTGTTACCACTGGTGGTGGCAATGAAAATTAATAAAGATATTAGATTGCAACGCGTCAGAAAATCATGGATTACCCCATTATGGGTCTATGGTACCTTTTCCTATCTGACCAGGTGGACGTATTGACCACGCCAACCACAACAACTGGGCCCACAAAGCATTTGCCGAAGTGGAAGCAATGAACCAGGCTGTGCTGACAGCCAAGTATCTCACTTCAGACCAGGAGACTCTGATTGTGGTCACTGCTGACCACTCTCACGTACTATCAATAGCGGGCTACGCTAGTCGAGGAAACTCAATCACTGGTGACTTGTTAATTATTAGCACTTATTCCGACCTATATTATGTTTACAGAGAGGCAAAATCAACTCTCATGCTTCATTTTTTTTTTTTTTTTTTTATTTGGAAAAGATGTGAGGTACTCTAATAATTGCTACAGAGACGACAATACTAGGTAATCAGAAGTAAGCATAATACAAAACGAGTGCTAAAGGTGTAGGATCTAAACATTCCCAATACTCACTGATGGAAGAATGAAAGACGACTGCTTGCTCGAGTGTGTTTAAAACCTTAAATTTATGGCAGGTCTAATGACCAAGATTAATTTTTACATTATAATGATAGCTATGATCAAAGAGCAGGTGTTTATTTTCATACAGGTAGTGCATACATGTATATTCTGTTCACACACCTTTTATCTGACATATAATTCTCTATCTTTTTCCAAAGGACTAAACAAGGTTACCATAGGCAAACCAGAATTGCTTTTAGCAAAGGACGGCATGCCGTACACAACAATTATATATGGCAATGGACCTGGGCGGACTACGACCACCAGGGCTAACCTTACCGACGTGGACACCGGTGAGATTCAAAGTCTAACTTTTACATGACGATTGATCGTAGCTAATTTAGTTAGGAGATAAATTATGAAAAACTAGACAAAGGATTCATAATTTGAGAGAGAGAGAGAGAGAGAGAGAGAGAGAGAGAGAGAGAGAGAGAGAGAGAGAGAGAGAGAGAGAGAGAGAGAGAGAGAGAGAGAGAGAGAGAGAGAGAGAGATGTCCCTATTGTTATGCTCAGTATTAAGTATGTCCAACTGGCAAGCGAGACATTGAAGATGCTATTTTTTTTTCTTTGCTTAATGTGAATGAGGCTCCCCGAAATTGTTTGTGTTGAATCAAGTCTACCTTGTCTTGTCAGCAACTACCTTGCATTTATCAAGAGAATCAGCAGTGTCAACAACAGTTTCAATCTTCATAGGCACCCATGCTCCTAAAATCATTTGTCTACGCGTGTAGTGTAAAATTTCTTACCATTCCAGATGCACCGGACTACAGGGTCGATGCCGCTGTCCCCATGTCTTATGAAACACACGCTGGAGAGGATGTGGCAATATATGCAACAGGTCACACGGGAGTGATTCTCTCTATTTTACACGAAATTTCGAAGGCTCGCCTAATCGATATCGTCACAATATGGCGAATGTTTTACCTACTTAGATAGTATAATTCTTTTTTTTTATTTTATTTTTTGTTTATTTTATTTTATTTATTGTTTAAATTTTATTTTTTTCTTCGACATAACACAACACTTTCTATTGAATCCTTCGGGTGACACTATCTCGTTTAAAAGATTCATCCTAAACGTAAACAAGCTTCTAAAGGGAGCAAATGAGGGTGCAGTAATCCATTATATCTAATGGTCCCGAAATAGCAAACTATGTCTTCGAAATAATTAAATCAAACATTACTTAGCTTCATTAACAAATATGTCTTGAAAGTACCATAAGAGTTTTTTTTGCACTTACGATTAATATAATTTTATATGAAAATTTTATTTTATTTCGAGCCGATCATAAAGTATTTTGTTACAAGTAAATACTTGTTGCTGTTAATTCTATCAATTTTGATGGTGCTCAAGTATCATTATGGGATTTTAAGATACTGCTTATCAGGGTCAAACATAAGTTAGAGCTGGAATAGTTTGAAAAGAAGGCATTGGAAAGAAAAAAGTTTTCAGTACGAGAGTAACAGAAAAGAAAGACTTTTATCATGATTTTTATTTTACTATTATTTCTTTTCAGATGCACAATTTGCTTATTAGTTTTCATTTGAATTGAAGTGTATTTGGTTAATGTTACGAATATTTAAGGTGTAATCTTTGATACTTATAAAAAGAATGTTATACATGCATTTAAATTCTATTTCTTCTGACCTTTCCTCAACCTCACCACTTATCACCCCTGTCTGATGCACACCTAGGGCCGCAGTCTTTCCTTTATAGCGGCACTCACGAACAGAGTTACATCGCAATGGTCATGGCTTATGCTTCCTGTGTCGGGCCTTATTCGGACCGAGAATTGTGTGCTAAACACCAAATGGAACCCAGCCAAACTCCATGTGTAAGCTGTTTCTTATAAATACAGTACCAAGAAACAATTGTCTGGAATTTACAAGTGGTAAAAGATGTTTACGTTTCATTACATTGACAAATCTATGAAATTAAACTGTGCTTTATGGGATGTGGAGTTACATAATAAGACAGCGTAAAGATACTTTAATGTGGAACTTAAAATAAAAATTTGTCTTTTATTTCTCAGAACCAACGTGATGCGGCCTACATTGCCAGATCGTTTCCTTTGTTCACGACAGGAATAGCACTTTTAACCACAATCTTTATGATGCACTGTAAATAAAACCCCGGAAGTTTAAGCTCATTTCACTTGAAAATGCAAGAATAGAGACGTAAAAGTTTTAATAACTCTTCACTCTTTACTTTAATTTTTAAAAAATAAAAATGTGTGGGGGAAGAATTTTTAATGAGTTCTAAATTTTTCTTTATTTTATTTGCAGTATTTCATGAATACCATAATAATGCTCGTGAAAGATTCTGGCATTGACTAAAGGGAAGTGTTTTGAGTTTTATTTTCACCAGCATTGACTTTTTAAGTAAAGCTTTGCCCACAGTGATGACTTGTTTGTTGCCTTCCTAGATCCTCTGCAATAGTTAACTAAAGGAATGCACTTCAGTTCTATAAATTCAAGTTCAGCAGTCTAAAAAAATGATAAATATGGAAGCTGTGATGCTGATAGTCTTTAGGATAATCTTTCAGGGTACAAAACGTCCTTGAATAGGCCCTTAAGGGGCAACAAACGTTATCTTGTTACTGGACATTGACTATATAATATCAATTACCAGAGTATAAGCAGTACACTGCATTGGTTTATTGTCTCTTCCAAGAGAATACCACCAGCAATTTCTTTAACCTTGGCAAATAGATTAGGTAAAAAAAATTAATGTTCTATACACAAAATAAAACGTACATAGGAAATCAATGATGAAAAAGTATATAATGTATTTTTAGGCAACACAAATTTGCTTCCTTTTCTTCTTCAAAATGTGCTTGATTATGAATTTTTTTTTATTATTGTATACAGATTTTTATCATCATTTTAGTTTTTATTTTATGTCTTTTTAACACCAATAGATAGGTACATGTATAAAGTTGTGCTGAGACCTAGCATAAAATGAAGGATATAAGACCCGGATGAGAGATGCGGTACTAAGTCAATCAAAAAGTTTCATGGGCTTGTCCCGTTTTTTACTACCAGTTAGTCAAAACCTTGATGACATGGTGAAAGGAAAATGGCACAATTTATATGATGGAAAAAAGTTCTGCTTTCATCCCTGGGCCACGGCAGAGACAACCGTCAGCACTTTTACTGTAATAAGGTCACCAACTCTATAAAGGGTCTTGTGTAACCAAGGATCATATAATGTAGCAGTTAATGCAAGATGGGACACCTTCTGCACCATCATTTGTATAATCAAAGCAGCTGATTGGTTCTTAGTTCCTAATGACTCTCTTTCAATATTTTTCAAAATTACACCAAGTGGGCTTCTTTCAACTATGGTTTAAAAACTTTCAGAACATTATGTAACCACAATTAACTTACGGAAGAATATTGATAATGTATCAATCTTAATTTATAATGCTTAGATTTAGTGGGCCTTAGTTAAGTCATGCAGGGTATAAATCAGTTTATAATCCTGTGCACTTGCATTTTGCAAGACTCCAGAAATGCAAAGAACACAGCACTTGTACATAGCAAATTCATTATTTACACTTGACAATAAATGTTTATTTTGTAACACTCTTTGACTGTGGATTACATTATACTTCTTCATTTGCATACTATTTCTTTTGGCAGAAGCTCTGCAACATCTAAATAATAACAACCTACATGTTTGTATCACTGACAAATTGTAAAGAATAACTCTGTCCTTAAACATTGTCATCCTTAATCATAATATGTATGATGGAAAAGTTTTAACATACTATTTAACAGATCTAGCTCAAATATTTTCATATGTTTTTGAAATTCTCCTTTTTATGGCTTGAGACATTTTCAGTAATGAGTCAGTTGCCTTCAACTGATTGAAAATGAACATTTATCAAGAATAGATATTCAAAGAAATAAAATGAATGAAAAAGGAGACAAAAGTGAAAAGCATTCAGTCAATTTAAATGGAAAAGTAACATTGACAAAACAAAATCACTATCAGTCTGCTTTGACAAGCAATACAATATTTTCATCAAAGTAAATATAAAAAGAATGAAATCATCAACAGCTAAAAAATTAGCAGCTTTCGTGTTCTTATGAGTTGCTGCCTTTAAGCATATTTCAAGTTTTGACAGAACACAAGACAGTTCTTCATTTCATTTTTCATACTTACTCGATTTATTTGTAATATCTCGGCAATAAAAGCAGTTAAACTCTCTTGATATAATGTCAAACCTGAGTAACTGATTTTCAAAAGTGTAAAGAACACCATGAAGGTAGTCTGACTTGAGTAATGGCTCTTTTTATTCAAACAAACTGAAACTGGTTCAATGCACAGTTGTATATGATCGTTATAAGATGCAGATCATTTTTCAAATGCAAAATGCTATGCATGGTACACAGCTAATATCTCTTTAAAAAGGACATTGCAATTACAACATAAGAACATACAATCAGGACTTTATCTATATTGTTTATACAAAGGGGTGAAAAATCAGCAATGCCTCTTTTGTGGAGCTTTTGCAGTATTCCATTTGTTATCAACCATCACATTAAAAAAAAAAATAATACTGGATAATTAAGCTCTCAGACTGATCAAGAGCTAATGGTTACATTTGAACAAGTTTATTTTCCTACATAAACATAACAAAAGTTTAAAAAAAAAACATGCATTAATAATGGAAATACATATTTCTTTTAAACCATGAGATGAAAGTATGACATTGTTCCTGAATTCATTACTTACTTACTGCCCTTTTTGCCGTAGGCAATTAGGGCAGCAACAAACTCCTTCCATTGCTCACGGTCCTGAGCCAGCATCCTCAAGGTGCCCCATGACTGTCCCATGGCTGCTGCCTCTGCCTCCACTGTCCTTCTCCAGGTGGTTTTCGGTCGTCCGCGTTTCCTGTGTCCCTCTGGCCTCCATTGAACGGCTACTCGAGGGATGGCATCTTGTTCCTTGCGGAGTACGTGACCTATCCACCTCCATCTCCTCCGGATAATGATAGTCTCCATTGTCTCTTGTTGGCACTGTTCTAATAGGTCTTCATTTGATATGTATCTAGGCCAGAAGATCCGTGCAATTTTCCTGAGACTTTTGGTGTGGAAGGAAGATAACTTGCAAAGGTCGCTTTCTATCATGCGCCAGCATTCTGACCCGTAGAGCAAGGTGGAAAGAACACAGCTTCTATATAACTTTAATTTTGTGTTCAGTTTGTACTGCTGTGATTTCCAAACTGGATTTAACATTCTGAAGGCATTTCTGGCTTTACCTAATCTTTCTATAATATCTTTATGAGCTCCTCCGTCCGCATTTAAAGCACATGTTACTTATTTTTTGACAATCTGCAATCACTTCTTCATATTTGCAGATATCCATTTCTTTCTTTTCTATTTTACATCAGCTCCATGCTTATTTACACATTATAGAACATTTAAAAAAAATGTTGTGGTGAAATGCAGTATGCAGTTGACACTAACACAACTGAGTTGAGATTACTTCCAAAGTTAAAGTGTACAAACCTATTAAAAAAAAATTAGTATTATTAGAAATTAGAGAATAAATATTAACCCCAATAAGCATTCTAAAATTTAAAATTAGTCATGCAAGGTAATATTACCTGCCATTTAATAATTTACAGATTTTTTTCCTTCACAGATAACCTTAGTATAATTATATATTCTCAACAGATTTTTTTAAAACTTTGTGGTGGTTAAATGTATAACTAATTTATCAATAAGAGTGTAAAAATAAAAACCCCAAAAAACAAAAAATAAAATAAAAAAAAAAACAACTACTGGTATTACCATGTGGGATGATAAAAAATGAATTTCCTTTTCATTCTTTCATAGGCAAGAAAAATCAAACATAAAGATAAAGTGCAAAAGTTTTGTGAATAATAGCTTTTATACATTAAAAAACATGAAAAAAAAAAAAAAAAAAAAAAATATATATATATATATATATATATATATATATATATATATATATATATATATGGGTATTTCAGCTGTTTGTAAACATGGGTTTGAATCTTGAAAAATTAATGATTTGAATGTATAAATGAAAATCTGGCTTACATATAAGTACAATATATACACATATTTCTTGCAAACAATGGAAGTGTATTATTTAATACTTTAACTTTACTGCTCAAATGGTCAGTGTGAACAGTAAATTACAAATTAGGGATAAGTCATTGCAGTATACAATCAGAAATAGTAGACCTGAATAAAAAGCTGAGTTAAAACACAAGTTTAGAGAGTTAAAGCTTGAATACAAAGGAGAGGACATAAAAATGACAAGTATACCAAATGAGTTTGAATATAGTGAAATATTATTTCTAGCAGTACAAAGCAATTAAAATATCATCTTCACGTCTTTAGAACACAGAATTTATGTTTTACAGCCAGTCTGAATCGTCAGCATGTTACAAGCTGATATCTTAAAAATTATATTTTTCCTCTTTTCATATTGCAAATGGTATTGAGTTAAAGTTGAATTCCTCATTTGTTCTGTACATATAATATTATCTTTTTTTTTAAACAATTTCATAGAGTGATTGTAAAGAAATATGTCCTTTAAGGACTGCATCATATTTGAAAACGTCTAATTTAATAGGACTTGTTCTTACTATACAAGGACAATACATTTGAGTCTGGTTATTTCCAAGTCATTGGGATAAAAAAGGACTACGAATTATCAGGATACATAGAGTAAGAGAGTAAATTAAAATGTGGAGGATGGATAAGAAATGTCATACTAGTGTGTGCAAGGTGCTAAGACGACAGGTCACCTGGACCTAACCCCTTTCCCTTTCATTCTCTTAGCCTTATTGCAGACTCACATACACACACCAGAATTGCTTGCCGCACAGAGTATATCACTACGTTGTTTTACAAGCCAGGAAAAGTGCTTTAGGAATAAAAAAAAATCACGCCAAAATAGCTTCAAATTAAACAGATCCTTACTTAAAAATTTAAACTTACCGATATTTTTAATAAAGCATAAAAAGAGAAATATTCAGTAAAATTAAATGACTTTGAAATATCCAAGAATTTGAATTATCTAGATTCCAATTATCTGGACTCGATTGTACATTACACTGAATAGGAGCAAAGATATGGAAAACCTTGATTATCACTGTGTAACTATTGAGTGGTTAAATGACAACCATAGATCAACACAAACATTCAGCTCAGTATCTATTGTACTTTGCATAAAAGGTGGAATTTGCAACGTCAAAGCTAAACAATGCATTGAACATGACAACATATTCTCATTATGTAAATACCAGCATTTGAATTTTCAGTCATCTGGAAATAAAAAGTAATAAATATGGCTATGGGAAACTTTTAGATAAATGATTTATCTTGTTTGATGTTATTTACACTGTCTTATGCAATTGCTCAAAATCAAATGAAATAAAAAAAAATTCCTATCTAGAGATTCCAAATACTTAGCTCAATGAATATCAGCTATTTAAAATATTGTCACGCTTATGAAACTTTGCTAATTTTTTAATAAAATAATAAAATTCATAATGCAAAAATACTTTTTTTAATTTTGCCTTCTTAATCTTTTTTAATCATTATTATAAATTTATCTTTTTTGAGGGGGCTAAAATTTACGAAAGGCTTAGATTCTAAAACTTCTATACCCACAAATCTCAACATTTTGGTAAAAAAACATTTGCATCAACAAGTTTTTTGCGGGCATTTATTGACCGATTTGGACAAGGATCTTGATCCTGGCAGAAGATGCCCAAAAATGCCTGAGCTCATGAAACAAATTTCATCAAATTTCTTTTCACAAATTTCATAATGCAAAATGAGATTATGCTCTTTACGCACATAATACTTTCACCACAACTTTTGTGATTTAGCAGGGTAAAAAGGAATTGCAAAAGTGAAACTGCAGAGGGTGTGGTGAAATATGTACTCCTATTGACATTTTCACCTACAGTAAATGTGCGGTAAAAATGAGTCACATGGTGCATATACCTAATTTGAATGTTGAAATTGAAAGCAATGTGATTTTATTACCTTTTTAAACTTAGGTCTGAATTGCATTAAATTCTCAGAATGATCAGAACAGTTATAAATTTTTTTTGCATTGTTAAAACAGTATGAAAAAAAGTATGAAATGCAATTTTGTAAAATTCAAATTTCAAAGATTCAACTCCATAGAATCAGCTGTTTCCAAGACAGATCATCTCTGACATATTCATGCATTTTTTTGTCCTGAAATCTCTTTCAATTAACCTTGATTAGCTTGTGTCTTCTCAGCATGTTTATCTAATATATAAATAGACAATTAATGGATAGTCCGCTTTTTTAGCTTCCTTTCACTTTTTGTCATCTGGATTGACCATTCAATATTTCTATTACATCCAGTTTCATGTTTTGTTGCTTCTTTTTTCAAATAGATCCAGCTCCATTTTCAAGCTTGTTTGAACTGATGCAGAAAGATTTCATGAAGTTTTCATCTATTAGTAAAGTAGAAGCTGATTGGTTGTTCTGGTTCCACAAATATCATGTACTTGAAACTGCAATTCTCAGATTCAGGTCTGACATGAATCCTCAGTTTCTGAAGAACCTGAAGAGATAAAAGTGGAAGAAAAAAAAATGAGTGTTGGGGAGGGGGGGAGGGTGAATTTAAAATTTAGAAAACAGAGAAACAATTTAAAAAAAAAGATGTGCTGCTTATAAAAGCAGGAAAAAAAACACTCTTATAGAATTAGAATACATTGTGAATGGTAGATAGGAGAGAGTTAGAGAGAGAGAGAGAGAAATAGCAGGAAAGAGGGTCTTAGGTGTGTGGATGGGGGGGAGGGGGGGGGGGGGGTAAAGAGGAAGTGTCAAAAATACAGATATCAAGTAAAGCTTGCGCTCTGATGACCATAACTCACAAATTTCCTGAAGGGGATGTATGGACAGCGTTACTGCAAAATGTTACCAAGGATGAAATAAAAATGGGTTATTTCAAAATTTGAATCACTTACCCTTGCAGTGGCCAAATATATTTCCTGCTCTGCAAACCTGAAACCCAAGCATTTACGTGGGCCATGACCAAAAGGTGTGTTGACAAAAGCAGGCGGAGCATTTTCAATCTTGCGAGTACTTTGAGACCTCAGCCATCGCTCTGGGATAAATTTGTCTGGTTCTGAGAAATAGGCTCTGCAGCATTTGACTTGAGTGAAAACCAGAGGAATCTGTTCCAAGTGATATGTAAAAAGAACCGGAAAAAGAAAAAAAAATTTAACCTTGTCTTTCATATACCCTTACTCATTTCTGATCATTAGAATAATTAAAAGAATTAATAGCACTTAAACAAGGAAGGAGATGCCTTTTAATGCTAAATTGTAACTGGCTGGAAAAGGATTATTTCCCTTGAAGCTGTGCATAACTATCATGTTCATTAAATAAAAAAAATATTGATGAAAAATTTGATTGTCTTGCAGGAAAATGATTTGTTAATATCATTTTCAAGGACCTTAATAGCTTATGTTTTTTGACGTGAGGCAAGGCCTATAACATTTTCATCATTGCACATTGAATTTTGCTCTCTCAAGCAGCCATATTATAATACCAATCTTAGCCAGGTGTAACGATGGAAAAGATGTTAGTAATTTACATTTCTAACATATTAAGGGTGTTTCTCATAAAAAGCAATCATTTAAAATGTCTTCTTAACATTTTTAATATCAAGTCAGAAATAAATGCATGGCTTTTTGTATCAATCGAAAATACTCATATAATAAAAGAAGAAATGAAGTGAAGATATATATATATAATTATATTTTATTAAAAGGTTTCATCTGGGTGTAAGAAAACGGCTTTTTTTTTCTTTTCAAAAAATGCAAAACGAAGTTGTAAAACAGAAGAATCGGCTAAATGTATAGGAATAAATTTATTTTAGGCACTCACCCCAGCTGGTATTCTATATCCTCTTATGACAACATCTTCAGGAAGCACACGATTAGCAGAAAATATTGTTGGCTGAATCAATCTAAAAAGAGTATAAAAGAAAAGAATAAAAAATAATATTTAAATATTTTTGAATGCAGATTAGCTTGGTTTATCTAGATTATATGTTTCTGTGAAATGAATCAGCTTCACCATGCTATGTACATGTAGTTTTAATAAAAATTGTCTGTCGCACTTTTTTTGTCAAGTGAAAAACTAATACCAAACCTAATTAGAGTCAATTGATGTTATTGTTTTGTTTTTTTGGCAGGGGGGGTGGAGGTGTGGGTGGAAGATACACAAATCTCAAAACTCCACTTCAAACAGACTTCAGGTAAACAATAAAGGTATGCAGATCTTAGAGTGAGAAGGTGAAATGCCAGCCCAGTAGTAAGCTGAGGCTTTTTATCACAAGCATTTTAGAGCTATAAACATGGGCTTGGCACCAATGAACTGACGCCTTGTTTGATTTGCTAAAAAAAAAAAATGGGGGGAAATGATAAGATCCAATAATTGTAAACTGGTAGTATCTGAAATCCTAATGTTCACAAGGATGCTTCTCTATCCATCAAAAGACCCCAGTGCAAAAATATTCAAAATGAACTGCTAGGGATGGGCACATTGATACAAGAAGACACCTCACATTCAAATCTCTGCCCATATCCAAGATCATGAAAAGCGATTAACTAATTAGGAAAGGAACCATGTTACATTTTGAGTTAACTTTATGTTTGGAACATGATTTTTTTTTTTAATGGATTAATCAAAGTACACCTGCCATTTCTCTGATAGTGCAAATGAAAAGAAAAATAACAAAAAAAAATGTAAAATAAAAACCACTTTAAAATATGCCATTGTGGGAGGTTTTAAAGATTTTTAGAAGAATATTGGTTGTTAAATATCAAATTGTATCATTCAGCAAAACCACCTATATAATGTTGACGACACATCCATATTATGTTGTATTTTATAAAGAAGTTGTGCTGCATCATAAATATTCTTGGATAAGTGCTCAGCATATCATCAATGGGTCTAGGTGTATCATAAATCAAGACTTACGGCTTTGTATTAGAGCCAATACTTTCCTTAACTTTTAAGCAAATATAGTGTCGCAAGTTTTTTTTTGCACATTATTTCTTGAGATTACCAAAATTGCCACAGCTGAGAGATAAGATATATTTATGGATAACTGTGCAGTTTTTGAGCAACACTTTTAATCAGTCTCAGAATACTATTCTCTTTTATCAACATGAAAGACAAACTCACCTGAATGACTCCTTCAAGCAGGCTTTCAAATATGGCATTTCAGCCAAGGCCTCCTTGGTAAGTGGCTCATCACCTCCTAGAGTAACCTTTATTTCCTCATACAACTTTTCTTGTTTGTCTGGATTTTTTGCCAAGTTGTAAAACAGTACTTGCATATTTTTGGCTGTCTATAGAGAGATGATGAAATTTAATTTGAATATGAAAAAAGTTACATACTAAATTTGCGGTGCAATTACTCAGTGGCTAAAAACCCAGCTGTATAATTATAAAAACTTTCTTGAAAAAACACTACCCATAAAAAGACAGTTGTGAATGATGTCATCATTGCTATATCCACATTGCTCTTAATACTAACAACTTTGTACGTGATATGAGCAGCATGTATTTTATATGGCGTTGGCACGAGGCATTAAAATCATCCACTTTTTATTGCTCAACAAAATTAGCACAAAGATGAGAAAAAAACAAAGAGGCAAAAGAAGGATTTCAATTTACCGATTCAGTTCCTGCAGTGTAAAGGGCTGTTAGGATAATCTGGATTTGCTTGAGTGACAGTGACTGATCATTCATCATCAAGTTCAATAGACTCCTCTGTTTTAAGCTCAGACTATCTCCTGCTTGCTCCTTTTTTATTTCTTTTAAGGCATTGTTCAGGTATTTTGAGGAAATTCTGAATTTAGTGCAAAAATGAATAAGAAAGAAAAGTTTGATCTGAAAAAACATGGCAGCTATCAGATTGACATAAAAGATTTGCAAGCTTAATCAGTAAAAATTCTGATTTTCTGACATGGCAACTAATACCACTGCAGAAATGAATGTTTAGTTTTTTCTTCTTTGTTGCATATATACCTTACCAAAGGTGCAAGATTGACCACTATCTGATCCTTGGCAGGAACTGATAAAAATTGTTTCATGGTCCTGCCAGTGATTAATGCAAAGGGAGATTATTGGTCTGTTTAAAATGGTGAGTTTGGGGGCAATACCAATTTAATCAATTTGTACGAACTATAAGGAGGATAATTGAATTTTTACCTCAATATTCAAACCCTCATTTAGTGTTTGTTTCATGAAAATCAGTTAGAAGTAAGAGTTTTTCAGCTGTTTTGTACAAAGTGTTAATTATGGTTTCGTGGCAAAAAAAGTCAGTGAGAGGATATTCAAACTTTTAACGATTAAAATTTGCAATCATTGATTGTTTTAAATTTGTTTCTCCATAAATATGTGAAAATAAAAAACAGAATCCATATAAAAATTTTATGCAGCTCTAAAGTTTGACTTTCAACATTAGCTTCTTAATCTCAAAAGACTGTTGCTAGAAGAAAACTTTTGCCAGTTCTATATATAACAAATATGATTTTTCCCTGGGATTTCATGGGTTACCATGTGAGATAAGGATTACTTTACATAGATGGATAGTTTTCATTTTTTTTTTCAATTAAATAATTTAATCTTTCATTATTTTACTTCCTTGCTATTTAGCAGGCATTATGGGAAATTCCAAAAAGATTTTTATTTTATAAATTTAAAAACTTATACAGACTGTATGGGGAAAGATGCTTATACCGTGAGTACATTATTGTACAAAAGAAGCAAATTTGTCCGGTAAACATTGACCATATGTTTTAAGTGCACCACTAACATTTCTTTTATCAAGAACTGGCTGTGAATGCACATTAAAATAGGGTTTATCAAAATAATGAGCCAAAAAAGGCAAGAAAAATCGTGGTAGTTAATTTTAAGATAATACTTCATATTTTCAACATTTAATAAGCCAAATTCAAAGAACAACATCTACTTCTTTGTCAGGGTAAAAAAATTGACACATGACACAATAAACAAGTTATAACACACGACATAAAAAAGCAAAGAGATGAATTAGAAGCTATGAAATAGAAAAGCAAAAAAAAAAAGATAAAACTTTTATGCATTTGGTGACTTCTGATTTATCTACAAATCATGTCAGTTGTCTGATTTTAAGATTACACCATGTCTATGGCGTCATGTTAGCAAGCTTGAAATGCAGAGTGAGGATAATGCAGCATCCAAACCTAAAAGCCAATCACACAAGTAAATTTTATAACTGTTGACTGTAATTTGACAGTGGTGGGTGAGTGAACAGCTATGCTAAAGACTTTTTGCCTAGTAAACGTAAAGTTGAGAAGTTAGTCGACATGCACTAATGACCTTCGAAATAGAGAATATGAGATAATATGAAATAATAAGTGTGAACGACATTCTTATGGTAGCCTGTTAATATTTTTTTTTTAACATAATAATGAAATCAAAAGTACAGACAAATATTTCTAATTTCTTTTATACATGAAAAATATGGATTGAAAGTCCATCAAATAATTATTGTTTCAGATCAAGTCTACAACAGTCTAACACATTTTCTGCCCCCCTTTTTTTTAATCAAATTTATACTTAATTTAGCTTATGGTCATATTGACCTTGTATTTTCAATTCAGAGCTATTTGCCTCAGATAATGCACATCTTATATTTGTGATTTGAATGAATTTCTGACACGCGCTAAGAGGTTGGTAGGTAAAAATTATAAATCAAACTCTTGCAAATTTTAGTTAGATCTCTCTTAATCCACAAGATACAATAAGACATTTTGGTTTTAATATTTTCAATGTAAAACATGGTAGTACTATTACATAAAAAAATTCTCAACTGTTACATTCTGATCACTTAAAATCACCTTTTACAAAAATTTTATCATTCCTCAAAGAAGTGAACTCACTCATGCACAGTCATACGGGCCTTTTCATAAAGCCTGTAAGTCTTGTTTCTGTAGAACTTATGAGCTATAGATTTGCCTGACACACTGTTTTGAAGCTGTAAGAATAGCTCTGACATAGCATTGAGGAATTGCTCTGTCTCTGCATCTCTGTTAGTGGACTCTCTCAAACAACCTAGCCGAGTGTTAAAGCAAACAACTCCATTGCCTGTAAAAAGATTAAATAAAAACAACCAAAAAACTGCATTTTACTTGGTTTATATCCACACTATGAAAAAATATGAATCTTAAGGATCAACAAATGATTACACCAGCATAATTCTTTTTTTTTTCTAGTTTAGTCTACAGAGAGACTATACTTTTACAATTTGCACCAAAAAATTTTCACAGTATGAAAAAGATCTCTAGCATGCCCAGGCTCTTATGCTAACACCACATTACTCAAATCCGAATAAACTCTAAATTGTTATTACTTTTATTTCTTTCAGTAAGTATAACGTTTTAGCGGCTGATAAGATTACAGAAGCATTTAGCACAGCTATTTTTTTCAAACTTTTAAATGAAACTTCTTATTGAAACATTTTGTCCGAAAATCTTTTTGTGAGATGCTTCTTGAATCATTCTGGATTAGCACTTGATCATCTTCTAGTTTTCCTGCATGGGATATGGTTGTTTCCAACCAGTCCTCTTTGCCTTGGTCCCACCTTTTGGTTGGCCTTCCACTTCCTCTTTTGTCCTCTACTTTTGCTTCTAAAATGTGCTTCTCAAGGGTTTCATGACGTTTGATGTGACCAAAGTACTTCAACTTAAGTCTTCTTACCTTCTGTAAGAGTATTCTTGAATAAATGACAATTCTCTCCAGCATATCTTGGCTTGCAACTTTTTCTATCCAAGGTATTCTCAGCAGAATTTTCCTGTAGCACTTTGTTTCAAAAGCAGTGATCTTTTTGAATTCCATTTTGTTTATAGTCCATGCCTCACATCCATATATTGCAGTTAGAAATAATAACAGTTGTCAAGATACTCAGTTATGTGTTTACTGTTTGTGCATTCTCCTTTCCAAATAAATGACATTTTTGTTAGCCTTGATGTTGTCATTGTCAGTCTTCTTCTTATTTCTGTAGTACTTTTCCCATTGGCTTTGATCTTTCTTATACTGTTTATCCTTTATATTTCTTCTCCATCAATAGAGCGTCCTCCTTACACTTGTCTAAGTCCATTATTTTAGTTTTTCTTTAGATTAAGGTGCAACCCTTTTTCATAACTGTGTTCTTTTACAGATTTAATTCGATATTCTAACCTTAGAGTAAAAAAGGATGAGCCTTTTTAATGTTGTTGTTAGCAGTGCAGTGGCAACGGCATATCTAAAATCTTTCAGGCGTAGCCATTGTATTGAGGGTTCTTCATATTTACCATTTATGTGGTTATGTGCTACATGTCTCATTATTCCTTCTGTGTAGATACTGAATAGGGGAGGTGATAATATGCATTCCTGTATTACTCCTTTTGTAACAGGAAACCATAAACATTCTGCTGTTCCACAGTCTAGTTGCATAGCTGATTGCTGGCCTTCCTAAAGTTATCTGATAAGGCCAATGATTTTCGCATGGAAATTCATTTCCTAAAGTGTGTGTCACTTTTTCTCGTGATTTACACCATCAAAAGCCTTTGACTTTGAGAAGTCAAATGAAACAGTTATGAAGCTGGCATTGATTACAGGGCATTTCTGTATGACCATGCTTTAAAGTTGAAAATATGGTCTCTGGTTCCTCTGTTGCCTCTAAAATCTGCCTGTGTATTGCTTACTTCTTCTTTCCGCTTGTTTTCAAATGTTTTTATTATGACATTGAGCAATATTTTGCTTGAAAACATAATGCAATCAAGAAAAGTTGATTGATTTTTTTTTTTAATTAACTTATAAATAAACTCTTTTATACGTTTAACCTTCAGAAAACATTAAAACCATTTTAAATAAAAAAAATCATCAATTTAAAAACTAAAACTGAGCAATTTTGAGACGTACTTTCAGAGGCATAGCGGAAAAAGAGATCTGCAAGCTCACAAGCTCCCCTTTGCCTCGTCTCTAACATTTGTGCAAAGTCCTCTGCCACTAGATTTTGGATGGGAAGATAATGTGTGGCACAGTCTGCTCTCAGAAGGAACTTGTTGGCTGGAGAGCGAAGGGCATACCAATCTTCACCTTGACTATATAAAAAAATATGAGAAAATATTACCATTACTTTAAACTTTTTACAAATGGTGTACAGAAGTAGATACAAAATGTAAATTTTATAAATTACATTGATTTGTAAAAAAATGAATTTTTTTATATATGAATTGAAATTACTTCAAGCAAATCAAATTTTATTAATAAGATACAACTATATTTAAAAAAAAAAGATAAAAGTACATAAAAAAGATCAGCCCAGTACTGACAAAGGAATTAGGGGTATAACTGATTAGGTAGAAATGTGATGGTGAGTAAAAAAATTCATCTGCTATTACTCTGCAAAATCATTTATCAAAGTCTAGGTGTATGAGGCCATGCAAAATAATAAATAGTTAAGTTATACAAATGAGAAATCATTTCAATTATTTGTGTGCCCAAGAACCCTTCTCTCTTCTCTCAGGGTTATATGTAAATAGTAGTTAGTAGAAGTAGTGTGAATCAAGGCTATGTAAGATTTAAACTCATACGCGACCAAAGCCAGATCTAACTACTAAATTGACCAAAAACTTGATTAAAATTGTAAAGATAGGTTATTTATGCATCTAAGTGTAATCTGAAAACAACAGCTCGTATTGTAAAACAAGAGGTCAATAATAACATAGCTGTACCTGGTCTTTGCTCCAGATCAAAATGGATATCTCAAAGATGTATCTAAGTTTTGCGATACGGGTAAGTTAATCTTATATCAGCACAATGAATAATTTTAATGTGTTTTTAGCACTGTCCCTAAAAATGCCTAGCATAATTTTTTAACATGAAAATGTTTAATCATAAACTCTTAGAACAAGAGAGGCAAAATCTTTCTTTATTAGAGGGTAAAAAGAAAGCAGTCTCAATGACTAAGTCTTACAGTGTAAAAAGTAAGTTTCGTTCCCTCCTAACTTTATGAAATGTAATTATCCATCCCATCAGATGGACTACGTGTTCATTATCATTAGACCAAATCCTGATTGCCTCTTTCTGATCCAACATAAATCTGGTTTGGGATGTTTTAAAACTTTTCTCGCATTTTCACACTGTCCAGCATTCCTATGGTATCTAAAAGTGCTATAACCCAAACAGGGTATTCAGATTATTCACTGATAATAATTGCCTGACAATTTGCGATGAGAGAACAGAAAGGATGCATTAAGCAGGACATGAAAAAATAAATAATGAAGTGGTTTCACGTTCATGCAAAGTTAGAAGGACACAACTAATTCTTTCTTTTCTCACATAATTTTCTTCACTTACACTTCAGCAAATCCTCCTGATAGATTATTCCGCTGGCAGTAAAGGGCACTAAGGTCTGTGGCTGGCCTGAGGGGATAGCGACCTTCATTTTGGTAGACAACCTCTAAATCTTTTGGGTCAGAAAGGATAACTTTAGGTCCAGAGAGCTGAAGCCGCACAATAGGCCCATACTGATTAACCATGTACTCGATGAGCTTGTCAAAACTAGCAGGCGTGAATTCAGCTGTGATGGTACATTTACAAAAGTAAATTTAGTCCTAAAATTATTGATATAATTTGGCTTAATCAAAATCCTATCTTTTATAAATTGAATTTGCTGCTTTCCAAGTTGAACATCTTTTAAATAAACCAAACCATCTAAATTTTAATGCTAAAACACCTGTTAGGTTTGCATAATTAGAATGTAATCAATCTCATTTTTGTCTGTCATCACCCAAAATTCCTGAACACTGAGTAATTTTGATGTTCTCAGATTAGCATGAATTTATTGAAGTCCCTTTGCATAATCATCTCTCTACAGCGATATGACCTATACCAAATATGCCATCCAATTAAAATCTTTCATAATTTTTCAAACAGAAATCTTGGAAAAAAGTTTTATCCTTTACATGACTTACTGAATGGTTTGAAATGAAAAAGGCTTCCAACAATTGGCCATTGTGCTACACCTCCAGGTCCTGGTATATCTTTGAATTCTTTTATTGTAGATGTGGCTACAGTTGAATATGTCTCTCGGGGCAGAGAGCTAAAAAGTTGCAACTGAGAACCTTGCAGCAGACCTCTTCTTTGATACTTCAGTAAAAAGGATATTATTTTCACCACCATGGTAAATAGTGACCTTTTACTTTTTTAAATACATCTTGTTTGATCCTTGAATACCTTTATTAAAGTTGACAGCCTTCTGATCAAACCTGCAGCAAAGTTAAAATGAATACAGTCACAAATTTTAATAAACGAAGAATCCTATTAAATTTTGCTCAAGCAACAATTCATGTATTTTGCTGCACAAAAATCTAAAAACAAGCCAGGCTACCAAGAACTTTTTACTTATTCTAAATTACAGAACATCAAAAAAAATTTCATACATCATTCAATTTTGTTGACCTATATACTGCAAAAGAAAAATTTTTTTTTGATTACATTTAAAGATGACCAATTAGAGAATTTTGAAAAAAAAAATCGCCAGTGCTTTGTTAAATAGATTGATCTTGAACACAACAAAGTGACTTTGATATCCTCATGAAGTACTCTATCTCAAGTAAAGCAGAAGAGGTGAAACAAACAGTGCTTACCCATGGTCAGAGAGACATTAAGAATTTGACGTGAGTTTTTCAGTGAATAAGTTTTGATACAGTAAAAAAAAAAACTTTTAATGTTAAAGTTTGAAAACTCTAACAGTTTACAATGTTTTCATACAAGTGAATGACTAGGGTTGGAAAAGAATCTAGAAAATGTATCCCCCTGAATCACTAACTAAAATATAAATGTAAGACATTTTCATGTAGCTCTAAAAGCTAGGTACTGTTTTTTAACGAAAGCTTTTATTTGTGTAATTCTGAACAAGATACACGTCCCTGTCGATAGCTCGTCATTTTGTAGAAATCAATTCTCTAATAAATAAAGGACTAATTTTTATCTGATATTTAGAAATAGCTTGGGAAATAGTTCCCACTGTTAAGATTTTGCAGTTACATTTATTGGCATGTTTTTAAGCAATTCACTGTCTTGGGATTTTCCAGCAGCTCACTACGGGTATTTAAATTAATTCTAACAATGCTTAATGCAGATGAGTTCAACTTTGAATTTCACTGTCTTTGAAAGTGTGCATCCATTTGTAGCAAATTGTTTGCAAATTTGTTTTCAACTTCATCATGTGTTCACTGTGTGGCATAAAACCTGTAATTATATCATCCTAGATCTAGCTTCAGGGAGTCGAAAAAACCAGATGAATTTATAAAATCTAGATTCTAGCTAGACTTTAGATCTATCTGGTTCGAGATCTGATATCATTTGTTTTCAACAAAATTCAGAGATTGGCTATCAAAGGGCAAAATCGTAATAAAAATGCTACAAAATAATCTTGCATTTGAGGCAAAGCTTAAAATCATGCAGGCATAAAAAAAATTTAGATCTTAGGTCTATCTTGTCTGCATCTGGATATTTTTTTTACGCTTGATATGTTATTACCTTGAGTATCTTTTTTTTTTGATTCAGAATGTTGGCCTCTCTCGTGGTATCTTAAGATCCTAGGAAAATTTGAATAATTATTCCAGTCATTTAAGCGAATATGAAGGTCCATATTTGATCTACACAAAGTGATTCTCATTCCTTGATTTTAGACAAACTAAAATGTAGTCTAGATTCTAATCAAAGTCTTGCCTTAAAATTCGTTCCAACAAAGTACTATCCTAACTGGTCTAATTATCTGAACAGAAAGCGAAAGTAAAAGTTCGTTCTTAGATATAGAACAAAAAGATAATAAATAACTGCAAATGTTTCAAACGCCACAGAGAAGTCAACTGCGATCAGTAACAAATAGAAGTAAATATGGAATTAAGGCTGACCCGGTTTGGCTTTTCTTGCTGCTGCTACAGCCACTATTATTAAAACCTCTGATATTTCGCGGATGAAAGTTCCATATATACAGATTCTGTTCTTATTAGTATCGATAAGGATTAACGTTTATTTGCCTTTTCTCCTACGCTAAAATTTAAACCAAAAAATATGCTAAATAATTTTATCAGTGATAAATAAAGACTTCAAAACGATAGCAGTTAAGGTATTTAAGACAATAAAATCTGTTTTAGTAACGTGTATGCGTTCTTTGAAATCTTTAATGTATTCTAATTTTCCGAAGAATACTAGCCTGTAATTTAAGCACAACTGTACCAGAATATTTTCTCGAGCGATAACATGCATGGTCTATTTTATTGCATTACAGCTTTGCCAGCTTGATAAAAAGTCTATTTTTCCCTCCTTAAACCAATCTTTTAACATGCAGTCCTTCTGGGATGAAACTGAAAAGTGTATCTCACTATCGATGTTAAGAGAGATCAGTCTTTTTCTGGACCAACTTAAAAATTTTGTAAGAGACAGCTTCGTCGGCAGACATTCATTCTTTTTCAAAATTAATGTGTGATATCAGTCTACATCTCATTCAAGTTGAAGAGCTGTAAGCCATCACGCTTACTCTTGTACAGTTCAAGCAAAAACTTGAACCACAGACGATAATAGATAATTATGATTGTATCGATATCCCCTCTGCTTGCACCGAGACACTAATTTGAAGATCAGCTTACACATGTACGATCTTTCCCGATTTCCGGATAGATTTATTAATTTAAAAGAAACCTTTCTTTTTTTATCCTCCACAATGCAAAGCGTCCGTGACTTCCAAATTTAATCGATAGTTATATGATTGCATTTCTCTTGCTGAGATTTCTTCAAATTTCTCAAAGTTAGCAGGTCCCGTTCAGTAAAATATTCTTGAACTTTACTGCCACTGAAATTTTGATAAATATTTTATAGGCCTTTAAAGAGTAGCTTATGACCACTTATTTTTAATATGATAAAATACTGTAAAACTACATTAAGATTATGCCTAAAAATGCACCGGTAAATGAAATTAAGAAAATATGTTAATGTATGGATGGATGTTGCCACAAATTTAAACTTATTCAAGATTATCCCTAAAACAATTCAGAAGTTTCAAAACAATCCATCCAAGCAATACATAGTTATGTAAAAAAAGCGAATTAAAAACCACTAACATTTTACAGGTATTCTATAAACTTGCTTGGTTATCAAAAACCGATGAAATCTAGTTTTTCTAAATATTCATTATCAGCACAAAGTAAAAAAAAAAGTTTTCATCTTTTCCATCAAGTAATCTTGGAAAATGGTTTTTCGACTAAGTTATTATCTTTCCGAAAAGCGAACGATGCCCTGTGTGTTTTTGGCACACGCAATGTGACAGTCCGCCTTAAATTCGATGTCAATATTGATCTTGATTTAAGCAGAGATTTTAGTAACGATGGTAGGCCTAAACCTCTACATTGTACATCGAATTGGAAATTGACGTTCGAGACAGTGCCTGGTACTGTTATTCTTACCTCCTTGCTACAGCAGCAGCAACAACAACAATAATTCCCTAACAACTGTATAACAATAACAATAACAGTAGGTGAAGCAGCACAAGAAACATCAATGAAAATAAGAGTAGGAGTAGTGATGGTGTCAATAGCAGTAACAACAGCAGCAACAATAGCAGCAGAAGCAGCAGCAGCAGTAGTAGTAGTAGAAGTAGTAGTGGTAGTAGTAGTAGTAGTAGTAGTAGTAGTAGTAGTAGTAGTAGTAGTAGTAGTAGTAGTAGTAGCAGTGGCAGCAGCAGCAGCAGTAGAAGCAATTGTTGTTGTAGAAGTAGTAGTAGTAGTAGTAGTAGTAGTAGTAGTAGTAGTAGTAGTAGTAGTAGTAGTAGTAGTAGTAGTAGTAGTAGTAGGCCTAGTAGGAGGAGGAGGAGGAGGAGGAGGAGGAGCAGCAGCAGCAGCAGCAGCAGCAGTAGTAGTAGTAGTAGTAGTAGTAGTAGTAGTAGTAGTAGTAGTAGTAGTAGTAGTAGTAGTAGTAGTAGTAGTAGTAGTAGAAATGGTGGTGATAGTGGTGGTTATAGTACTTTTAATGAATCAAGCGAGGAAAAGTTTCAGTTAAAAGGATTATTGGGCTGAGGATTACTCTAGCAGGCAACTTACAAAATTTGTTGCTAGAGAACCTTGTAGAACAGAAACAATTTGGTATCCGTCAAATCTCTCTCGCCAATGAAATATCTTATCAGCGAACAATGCAATCTCGTTACTTTAAGCGATTTGTCGTGCTGTGTGTCTTCCTCAGAGCGATCAAATTGTTGCATACTACGCCGTGTAGTGTACAGCCGACGTGTTAGCAGTCTCGCTGGTAAAACTAATTTTGCTTCAAAACTCAGTGGTTGATCGCTAAGGTGAATCGATTGGAAGTAAAGGCGTTGTGTCGCGAGAAAGGAGGTGGTTTCTTATTTATCTTAATTGATCGATGTCGGCGCGACAATGGACATCAGCTTCCACCTACGAAAAGTTGTCTCTAGGACAGAACACAATCAAATTTTCTTCCTTTCTACCAATCCTTTCTCGCTCTTATATTATTGTTTGAAAAGAAAATGAAATGACTTAGAATTAGAAATCAGGGCAGGACTGTCCAAATTATAAGTATATAAATTTTCTTCTCTTTTGAGGCTCAAACTATCTTTGTTTCTCCACTCAGCTATTAATACTGCCCTCTTAAAGGTACTAAATTAATCTCCCATCATGTGTGTGTACAAGTCATTCATGTTTATGAATCAATTAATATCCCATCATGTGTGCACAAGTCATTCATTGTTTATGAATCAAAATGAAATAAATGATCAGTTTCTTTCTTTGTTTCTTTGTTTTTTATTTTTATTTTTATTTTTTTATTTTGGGCTTCATCGACCACACCAGTCTGCCAATCTGTCTCTCAATCGGTCTTTTCTCTCTCTCTCTCTCTCTCTCTCTCTCTCTCTCTCTCTCTCTCTCTCTCTCTCTCTCTCTCTTTCTTTCTTTCTCTCTCTCTCTCTCTCTCTCCCTCCCTCTCTCCCTCTCTCTCTCTCTATTTACCTGTCTTTCTCTACATCTACTTCTCACACACACAGAGTGATAAGATTTTTTAGCCCGAATTAAGAGAATATTTTTTATTTAAAATTTCTCAGCAAGTCTTTTGAACACCTTAAAGTATAGCCGATATCTACTGTGTGAGCATATCAATTTTCTTCCATTTAAATTCGCACAAGCAGAACTACACGATGGGAAAGAGGATTCCAGTTAAAGATTATGTAATACATGTAAAATTGTGTCACCCATTATTATAACGATGTAGGAATATTGCAAGTAATAATATTAATTATTTCAGAGTTTATTGCTGACTAAGTTTCAGTTTGAATTCGAAGGAGTGAATTATAATGACTCATTTCAATTTTTTTCCTTAGCTAACAGTTTTTTTTTTTTTCGTTAAAGTATATAGTTTCTTTTTTATATGCAACATCTTCAATTGCATAAAGAAACAGTAGATAAGAATAAGTTTGAATGATAGAATTGATAATTCTTTTTCAGATTTACCAAGTAAAAATGTAAATAAACTTTTAAAATTATATATACAACGTAAATACATACATGCAAATATGAATCTAGATCTATGCCGCTCAGAGAAGAGGGGATTAAACTTATATAAGCCTACGTGTAAGAAGAGTGCTATTCCATTCAAATTAGAACTATCTATAACGAATAGATGAAAAACATGACACTATTTTGTATCTTAGCTCACACATTATACTTAACTTCAAATTTGAATCAATTCACTAAGATGACTTCGGGCGCAGATTCTTTTTCTTTTTATTTGCCGAGACATTAGCAATGCAAAGTCGTCTGCAATCTCCGCTACATCCCAAATGTGTGGAAGCTTTGTCTCAATATCTCGTGAACAACTGGCGCAGTGAACTTTGGAAATCTAGGTAGGCGTAGCTAACTTTGCGTCTCCCACTTAGAAGGAACTAAGCTGGAGGAGTGAAAATAATAGGAGGTAAGCAGGGTGATATAACGTACAGGACAATGACCTTATGTTTACTTTGCCATAAACTGGATTCTACTTGTCAAGCACAGCCTTGGACAAGTTTGTCCTTTTACATGACCCAATCAGCTTTGCTTCTTTATAGAAAACTAATAGAAGGACTACGCCTGATACACAAGTGGTTAATATCTAGAAGCTGACCTTGTTCCAAGACTTCAGGTTCAAATGTCATTAGCTGCACTATGCCTTTTTCGACCATTATACATGTACGCTAATGTCTTCAAACGTATATTGCGGTAACCGTGACTTTAGTTCGCTGTTACAAATCTGTTAAAAGCATAAAAGTTGTCCTTTGGTCTTCAATAAATATCTATAATTGCAGATCAAATCTAGCCAACTCATGGTTCAGAATGAAGGGAGAGAGAAGCGACCAATTAATAAATAATAAATGAATACAAAATAAAAAAAAAAGAAGGAAAAGAAAAACCGGATGGCGGATCATAAGTGGCGACTTCGAATTCCTCTGTTCGGTACGATTTGTTTTGTTACAATTTTTATTTTGATTTTGTTTGGATTCTTTTCTATTCTTATTTACTTTACACATCTTCCCATGTTCATTTTCCAGTTCTTGTACATAATACAATTTTTTTTCAGGCCCCGCTAGCTATGAAAAAGCTTATCTCTTGTGTCGATGGTAGGTACTAGGTTGGTTTAACACGTTTTAATGATTTACTGGCAGGCAAAGGAGACATTCCACAGTTGGAGTCCTGTGACATTAATCAAGCCGGTTTGTGACTACAAGCGTGACATTGTAAGGCAATGTTTTGGTTAGACCAGCTAAACTTGTGTCTCCGGTCATACATAATTGTCAGAATCTAGGTCAACTTGTCTTATTGATACCATTTTTTTTTTTTTGTCAAAAAAAAATAGTGTTTGCACTCATCAACCCACAACGGTTGTCGGTTCGTTCTGATCCTGCACCCGCTAATAGCTATCGGCTGGTGCATTTTCTAACGAAAATTAACTTTTCTTTTTTCATTTTATAGCCTCGGAGGCAATGGCTTAGAGCAATGTCCTTGTTACCTCCATAAACACAAAGACTATTAGCTTCCGTCAAGCCAAGGCTCGAGCCTCTGATTCCCGAACTTGACTGAGCTTTCCATAACGCTTAAGCGGCAGAGTTTGAGGCCTTCTTTTAATTCAGTTGGGATGATCAAGTGATCCACGCCGACGAAACCTGCATTAACCCACAGCGTAAAAAGAACATAAAAATATTATTACTTTGATGACGTAATAGGACAAAAGTGTCAACAACAAAAGCGGTCTATACAAGAAGTAACGTTGATGCCTTAGAGGAGAAAAAAATTGTTATTTTTCACTTTTTTTAAAAATATAGCTTGTTGATAGAACGGTGAGTTTAGACTCTTTTGCATACGAAACATGCCTCCGTCGAGGCACGATGGAAGTGAAGAGATGAGGTCGTGAACTCACACTACCGACGGCATGGGGACCGGGCTCGAACCCGGGAAGAAAGTCATGCCTGACGCTCAAACTCTGTCGGTGCTCCGAACCTGAACATCTTGATAGGATAGAAATTACAAAGGCAGGAAAACAACAATATATACATCAGACGTTTCTTGAGTCTGTCTTTTATTTGGATATTTGGATAAAGAAAGGCAGGCGCGGCGAAGCGTTGCGGACATTACCAGAGATTGCAATGGGCTTTTCGAACTGAGGCGGATCTGCGGTTGAAATCATAACATCGCAGACTCAGTGAGCCTCTGAAAATCTCATTATTCGCATATATAAATTGTGCATCCGGCTGCATGTAAAGATTTTATCAGTATGCTAGATCAGGTTACATTATGTAAATACAAACCACGGGTATGCTCCTGAATGAAGGAATAAAAAGATACGATAAAATAAATGATTTTTATAAATATTATATTATGACTATATATATATATATATATATATATATATATATAGATAGATAGAGAGAGAGAGAGAGAGAGAGAGAGAGAGAGAGAGAGAGAGAGAGAGAGAGAGAGAGAGAGAGAGAGAGAGAGAGAGAGAGAGAGAGAGAGAGAGAGAGAGAGAGAGAGAGAGAGAGAGAGAGAGAGAGAGAGAGAGAGAGAGAGAGAGAGAGAGATAGAGAGAGAGAGAGAGAGAGAGAGAGAGAGAGAGAGAGAGAGAGAGAGAGAGAGAGAGAGAGAGAGAGCTGTTTGATGATTGTTTTTGTTTTATTTTGTTGTTTTTTGTTTTTTTTTTTCAACCTTTCTGATTAAGTTTTCTTTTGTCCAAAGCATAAATCTGTGAACAGCTAAGTTGTGGGAATCATTTTTTCCATTTTTGTGAGAGCGCAATGCTCGTGGAAGTGCTGTATACTTGAAGCAGTCAGGTAATGAATCCTGATATATCAAATCTAACTGGAGACTGATTTGTGGACCAATTTTTTCACTTCAGCTTTGAGTTACTCTCTAACGACTTTTACGGTTTATATAAATTATAATCTGTTATCGATAAAATAAGCACATCGTAAACAAAAGAAGACAAAAATCCAACACCAATAAGCAGGTTTAGAACAAAAATACACACGCACAAAATAAAATAAAAAGAAAAGAAAGAAAGAAAAAGTATGGGCTTTTACATCTAAAATTCCTCCATTAGTGGTGAAGGGATACGTGGGATGTTATTTGTCTAGATGCGAGTGACATAATGACACTAAAACACAGCACTTTTAAGAGATTTCAGAATAATATCACCTAAGTAACAAAGCTGTCGTTATAGTACACAATCGAAGCAACCGTATCACTGTTACCCCAAAAATGTCACCTACAAAATAAAATCACACGGTTATCGGCACACGTCCAATTGCCATTTCATTCGAAGATTCTAATAAAACTTATCCAAATTTATAACCTGTTAATTGTGAGAGGCTAGGACAGAATGGTCGGTGAATCGCAACCTATGGAATTTTTTTATTTTACCTTCAGACTGAACAAACAGATTTAGAATTTATGAATCCTGAATGCCTTAAAAAATCCAACTCGACCGAACCGAATTTTAACAGCCCCGTCGTGAAACGTGCAAATCTGTCAGTTTTAAGGACTTCTTTGGTCTACTTTCGAGTCTTTACTTATCGGTAGCTATGGAAAAAAAATTCACTTCTACAAAAACGTTAAGAAAAGCAAAACGACTGACATAGAACAACAACAACAACAACAACAAAAATAGCAACAAAGGAAATAATAAAAAAAAAACAAAAAAACGAGCAAACAAACAAACCAATAAAACCGATTTAAATAAAAATTTACATTGATTTAATCTGTCAACATCTCTCCCTAGATTAATTTAACAATAAAAACTGTTTCCCGTGTTAATCATATGAATATGAAATCTTATTTTTCTCTATCTTATCATTGAAGTAATTATAAAAAAAAGAAAACAAAGACGTAGTCAATGGGATTGTTAAATTACAAGAAAACAAAGAGAGGGTCAAAATAAAGAGTTGTTCCACGTTCAAGATAGTATTGATGACTTTTTGCACATAATAAGTATCTTTTTTAAGGACCTAACGTATTTTTCTTAAGGTTCTTTCAGGTGAGTTATTTTTTGAAGAAGAGTAAAGCTACAAACGAAAACAAATATTAAAAAGTAATAAGACAATTCAGTAAAACATGGAAAAAGTGCGGACGAAGTAGCCAATTCATAGACTATACTATACCCATCAATCTTTTACTGTATTAAATGCTATGTTCAGGATGATGACATTCTTCACTCATTTCTGAGAGCAATTCTGCATCTATATAGGCGTATTAATTCGAAAAGGAACAAATTCAGTAGCATCGTTCAAACCAATCTCATTAGCATAATAGATCAGAGTTCTTTCCTCAGAAGGCGGAAAAGGGAGGGCGATCGTCCAGCACGGAAGGGCTTCAAACTCTAAATTGTTTGAATCCACCATGAAATTTATGGTGAAAATAAGGTTCGCGGTATCTTGATTATATCTCTCCACAGATCTCCTGGTCAGTTATGTTGATAAAGCCTTTTATCTTTATTAATGCAACAAGAGAGGCCGTGAGACCTACAATTAATTATTTCTCTAGAACTGTGCATTTCACTCATAGTGTTCTATAATTTGGTTTTGCTCATACAAAATGTTATAGATTTTATTTCCTAATCTTATCGGAGTCAAAAAAGAAATAAACCAACTTGTACTTTATTGTTATCTTTATCCAATTCGTAGAACTGAAGCAATATTGAAGGAGAACATAATTAAGATAAAACGTGTGATGTCATTGCTGATCCTTATCAATCAAGAAACATTACATGCCTCTCTTTCTCCTCCCTCTTTCTCCTCTCTTCCTTAAACCTCAAACTATTTTGTCCAGTTTTAATCTCTCGTGGGTTTTTTCTCTCCTTCCCCCCCCCCCCCTTTCCCCCCTTTATTATCGCAGCCTGCCCGCCAGACTGATTAATTGTGTCTGGGTCGTATTTCATCTAGCATCCCTATCCTTAGCTCGACGCGAGTTCTATAAGCTTAATCTTGTGACTTTCACACATCCATACACACTCTATTTAATTATTTATCTTTCTATCTCTCTGTTTCTTTATCTTGAAACCTCTCTCCATCCTTGGTCCTTTTCTGTGCCCTTCTAACCGATAGCTGTTTTTCCCCTCCCCTCTTCTCTCTCCCCTTTTCTTTTGACTTCTCTCCCTCTCCCTCTCTCTCTCTCTCTCTCTCTCTCTCTGTCTCTGTCTCTCTCTCTCTCTCTCTCTCTCTCTCTCTCTCTGTCTCTGTCTCTCTCTCTCTCTCTCTCTCTCTCTCTCTCTCTCTCTCTCTCTCTATCTTTGCTTGTCTTTTCTATCTTTGCGTACTCCCTTTTTCTATCTGATCTGACTGTGTCTTTTCCCTTCCCCATTTCTATGTGTTATTGTCTCATGAACTGTGTTATGAACAACTCTAGCTTTTTGGACCTTGACGGCTGTGGGGTGCAGGGCGACCAAATTTTTTAGAACTCATATCAGTGCTGGTTTCATTCCGATACCAAGTGCTGACCTCATACTCACATATATTTATTTTAACGAAATGGAGATCCTAAGACCATTAAGGGTCACTTGTTCAAAATGTGTGAATCATAAGCTTAATAGCCTTTTCCAATTTGAAAGTATACAAACACATATGTGTTGCGTAACTATTTTTGAATTTGTTGTTGCAATTTAACATAAAGTAGTATGAGTTCCAGAATACAAAATACAAATCAATGTACTTCCAACTTCGTTTTTGGAAGGATCTATGCAAATGCTTTTCCACGATTATAACCTATTTGGATTAAGCCGCTTTGGTCTGCTTTTGTTAAAATATTGAAATGAATATTTCTTGTATATCTGCATCCAAAGTCTGAGGTCTTAAACTTTCTTCCTGTGTTTTGTTTTTGTTAATGTGGGGAAAAAAGCCTGAAATCGTTTTTGATTCAGACAATACACATTTACTCAGCCATTGAATCAATTGTGTTGTTTCTTGTGCATTTCTTCAGCCACTAGGGTAAAGTTACCTGTCATCTAGAAATACAAAATTAAAGAAGAACAACAAAATGCTTGGAAATCCTGCTCCTTCAAGTCATGCTTGAACTGCATTTGACTCAAGGAATTATAAAAGACTTAAATAGAAAACGAAACATAAAGTCGCAATATCTAGTCTTCGCAAATTCGCATCCCAACCTCTCTACCGATGACTATCGCCAGGAAGTGGCACATCTTTGTAAATGGATTATGTATTATTTTGCTCCGTTTTTTCCGTTTATTTGTTTTAAAGGAAGGAATTGGAAGGATTTAGAAGCAGCAGAAGAATTTATGAATTTTGAGATAACCTCAGACTCTTCGCCAAGCCACTTTTACACTAAAGGTCGGGTTTAAAACCAGATTGATCCTGTTTTGCACTTTCGGAGTCTACAATGATGATTATCATAGCATCCAAAGAAAATAGGATTCTTATTTAAAATGCAACAACAAAATAATGACGGGTTAGTAACGTGGCGATTTAATGAAATGCTCTGGTGTCGGCCATTAAGATTAATTTTGACAAAAGATAGGCCGACAGACAATAGTTGAGAGCGCACCCTCTAACCCTTCACACGGCTGGTTTGGAGTGAAGTAAATTTTCTATTTATCATCTTTGTTTTAAAAGTTTCTCTATAATCGTAATAGTAAGCATGCCAATTAAAACACAAGAATAATCTGAAAACGATATGGACTATTTGCTTGTAGAGAAATGGAGATATACACAAAAATAAATGACATAGTTAGGGGATAAAAAAGAGAGTGAAAAAACGAAAAATAAAAAAAAAAGGAATTACAGACAAAACATTTTTAAATAGAAAGATAAATAGAGTGATACAGCAATTGATAGCATGACTGATAGGTAAATATAGATAGTTATATATATGCATTGATAGGTGGATAAATAGATGAATACTTAAGTATTATAAGCTTAAAGGAGCATTATTTTAGTTATAATAATTTATAAGATAAACGGAATTATAGATTCAAAGAAGTAATATATAATTATATATATGAATTATATACATATATATACTACACAGAAAGAGAGAGAGAGAGAGAGAGAGAGAGAGAGAGAGAGAGAGAGAGAGAGAGAGAGAGAGAGAGTGTGTGTGCGGCGGCGGATAGGGAGGGGAAGGGTTGACTGAGCGATCGATTAATTGATAGATAAATATGAATACATGATTTAGCTACAAAAGGAAGAACAAAAAGATTATCATAAATAAATTTATAGATATTAAATGTATGAGTGGCTGAATAAATAAATATTCAGATAGGCAGATAGATGGATGATATCTGGATGCAAATATAAAAAAGATTCGGAGAACTACCGAGGAATTTAAAAAATATCAATATGAGAAAGAAGAAAGTGGAATAAAGAGGGAGGGTGTGCAGAATAATAGAGAGAGACAGATAGATAAAGAATATATATATATATATATATATATATATATATATATAGATATATAGAGAGAGAGAGAGAGAGAGAGAGAGAGAGAGAGAGAGAGAGAGAGAGAGAGAGAGAGAGAGAGAGAGAGAAAGTGAGTGAGGGAACAAAACTGTTGACAATTACAAATTTGAAGACAAAGGTATAAAAATAAAGAGAAGAGAAACATAGAGATATAGGGATGGATAAGAAGAGAGAACCCATATGCGAGGGAGGGCGAAAGTGTCAGAGACATGGAGGCAAAGAGAGATATAGAGAGAGGAGGACGAAAATAAAATGTGAATTAGCGAGGGAGGAGAGAAAGAAAGTATGGAGATTAAGAAAGAGAAAAAAAGAAGAAAAAAGATGGGAAGAGAAAGATTGCAAGATATAAAGGCATCACGGAGGAGACTAATATTTAATGAGATTAAGAGAATGGAAGAGAGAGAGAGAGAGAGAGAGAGAGAGAGAGAGAGAGAGAGTAAGAGAGGGGGGGAAGATAAGAAAATAAAAAAAAAAGAATCAGTTAAAAAAATAGGCATAATTTATGTTTAGATGAGAGTAAGAAAGACAGAGAGAGAAACATACACACACAAGAGAGAGAGAGAGAGAGAGAGAGAGAGAGAGAGAGAGAGAGAGAGAGAGAGAGAGAGAGAGAGAGAGAGAGAGAGAGAAGCGTTAAGGATAGTGAGATTAATTTGTTAATGGAAGAGGCAGATGGGAGGTAAAGTTTTTTTTAGAGAGAAGGGAAAGAACGTTTGTTTCGTCACACAGAAGAATTGGCAACTTACCTCTATAGACTCCGATTTGTTCACCGCAATACCAATATCTGTTTGGCTGACCCGTCTTGCACTTTCTCGACACATTTGGGAGAAATGTAAAGTGTCTTTGAATCCTGAAATGTAAATAGGGCCTCATTGAACATGTCAGATCTTTAGTCCACAAAAGCAACGTCCTCTCTTTTCATGCAGCACTGCATAGAATGATTTTTATGGAAATGACCCGTATAGCATGGGCAGAGATTTTTAAAATTGAGAGCTTCGCTAGAGTGTGAGGTTGTGGGGGAATAAAGGATTGTAACAGAGTGGAAAGAAAAAGATAGGAGAGAAGAAAAGCGTAAAATAAAAGCAAAAGATGAGAAGGAGGTAAGGATGGTCGGGGAGGGGGGGGGAAGAGAGAGAGAGAGAGAGAGAGAGAGAGAGAGAGAGAGAGAGAGAGAGAGAGAGAGAGAGAGAGAGAGAGAGAGAGACAGAGAGAGAGAGAGAGCGGCGGAGGGTAGAAGTGGTTGAGAGTTGGAGGAGAAATCGAAAATGAAATAGGGAGAAAGGAAGGTAGAAAGAAGACATTAGAGGGACAGGAGGGCGGAATAGAGCGGGGCCGTTGGGATGAGGACAAAAGATGAAGGGAATATGAGGTGACAATTGGTGGCAACACTCAAGATTTTCAAGCACACATAGCCGTGTATGTATCAAAAATTTAAAGATTTAATACAGACAAAACAAAAACATTTATTAAAGAGAAACGTTATAAAGAGACTGTGATATTTTTGGTCTTTCTTTGTAGCACAGATCGCCAGTTTAGTCAAGCCACCTCATCGATTCCACAACTAAAGCCTTCGTTAACTGCATTTCCATTTTTCTTTCGCTACATTCATTTGTTCGTTATTTCCCTTTCTCCATTTTGTTCTAATCGAGTCCTGGATATCTGATATTCTGAGTTCCATCGTGGGCATTTTGTATGAAATGCTTCTTGCTTCTTGCCTAAGTAATCATGTGTCCTACTCTCCTCCTAATTATTCTAAGCTTGTCTTTGTTAATATTCTTTTGTTGCGTCGGCCAGTGTGGTAGCCTGAGCTACTTATTATCTAAGCCCAGTGAAATTCTTCAGACACATCTTCTGGTGAAGACATGCACTTTTTCACTGAATTGATTTTTGTGAAAACACCACAATAAATCATTTTTCGTTCTGCACTCTGTATTCTAGATTCTGCGTCCCTTTCGACCGCTTTATTGTTTGTTTGTTTGGGCTTTTTTTCATTTTCTGTTTGTTTCTGGATTTTTTTGTTCTATCCAGGTAGCTGAATCTTTTTCATGCGAAGCATATTCTGATGATATGAAGTTCCTTAGCTCAACTTTTTTTTTAAAGTCTTGAACATCCCTCTGTTGATTTTTAACCAAGTTTGTCCTACATGGCATACATTTTACCTAGTTCTTGGCTGCTCTCTCTTGGATTATTCATACGCACCAAATTCTCATGTATCCCATTTAGTTTCTTTGCCATGTGTTTTCTAGTTCTTTAGTCGCTTCCCTAAAAACAAATCATTATTCATGATCCTAGAATTAGAACTCATTTCTCTAATCTTTGACTTGATCTGCACCATTTCATATTATCATATTCCTCCGACCACAGTGGTCCGACTCATCGAGATATTGAAATTCAATACTGTATTATTTTTTTGGCTGTATGTGATGATCACACAACCAGATCTACAAATACTGTTTCTGTGATGTGTTAGAGTCATTTATATCTATTAAGACTCCATCTCCTGCTATGTTGAAGGTTATCTCTCCAGAATCTTCACACCATTCTGGTATAACATTCTTTACCGAGACTATTTCCTCTGTCCATTCTTATTTATTTATCCTTTTTTTCATACCTTTTTTGCTCTCAATCTCTCCTTTATGGTATCTTCCATAAGTGTGTATTCTTTTATACACCAAGTCATAAAAAGATCAACTCTTTCTTCTTAATCTCCCTTAAGATGTTGTCTATTTACCTTTAGGTCTTTGATAATGATTTTATCTCTTTTTTTCCTCTCTCCAGCCTATTCTTAAAAGAAGAAATCATATATCATGGAACTCTTTTGAGGCGTATCTATCAAGTTGTCACATTTCTCAACAAACTTACTGAGTATTATTTATAGCTTGATCTCGATACTTTTCTATAGGAGATTATCTTGAGTAATTTGCCACTGCATTTCCACTTGTGTATGTCAATATTTGAGATAAGAGTTAAGCAGGACGGATATTGTTTTGAAAGAATCTAACATTTTATAAATTTTGCTCTCTTGCGATGCCTAACTTTGTTTTCTTTATTATCAATTTCTCAACACAGTCAGTGGGATTATTCATTTGCCTCCACGGAAAAGTGATATATCAATGGTTTATATGTGTCAAAAGAGCAACACCGTGTTTAATTTTTGTTTGTTTGCGAATTTAGTCAAAGTCAAGCAAATAAACACCGGTGAATCAAAATAAGCAAGGAAAAAAGTCGTCCAAAGAATGGTTTTCAAAACGGTCGCTTTTTTCCCAACATTTACTTACTTGCAAAATGCCTCAATATCTTTTTTTTTTTTTTTAGACAATATAAAGCTATTCGTTCAAAATATCCAGCGAGGACAAACTGTTTATTTGATAATATTGTTTCTCGCTATTTTTTATTTTTCTTACTGAAACCACCACAATGCCGTTGGAATCCTTGGTCGGTCTATATACTTATAGCGCATTATGTGGACACACAAATACACACCAGCATATCCTCAGCGCGTCTTCATCCTCAAAATTTGATATTCTACTTTGTTTTCTAACGCCGTCTAAATTTCCAATACAAGGCTATAAATTTCTTTAGTATGCATGATAGCATTTAGTTATATTCAGTTCACAAAATCGGACGAATAGTCAAATGTCTATTATGATCGTAGGCTGAATGAATCTACAAATCTTAGATCTATGATTATTTTATCGCGTGTGAAGGAAACATTTTATTTACGCTGATACTCACCATTCAGAGTTCCGTAGGAGGAAAAAAAACCATAATAGTTTTGCGAACGGCCGAATGATCGTCATAGCCAGATATTTTTTTACCGCATATAAATCTCTTGTATCTTTGTCATAATCATTTGTTGAAGGAACGTAAAGCTACACCTACATTAAGTTTCTCTTCATATTTAAATACTGAAACGATGCAATAAAAAGTATTTGTCTGTGCCACAAGGGTATCCGACAAAATTAATAGAATTAATAACCTCGTCCCAAATCTGGTGCAAGCTGTAAATCCCCATTATATCTTTGAGCGTGCGAAAAACCCCTTTGCCATGTGCTTCTGTTCTTTATGGGCATGCATTTAATAAATCTCTTTATTTGCTGCGTCAAACGCTGAATAGATGAGGCGCAAGCGCCTAAACTGTCGTTGAGTTTACGGTATCGCCAAAACGCTAATAAAATCTAAGGAGATTGTAGCACTCGGGGCTTATCGTTTAGTTCATCGCATTATGGAAATGGTTATTTCACGCAATCTTTCAAGCATGCAGATTTGGTGATACTTGCTGTTCCTGATACCTTTTAAAATTGGTTGTTACTGTGCGAATAGAGCTTTAAGGCTAGAATGTTACACCTTTATTGAAATCATTTTTATTGAGAAGTACTGAAAAGTAAAATAAATAGAGGCTGTTGTTTTTGGGGTTTTTTTGCCTTAAAGTTTATACACTATTTAACAGGAGTTACAGAATTAAGACTGTTGTGTAAAAACTGAATACACTTAAAAATCCATTGGATCTTTTCCAAATGATTTTTGCAGAAAATAACCATACACTTATTGGCTTTTTAAAATTTATTTCTACTACCTCGCCAAAAGCAAGAAAGCAATTGGTTACTGTCTTCAGTAAACGTAACATTTTTAATAGTACATTACTTAGAAAAAAAACAAGATGCATAGGAATTGCAGATCATAAAGCTGTAACCATACAAAGACACCCCAAATAAATAGAACACAAGTGATTATGGACAGAGTGAGTGAAAACATCTCCGTTATATTAAGTGAAAGGGGGTTAAGCTTTGTGAAATGTTTTGTACCTTTCCAATCTCAATCTGACGTTATACTATGAGTGAGCTTCGTTGAATAACATAGCGCCTCGTAATTTTCCATACTATGTTTCTGCTCTGGTCTCCTAAACCTTCGTATTGATGAAGTTGGTCACAATCTTTTGATGCCGTACAATGGAATAAAATGATACTTTAAGTTCCCATCTGGTCTAAACTTGATCAATTTTTGTTTCTAAATACAACTTCTTTGTTTCTTGGTTTATCGTAATTGTATTGCCTGCATTGAAAATCATCCATGCAACACTGAAACCTCTGGATACATTGACATATTTGCACCGGGAAAGATTTTTTTTGTTCCTGTTCCTCAAAACGATCACACTGCTCTTTCAATTACATGCTTGTCCTACACTTCTTAGTCTTCTTAACCCTACCGCTACTAGCTAGGTCATATTGACCAAAGGGTGCCTGCAAATGCTTTTTTTTTTTTCAGAAAAAAAATTAATGCTTTTTTATTGAGCCTTTAGATATGCCACCTACACTTAAATACTACATTTGAAAACAAGTTTTGAAAAGTTCTAGGCTTCATGTATTTGACAGTGTGGCATTCACTTTTTACTATACCAGGACATACAGGATGACCCATATATAAAATAGTAAGATTTCCACATTCCTGGCTTCTATTTTTATGACATCTCAATGCAGCTGCAATCATGGACAAATTGTTGAGTTATCTCAAGATTTCTTAGTAGCTTGAATAGCTTTCCATTTGTTCAATTTACATCAACTAATACATTGTAATAAGTCATATTGGATCATTATGACCCACCTTGTAGAGTTAGGAATAAGATGTTTTTTGCAAAAGAAATATAATGGGTCATAATGACCCACCTTGTGGGCGACTGCACTTTAAAAGTCTTGTAGGTAAAGGGTTAAGAGAATCCTTTTAATTGGTGAACCAATCTACCAATCTGACATTTCTCGTTACAACCCCTTGCCCAACTATTTCAGTCTGCCTTTTCAATGAATAGTATTTTCCTTGCTTGGTTGAGTGAAGAAGCGTGGAGTATTTTTGTTTGGAATTGGATCATTGAATCTTTAATTAATTCAAACAAAGCTTCAATTTGATATCATAGTTTTCTTATTCGAATTCCAGATATTTTGCTCGAGAATACCTCGCCACTTTTAAATGCTTTCTTTTGCTCATGCCTTGCTTTTATTTAACTTGTGGCGATGCTTCTATAAAAAGTTAAGCCGTTGTCAATTGTATGAGCCTCGCAACAAAAAAACAGGAAACACAGCCTCTCACCAGTCTAGATTATCACCCTATCATCCTATTCATAGATTCTCTAAATATTCTTTAGATACTGACTTTTTAAATTTAATTTCCAATCTTTTTATCATGTTTCTGTTACTTTATCATATGAATATTCTTGTAGTTCGTTGTTGTTTTTTTTTAAGGGCTAATTGTTTGTAGAATCACAAGGGAACAAGTCGCTCACCAAAGTAACGTACATCTACATAATATCCAAGATGTGTTTATTGTGGCTGTTGTCCCATACAGTCAAATCGTTCATTACAGTACCACTGTCTATCTTTGGAGGCTCGCGAGTAAAATTTCCCCTCGATTACTGGTTCTTATGTCTTTATAATGTTCAGTAAGGTGGAAGGGTGCTATTATATTTCTAAAACCATGAGCTCAGTTAGTATCTTTCGAGCATCTTTGAAGTGGTTTCTAACTCTTTTATAGAGCCTCTCTTACACCAGATATTTTTGGTACACTCTTAACAGTTAGTGGAAGTATTCGTCCAACAGTTCTCTTGCGGAATTTATCGTTAATTCTTTACTTTTTGTGAAATGCTATCGCCAGCAAGGACCTATGAATATGCCCATTTGTCCATAATGAGTCTGCCCAGGATTTAATGGAAGAGATGTTTAATTTCTTGCAAACTCAAATCACTAGGACAGAAACTAAATTTTAGGAAGCTGCGTTGCCTCAATTCAAACCATTGATATTGACGAAATTGCTGGCTTAGATTTTTTTTTGCGAATAGGACTGCAATACCATTCTATGTTGTTTAGTGAAGCTTGAAAACTTAAAAATTTGTTAATGCAAATGTAAAAAATTGACTCTGCTCCCATTCACATCCTTTTGTCAGAAATTTAATGCTCACTTTCAATCAAGCTTTAGATGCGTGGGCAGCTGTAAATGATTTTTAAGGATACAAAATACCCATTTTCAATGTGAATTTATCTTTATTTAGTTTGACATTGCTTTAAAAACTTTTTTTATCTTTTGAAGCTTATGACTTTACACATTTATTGGAATTCTGTTTCTCGTTCTTTCGGGTTGTCCTTGTCTCTTTGTCTAGAGGGAAAAAAATATCTTTAAATTGACAAAATTTTCATATGGACATCTACGCTCCAAATTACCATACTTTAAAATCCTTACCTGCATATGACAAACAACTATAACCGTGTTCTGCGACGCACAGTCACAAGCTCAGTTGTGATCCTCATTTTCCAAATCTGTCACGCTCACATTCTTTCCAGCATTGGGTGCGATTTAAGTAAATTGAGAGGATGTTGATACAACGACACTTTTCATGCTTTAAGACTTCTATGTCTTTAAAGTTGTGCATGAACCTTCGTTACCTATAAAGAACGCACGTGTTTTCCCATGAGTGTTGGACATGTCCAAGTGAATCATGTCGCCTTGAATGAGGGGAATATTTTAAAAGGTAAACGTGAAGAGAAAAAAAAAAAGCACGTATACGATGATTATTTGTTAAGTTACTCAAAATCTTCATTCTTTTCTAAGTAAGCCACGAGGCAAAAACATTTTTCTGGCTTTTCTTGGGAGGACACAATTACCTAGATATGTAAAAATTTAACCAAAAAAAAATTCTGATGAATTTCGCAACATTTTTCTTTTCTTATCCGCAGAATCATTTCTCGCGGGTTTCAGTTTAGGGCCGCATCTTTTCCTGGTCAACAATAGTTTTCTTTGAAAGGCAATAAAGGGCTGAAATCAACTCGATGTGGGCGGCCTATATCAAATAATCAAACGAACAAAGTCAGTTTCTGCAACCATCGTCTGCAGTTTACTCGACATACCCAACTTTGGATATTTAGGTTAAAATCTTCACACTAAAGAAAATATTCTTGTTCCCGTTTTGTGGATCCAACAATTAGTAACTTCTGAGTTCACCTTTTTAATAAATACTTGAATACTTGGCCTCGTTATTTTTTTAAGAACTAAGACTGACTCCTGAGTAAGTAAATTTAATATACAACCTGGCCGTTTCAGCTCAGAATTAAAATATGAGTATCCGTTTTCCCTACTATTAGTATTAGCAATTAATATGAGGTATGACTTATTCAGAGACAATTAAGCCTTGAAATGTTGATCTTTTTTACTGTTCGGAGATATGCTTTTTGGAAGTTTACAGTTGTCTAACTTTCTACAAAGACTATTTTGCTCCGCATAGTTTACAAAAAAAATTTCTAACATGACTACGTTCTACAAACAATGTTTGCATACAATGTCTGACACGATTTCGTCCAAAAGAAGTTTCCAAACCTGCTCGCCTCAACCAAATATATGCCGTGAAAAAAAACCCAAAAAACTATACAGCATTAACAATTGCACGCTGGTCATATATTTATTATAAATTTTATTCTATCCTTATTCTTTGATGTCAACGAAAGAAAAACTGAACCCGTGGAAAAATAATTATTAAGATTTCCCTTACGGAGTAACGTGGCAGGGGTCCAAAACTCCTGAACAATGGAGGCCTCGCGTATCAGACGCATGCTGCAAAGCAGAACGATATTTTTGTATAGTTTACCACAGCGGTATTCCGAGAACCAGTTAATTTTTGTTTTGTATCATTTCGCAACGGGAAGGCACTATAATTTAACGGTAAAATATTGCTTCAAGACCAATGTACCGATAAAACCTCTGAATCTCAAGTTTTCAGAATGATGAGAAATCATTGAGACTATTAACTTCAAAGTTTCATCGTAAAAAAAAATATAACAGGAAATTACGATACCACCACAAAAGCAACTAGAACACGATTGAAAAAAAAGAAGAAAAAAAAGAAATCCTTTTATTATGCACTTTCCGCTGGGCGACAGATTATCTTTACAAAAAAAAAAGAGGTCATGAAAAAAATGTAACTGTCATAGGCGCCGTATTGCGTACTTTAAGGCCTTTTATTTCACTAAGATTTGACGCATGAATTGACGTCGCCAAAGTCTGTTTTTTCCTGTTTTGAATAGGTTTGAGGCTCGCTTTTAATATGACAGTCTCTATGCAGAATTCCTAATCGGAAAAATACAAATCTTGGTCTATTTCTCTCTGCCTTCCTTGTTCCGACAAGATTAAACATAATTTCTTACAATCTCGTCTGATATCCGTGCATTTTTTGCTGTGTTTTTTTTAACGTCTATATTTTCTTGATTTTGAACCCAACTAAATTCACATTTATCTGATGAAGCTGAATCAATGATTTTCGTTTGTTGCCGGCACTGGTATAAAAGTTAATTTCAGTTGCAAATCAAGTATTTAAATACCTGCTCCAGACAAGGCTGCTATAAATTTCATTTTGACTCTCAAGTGTTTAAGTCTCTAAAATAGACTCACCATTTATTTCTTCGTTGTTAATCTTTAGTACAATTAAAGTTAAGGCTTACAAACAATTGGTTGAGTCTAATCTTCATCGATGATTTAGGTCCAAAATAAAGTTACCTAATTTAAAACCCACGGTTTATAAGACAGAACAATAAAAATTCATTTTTTTTTTTACGAAAAATAGATAGTTATTGCTCTTATAATGCCTAAACTCGAACTGGTATAAACAGTTATAAATACCTGGTATCGGCCGAGTAAATATTTTACCTTGGACTTTACTTAATACCTGTTTTCAAATGCCGTGACGTCATTTCTAGCCGATTTGACTTGACGTAACAGGTACGAATTACCGACCTGACTCTTATTTGTTATAATAGTGAAGGCGAACGTGAGAGGACCTGGATCCACTTAAAAAGGCCAATTATAAGGAAAGCACTAAACCCCGTACAATTTGCAATGCGAGAAAAAGTTTGCAAGTTTTCCATAGAAAGTAGGAACTTTACGAAGCTATAAACATTTCACAAAACTTATTTAGACAGAAGTTTTTTGTGTACTTGATTATAGCTCACGCTGCAGTCCATGACGAAACGAAAGTTTTTCAAACATTTTTTGAAACATGAACATTTTCAACTGAATAATCAGTTTCTAAAGGTTTAACGAGCCTTAAAAAATTATTTGCATAATTTTTTGCAAAATACTTTACGAATAACATTCCTCCAAAAAAATCTTACAGAGGTTAAAGGAGTATAAAGTTAGAGCAACTCATCTCGAAAATGTTTACATTTATTAGGGCCTAAATAGAAAAAAACATGAAACGTAAAATTAATGAAAGAGTTTATAGCTATGATACGAAATAATTCTCAGCAAGAGCAGTCCTTTTGGTTTTGAAACTTAAGCACTGTTCCTCACTCTTCCTCGATAACGACTTCGAACCTGGTGTTATTGTTTGCTCTGTTCAGCTTCTTTATGTTGTTCTAAATATAAGATATAAAAGAAGTATATCAATATTAAAGATTGTTGTAATATAGGACTTCTTCGATCAGTCGATACGATTGGTTTTAGGTTATGTTTAAATTAATTTTTAAACTTATTTCTTTAATATTTTTAAGTACCTATTCATTCATTCTTTTATTCTATCATTTTTTTCTTATTATTGCAGCCCTTCTTTTTGGCGTTTTATTTATTAATTTTTCTTTTCTGTGTACCACTCTCGCAAAATTTATTTTTCTTGGTGGATTTTTTCTATAGTTTTTTTTTTTTTTATCCTTTTTGATGCTCATAGTATGATGTCTAAAATAGAGAGCAATCACAACATAAAACACTAAAAGGTAACCTAGATTTTTTTAATGTTATGCGCCCCTATTTTTTTTTTTTTGGTCCAGTCACCATGACAAGATAAAGCCACATTGTTACCCAAAAGCCGCACACCAGATAAAATTATGTAATTTACAGTCCACAGCTTCCATTGGCTTTTTTTTTAAATGGAAGTGGGAGATATCCTGGACGTCGGGTGAACGCTACATAAATTGAATCCAATGATCAACTGAGCTCTTTTGTTTTTGTAACTATAGCGCCTAATGTTCATAGTAAACCTAGACTCAGATGTGGCTGAAATAGGGCGATCTGTGACTTTAAGTTTGATTCAAATTCTTCGTTACCAAGTTTTCTAAATCTCGCGAAATTTTCACTTTTGATCGATTTCTTAAAGGTTCAAACGTGTGACCTTAAAACCTACTGAATTCAACATATATGCAACGAGGGTCCGTATATTTTTTTTGTCCAAAAGAACTCAACTTTTCTCTCTTTTAAAGTCGCACAAGAGAGGAACGTGGTGCTTCTTTGTTTACAAAGTCACTAGTTCCTTTAGAAGTGCATCGGCGCTTACTCTATGTGATCCAAAAGGGCACATATTCGCATCACTGTAGTGTTACTAAGAAGTAAGTCAAGTCACTTCTAAAGACGACGAAAAGGGCATCATCCCTTAGTTTCATTATCCAGAATGTGACAGTATCTCTTTGACGATTGACCCGATTGGGAAAAAAATCAGTATTTCAAATTTAGCTTAACATCTCATAATTGTAGCCAGCATGACTGACTCCTCGAATTAGAAACTAATTAATATATTGTTACATATCTGCTGTAAAACCATCAGATTTCTTCTGCCACAACTTGTCTTCCCAATTGCAATATTTTCTTAGAGGCATGCACACACTTTTTTGCTTTGCGTCCGAGAACATGAGCGAGTCAATTACATCATTGGCAGTAAATGGTACATTGTTGTTTTTAACTATGTGTAAGGGGAACAACTCAGTTTAAGTATTTTTTTATTTTTTTTTGGTCTTTTTTTTAGTTTTGGATGAAACTAGGCAAAACATCGTTGAACCAAAGGCAAGGCAGGTAACTTCTTTCGAATACTGCATAAATATCGAAAGCCTTGGATGATGACATTAAGTTAGATTATTTGAATGATTGTACGTGTTCTGATTTACTTCAGCTTTCGTGCTTTAAACCTTATAAGAGCACAACTTAAAAAAGAGAAGAAAACATTACCATTACAGATAAACTGTTAGAATATCTTCATAATTATATAAAGTCATGTATGAAATGCAGTTTCTATTTAGGCAAGTATCAATTACATGTAGTCCCTACAATATACATGTTTTATAGCCAATTCATTGTCATGACTATTACGAATAAAGCGACAATAGAAAGATCAACGGTAGAACAGTTTGATTTTGGCCGAGAATTTCGTGGCACACCATATATTTACCTACATACTTCAAAATTAAAAAAAAAGGAAGAGAATCCCACTACATTGCGCGTAAACTGCGAAAAGATTAGTGTCTTTCTATAAGAACATCAATGAAAATAAAACTTGTGCATTTAGATGTGCACGTACAAAATATATCTGGATTTTTTAAAGAAGTCGCCTTTTTCTAAAATGCCATCAAAATCGCATCAACAGAAATGTGCATGAATTTCAGAAACAGACACTCTTTTAAGCAATGCACATATTTATCAAAGTCAAGTATGTTACTTCAAAGTTTGAAAACAATATTAAAGGCTTATCTGTTTTTGAAAATTGAAGCAAATTGATAGAAAAAACTTCGTGTGCTTTAAGTCCAAAAATTTCTTACGGGTGAATCCTTAAGAATTAAAATCCGCGACTAATATCTTTGAGGTTAAAACTGTGAATTTTAAGATTAGGAAAAAAATATGCACCTCAACAACACCTGTAAAAATCAGCTCTTTCAGACTAATAATATACCATTTGCCTAGCTGAATACTATTCACTTAAAAAAAAATTACAGGCAATTTTAGCACCAAAATTCAACGGTGCGAATCTGTCTTTTTAACTAAATGAACGTATCGTCTCCTTTGCAGGTTATTTAATATGAAAAATTAGCACAAACATAGTCTGAAAAATATGTAAAATAAAAAAAAAAAGTTATGGTCATTGCTTTTTAACTATGACAGGCCAAAACGGTGTCTTTGATGAGTCTAGAACCAATTAAAAATAACGCTATAACCTACAGAACACCGCCCATCAAATAAAATTTAATACCAAGGGAAGTTATAGTATTAAAAAAAAATAAAGATGATACAAGAAAACGTCTTTACTTCCCTAACTTTGAAATGTCCAATGCTCTTTTCAATTGTGTTGTCTGCTATGAAGAAAAGAAAAATGATTTGAAGCCTAGCATTGCTGAATGGTTTATATGTATATGTTATTAAAAACATGTTTATACGAAGCGACTTACAGCTTGCAATAGTTCCACAAAATGCTTCGACATTACCAGCTGCAAGTGTTGCTAACTATTTGTGCAAATCAGCAAATTATTGTTCAATGAGGAATTTGGCTGATTTCGTAAAATGCCAATTCATTTATTCATGCTTTTAGCAGTAAATTTAAACTAGAACTTGTAACTAATTGCCATACTCAGATGCATTCCGAGTGTTGATACATTATAATTAAAAGTTACTGATGTAAAATATATAGCTCAGCACGATTGTAATCATAAAATTATGATAAAAGACGTCAACGAAATCTTTATCAGATCATACACAAACCAGGAAATTTAAAAAAGAAACTAATAAAATATAAAAGTTTTTCAAGAAGAAAACGAATTTTATTTAAAATGGATTATTGATAATAAGGCTAATTCTAATCTGCCATTCTGGATGTCAAAAATAACTTCAATTAAAATTAACAAAAAAAAAAATGTTCTTTTCAATGATAATAAAAAGTTCAACAGACAAAAATAAAGAGAACTAATAAAACAAAAGTGAACGATTAAAGAGTTGCTACATACATACATGCATATATATCTATGTATATATATATATATATATATATATATATATATATATATATATATATATATATATTGTGTGTGTGTGTATCTTCATGATTCGCTTGAAGGTTGCTTTAGGGGTGGAGAGTGTAAATGTCAAAAGAAAAAAAGTAGCCTTTGAAGTTTTAGTAATTTTGAGAGAATTGAAAGCCCTAGCTCATAATGAAAAAAAATTATATGGGAAAAAACGGGTTAAAACTTTTATGGAAACAAAATCAGAAAGGTGCAGTAAAATCATGATTTGAGAGTGCAGAATTTGGTTATAATTATCATTAAAAATATAACATGTGATCCGTGCCCATCATTACTTTTCAAATCTCGTTTTAAACTTTATTTCTTTATAAATAAAGACGCCCCTTTATCTAAACAACAATGTCCATTTTATTCTTTGAAATCAGATAAATAAAGAGATTAGTTTTAATGTAATAAAATCCGCATTCATTTGGATGACCTCTTTGTCCCTACTAGATCTCTTTATTTATTTAAAATCCTTCATTTCGTTCATATCCCCTTCTTTATGTCAAGTTCCCGGTTGGATCCAGCATTTGTAGCAGTACTTAACGTACACACGTCTTATCAGCTGTCTCTCTCCGTGTGAACAGAAATTGGATCGGTTTGTCTGGTTCCACAAAAATTGCGTAGCCGAATTTCGTGTTTTGAGAATCCGGGTGAACGTGAACTTGTAGATTCTGTAATATCTGCAGAGAGAGAGAGAGAGAGAGATAGAGAGAGAGAGAGAGAGAGAGAGAGAGAAAGATAAATAGATAGATAGATATAATGATTTAAAACGGTACTAACATATTGAATGAAAGTGCTCAACAATAAGGAGCAGGATATAAATAATGAAATACCTGGACTATGGCCTTGCCATGACACTTTTGTTTCGAGCCCTGTTGCTCTCATCAGGCGGCTTTGACGAAATGACGACAGTCTTGAGCAAGAAAAGTTTTTTTATGCACACAGAAGGAGAAAATTTCCTTTCTTCGTTTAGCGTCGGTTTCTCCGTTAATATTCTACTTTTCTTCTAAGCAGTTAACAGACCTTTTCGTTTGGTGCGTAAGGCTTCAGTTGTTTCACTATTTTCAATTCTATATTGTACTCGGCTTTCTAATTCTTAAGGTTCCAAATATGCTCACTGAAAGTTGTGTTTGATTTTTAAAAGACGAATTATGTAGATTCAATCTAGTTTAAAACTCGTTGTCTGTGAGTCCTATGTATGTTTCTTGTCTGCTAGTTCCTATTTTGGGTACTGTTGCTTTGTAAACAACGCACTTGGTTATGCACCTTCCCTCCGGCGGACAACTTCCTTTTTGCCGGCAGTTGCAGAGTTTATTATCATTCGTTGTTTCTGTTGTTTTTGTTTCGAGCAGTAGTTTATTGTGATTGGAGATTGTTTGTCTGACGTTTGGTAAGCAACTGCAACTTACAGTAAGAGCAACAGGGTTCGAAATACAAGTGTCAAGGCAAGGAAATAGTCCAGGTGTTTCATAACCATTTAGATATATAAATAAATAGAGATAGATAGATGGAGTAGTGAACTTGACGTATTAGATTGGTTTTCCTATTTCTCCAAAACTACGCCTTTTCTATGCCGCCTGATGACAATGTGTTTCTTTAAAAATGATAAAAAACAGTACCCTTTGGCACTTTTAGATTTATCTTAAAGGTGAAGTAAAACTTGTGCGTATTAATGAAAGTAAAGATAGCAGAATAACAATCAAAAAACAACATCAGTATTATAAGATAAGCACTAGAAATAGTAATGCGTAGCTACTACTGAAGTAGTAAAAAAATAATATACCAAAATTAGTAGTAATAGTAGTATGTGTAAAGTCAAACTAAAATTTGATGTCGCAGTGGAGCTTTGTGAATAGTTGTGAAGCACCGTAAAAAAAAATAGAGTAAGTAGAGTGCAGTTCCAATACAAAAGCTTACGTGTTTTGTTTTGTAAACTTTGGAACTGCACACTACTAATTTTTTTTACGATGCTTCACAACTAGTAGTAGTAGTAGTAGTAGTAGTAGTAGTAGTAGTAGTAGTAGTAGTAGTAGTAGTAGTAGTAGTAGTAGTAGTAGTAGTAGTAGTAGTAGTAGTAGTAGTAGTAGTAGTAGTAATAGTAGTGGTAGTTGTAGTAGTAGTAGTAGTAGTAGTAGTAGTAGTAGTAGTAGTAGTAGTAGTAGTAGTAGTAGTAGTAGTAGTAGTAGTAGTAGTAGTAGTAGTAGTAGTGGAGGTGGTGGTGGTGGTGGTGGTAGTAGTAGTAGAAGTAGTAGTAGTAGTAGTAGTAGTAGTAGTAGTAGTAGTAGTAGCAGCAGCAGCAGCAGCAGCAGCAGCAGCAGCAGCAGCAACGTAATCAGTTCACTCATCTCGTTTGTGGCATTGTGGGGTAATGATATGCCATATTTTGGTCGGGGACTTTACCTTAACAGTGGCAAGATAAATCTCTTGCTCTGCAAACCATCGGCCGAGACAGCCTCGAGCGCCGTAACCGAACGGTATGTTAGCAAGAATATGCGACTCTTCCTCTCGCCTTTGCTTCGGACCTCGTAACCAACGTTCTGGTACGTAGCGTTCCGGATCGACAAAATTCTCTCGGCTTGATTTATGTGTGCTATATGCAACAGCAACCTGGATTATGACAACAACAAAGATGAAAGATAAAAGTCAAGGATGCCGTCAAAAGTTGAGTGCCACCACTAAAAGACGCGAAAAATGTGGTTTTATCGGACTGTGGTTTTTGGATAAGGTTTTCGCCCCTAAGTTTTTTTCAGCGTCGTATAATGGTGACAGCGGCATTGACTCAAACCAGGTAAAGGGTTGAATATAATTATGGAATCCAGTCTGGATGTTAGATTAGAAAGGGCGATCCTGAAACTGCTTAATGAGATTTTAAATCTACAGACTAAGCTATCAAATATTTTGGTTTTCGGGAAATTTGAACACGACAAAGCTTAGCATTCTGCACATGCAGCTATCAAGCAATCATCAGGCCTAGCGCACATATCTGATACAGTTTTTATATCTAATGCGACTAACCTGCATGGCACAAACCAATACTCACGCCAGAAGGAATTCTGTAGCCTCGGATAACTGTATCATGGTGGAGAACTCTCAAGGCTGACAAGGCTGTAGGATTGATTAACCTGATGACAAAGACATTGAGTGTATTTAACCTGTGCTAAATAATGAGTATTGTTAGTTGTTTCAAAGTGTGCACTTTTGGCAGTTAGCAAGATTATCACAGGCTATGCATTTCGATTTAAGTTGAGAAGAGTGCCATTTTTTTCCTCTCATTACGACATAAAGGGTTGACGGTTAAGTATATTTAATTTGGACAATTTTGCATGTCAGTACAAACGGCAAAGGTCTGCAATAGTATTGAAACCACCAAGGATACAAGACTATTAAGTTAAGAAAAACATTAAAACAAACATTTTTGCTTCCTTAAATGTTGATGAGACTAGGCCTATGTTGATATAAATGCGTTAGTGACCTTCTTGGTTTGAGCTGCTTAGCAAGCAAAGAAAGATGCAAAAGATGACGCGTTCTAAGAATAATCAAGAGCAAGTTCTACTGGCTTAAATGCCTGAATTGTTATAGGGCTGAAACTTTAGGTAGTGCTCAGCAGCGGTTAGAAATAGACTTTGAGCGAAAATGGTCGAAAATGTTTGCGCGTTATTGATAATAGATAAGAAACATAATATTATAACTAAACTGCCTAATTATGCCAAGTGTAAACTAAGTGACCCGTTTAAAAGGCTCTTGATCTTTGAATATTGTAATCAGACATTTTGTTTTTGATTGGCGGAAAATGTTTTGATAACTTTTAGGTTGTATTATTATTGTGCCCTTTTTATGGATTCTGATATTAATATTTCTCAGTATGAGAAACTTTCAGGTCCTGCGATGTATATTAGTTGTTATGGCAAGAGGCTTACGAAACAGAAAACCATGATGGCGGATTTTTCTTATGCCTGGCAAAGCGTTCGAACGGTTGAGGCAATGAAATACACACACGCCATAATAGAGAACTCCCTGGAAGGGAAGATAGGACTTGCCACTCGCAAAAATAAAAAAAAAACCTGAGACGAGGCAGATCTTTAGTTTTATATCATATATCCGCTGATTTTTGTTGTTTCATTTTTTAAAGCTTCTCATGTAGTTGCTCTATTTGAGAGGGAAAGATTTGAGCAACAAGCAAAATAATACGAACAAAAAAAAAATACAAAACTCCGGCAACAATTTTGAAATCTAACGTCCCTTATATCTCCCTTAGATTCTGAAACAGAAACACATAATTTTGAAAAACTCAGTTTTTCGTGTTCATCTTTGCTTTTCAAAGTGGGCGTCCCTTATATGCAAAAATCTTTGCTGTATAAACTTTTGTGTAAAATTAATCAAACAAAGCAAAACCTTACAGCGTTACAGAATACCCTATAAAAGCGTATGTTTGTCTGAAACAATTAGTATAGAAAAATCAAACTCAAACCTGGATCTAGCTTGAGACCGACAAATGAGACGAAAGACGTGTTAACATTAAGACAGATGGAGTGGACAGGGATCGAACCTGAACCTCGATGCGGCACCCATTGCCTTGCCGAGACGAGACCAGACACTTAGCCAATGAGCCATCAACATCTACAAAAATACATGCTTCAAGTATAGTGAGCTACATGTTGGCTTGAATAGACTAAGGAGTTGAATCGCTAAGAATGATCAATTCCTTATTTATACAGATCATAAACAAAGTCTGAAACAGTATTTTCTAACCTAAAGGATTCTCTGAGACAAGCTTTGAGATAAGGCATTATTGCTAAAGCGTCCTTGGTAAGTGGTTGCTCAGGTCCCAACACTGTTTGAATTTCTTCATACAACTTCTGCTGCTTGTCTTGGTTTCTAGCCAAGTTAAAGAGCAAAACCATCAGGTTTTTAGCAGTCTGGAATGCAAACAAAATAAGATGAAAATAGGTACCTTCACGGTAACTGGACAAATAATGCTGAGAGGCATAAAAAACAGGATGTTGAATTGAAACATAAAAATGAATACTTGTTAGTTTTTATTTTTCATCTCTTGTGTCTGCGATTAGACAAATAATATTCTGCAATATGTTTCACATATCTTCAATGGTATTTCAAAATTTAAAATTTTTACATCATTTAAACTTGTCCCTATTTATCAACCTGGCAATCATCTCAAAGGCGTATAAATGTGAACGAGTGCTCACCTGCAATATGGCTATTAATTAAGTTAGAAAAAATAATTCCGATGCAATTGCAGTAAAGCTTTAAGTATTACGAATGACAACGATTGGCATATGGGAAAGAAGCTTTCACCGAATCGGTTCCCCCGTTGTAGAGGTTGTTCATAATGACTTTGATTCTAGAGTAGTTAAGAGTCGAGTCCGAGAGAAACGAGTAGAGCAGATTCGGTTCGTTGGGATCGAAGCTCTTTTCTTGTTTCTTGAACTGCACTTCAGCGATGGCTTTGTGAAGATACTTGTCAGTTATTCTTGTGAGAGGAGATAGATTCATATCAGAGTTTTTGAAAAAAAAAATCGAATACAAAGATGAAATTTTCGTTTTATACGAGGGCAGGCTGATAATTAAGTTCCGTTTAATCATAACTTTTTAATTTTTCACAGCATATACATAAACAATACGTCAAACGAAAGCTTAATATCTCAGCTACATACTTAGCACTCTATTTTTCGATGTAGTCACCGTCGCGATCAACACACCGCCTCCAACGTTTCACTAGTTGGCTCACGCCGTCAGCGAAGAATTCAGACGGCTGTCCACGGCACCATCTGCGAACATCTGCGATAACTTCCTCATCATTGTCATAGTGATGGCCCTTCAGGTACTTCTTGAGTTGGGGAAACAAATAATAGTCAGAGGGGCCAAGATCGGGGCTGTATGCAGGGTGAGGTAGGGTCGTAAGTTCCAGCTGCCTTAAGGCGTCCTGAGTTTGGCGACTGGTGTGCGGGCGCGCATTGTCGTGTTGCAGGATTGAGTCCTTATCACGCCCAATACGTCTGAGTCGGAGTTTGAGAGCTCGGAGTGTTGAAATATATCGCTCAGAGTTCACAGTTTGCCCTTGCTCCAGAAATTCCATGTGGACCACTCCCTCCATGTCCCAGAAAACGGTGAACAAGACCTTTCTTGCAGAAGCAACAACCTTGAACTTCCTTGGACTTGGAGAAGTTTTGTGCCTATACTCCATCGATTGGGCTTTACATTCTGGATCGTAGTGGTGGACCCAGGATTCGTCTCCAGTCACAATGCGTTGCAGAAATGCTTCTCCTTCTGCATTGTAACGCTCTAAGAGTTGAGTACACATGTCCTTTCTCTGCGCTTTCATCTCTACAGTGAGCTGTCTTGGGACCCAACGGGCAGAGACTTTTCGGTAACCCAGTACAGTTGTGGCGATATGGTGCACTCGTTCTTTCGAAATGCCTACTTCATCTGCAATTTCCTTTTGTTTGACCCTTCGATTAGCTCTAATCATGCAGTCAACTTTCTCTCGATGAGCCGTGTCCGATGCGGAAAGGGGCCTACCCGAACGCTTTCGATCACGCAGAATTGTCTCTCTGGGGTCTTCCCCTTTAAAAATTCTCACCCATTTGCGAACTGCACAGTCTGAAATGCACATTTCACCATAAACTGTCTTCATTCTTGCATGAATGTTTGCAGCAGAACATCCCTCAGCTGCCAAAAACTCGATAACAGAGCGCTGTTTGATGAGAAGGTCATTGGAAGTCGCCATTGTCTCATAAACATGGCTACCACATCATGTGTTGCGCGTCACTGCATTATGAGCACGAATGACGTCACACAAACTTGTTGTTATAGTTAAGTCTAGAAAAATGGTTCGAGAGTATATGTATGAAATTTTAGGTCGATGTGACGAAAATTGACCTAATTATTAGCAAACGGAACTTAATTATCAGCCTGCCCTCGTATATTTGAAGAATTATTAGAAAGCGTATATATCAAACCGTGACGCTACAGGAATATCAAGCCCAAGGATCTCTCAAGATAGTGTGAGTTTCTAAATGAAGAGCTAGCTCTGTTTCGTGGTAATAAATTTGCTGATTATACTCAACTCTAAAACCAAGATATGATGGTCAATAGAAGTTAAAGAAATGAGAAAAGAAATTGACCAGGGGAGACAAACTAAGAACATAAAGCAGATTCAACACAAGTATTCTCCCTTTCTATTAAATATGAAAACCTAATGTCATCAACTTTTTTTTAATGAACTCTGTATGATAGCAATTAAATGACTCAGAATCATAGATAAATGATAAACTGTGACACACTGAACTATATTTCAGTATCAGTTACATGATGTCATAACCTCATTTATGTGTGCTGCGATAGTCTTCACATACTCATTCATAACGTTACAGGTGTCCTCAAACTCTCTGTAGGTCTTGTTCCGATAAAACCTGTGGGCCACGGATTCTCCCGTCACGCTGTGCATCAACAACTGAAAGTGTTTCAATGATGCCTGCGAGAACCGTTCTGTATCTGCAGAGCGTCGGGAAGGAGGCTCAAGGAATCCCAGCCTCGCATTGAAGCACACGACTGCGATGCCTGCGTAGTGATATTTGTGTTGCTTTTTGCTTTGTTCAATAAAGTAGTACATGGACTTAATTGATACATATATGTATATATAAGTTAGGCAAGAAGATGGACTAAAAAAAACCCTGAGATAAGTAGATATATTGAAAGGTAAATAGATAAATAGAGATAACTTTCCTCAAATAAATAGCATATAACGAGGCAATAAAAGAGCTAAAGAGCAAGGAAAGGAGGTGAAAGAGGATGAATGAGGAATGGAAGGAATAAAGGCATTGGCTGGAGAGAGGGTAGGTAGGCAGATGCATAAAAAATAGATACTTAAATAGTCACATAGAAAGATAAATAACTAAAAATTAAAAAAAAAAAATCCTCTTTAGTTAGATAGACTGAAGAAGGTAATAAAAGAGTTAGAGATAAAGAAGATAAAAGATAATGAAATAGGAACGCATGGAATAAATAAATTGGTCGGGAGAGTCAGTAGATAGGCAAGCAAATAAATTAAAAAGTAAATATTTAAATAGATACACAGATAGATAGATGACCATGTAGAACAAGAGAAATGAAAGTAAGTGGAGGTGGAGGGGTAGAAATGGAAATTAGTCCCGACACGGTGTGCAGATAAATAAATGAGATAATGCAGAAACAATAAAGTACATATGGCTACATGAGATGGCAATGGAGATACGATTAAAGGGTAATTTATTGCAAGAAGTGATAACAATACTTAAACTGTAAAAAAAAAGTTCAGAAGTTTAGAGAAGCAACAGAATTATACGAGGTTGATTGTGATTCAATACTTTGTTCATCTAATGATTTCCTCAACATATTTATTTCATGATTTGTGTCATGAACAACTTCTACCAACTCAGGCATTATTTTAGCTGATGCTGCTGTGGTAGCTACTACTACTATTACTACCTATACTAGGCTACTACTACTACTACTACTACTACTACTACTACTACTACTACTACTACTACTACTACTACTACTACTACTACTACTACTACTACTACTACTACTACTACTACTACTACTACTACTACTACTACTAAAACTGCTGCTGCTGCTTCTACTACTACTACTACTATTACTACCTATACTAGGCTACTACTACTACTACTACTACTACTACTACTACTACTACTACTACTACTACTACTACTACTACTACTACTACTACTACTACTACTACTACTATTACCTTTACCATAAAAACTACTATTGCGTACATTACTTTACCAATATTATTACCTCTACAACCTCCCATTGTATCATTATTATTAATAACTTTCCAATTTGTTTATTCCTTGACCTTTCAATTCAGGTTTTCTCCACTTGAAATTCGATTTAATATAAGCTTCCCTCTCCCATGACTGTCTAATACAAATTTTTTATAAGTGTGTATGAACTCACTTTCTGAAGCATACTTAAAAAACGTATCGGCCAGTTCTTCAGCACTTAATGGGCCTTTTTTTAAGACGCCAACCAGGTCCTTTGCGACTTCGTTCTGCTGCTCCAGGTAATGAGTGGCTGAGCCTGGTTTCAATAAGCGCTTGTTAGCTGGGGATCGGAGGGCGTACCAGTCCTCACCTTGCCTGTGAATCAAACGGATACCAAGTTAAGACGAGGAACGACTGATAGGACGTGGTTACTTAAAATTTAACTTTAGTAAGGAGAGCGCACATTTGAAGCTTTAAAGTTTCTTTTTTTATTTGTTTTCACAATTTTTGAAAAGAGTTTCATATTTCACAGCTAGTGATCCTGAGAAACTCACTTCTCTTATCTCATTCTAGTCTAAGCTCTTTTTATAATTATGCAATTTTTATATAAATTGATCTTTGGTAAATGAAGGGTCATGTGGTGGGGAAAAAAGCTATTCATCCTAATGCTTTAAACTGCTTTTACTTCCTAATTGATACAGAATAAATTAGCGAAAACTTATTCAAAATTATTTTATTCCTCGCAAAAAACTTCTGAATGGCACAAATCAGTCCAAGGCGAACTTACAAAGAACAGAAAAATAGAATAAGTTTACGAAATCTTGTCTTACATACTTAACTTACTTCAAATAAGAGTTCGAAAATTTTCCGATTTTTAAAGTTTACTTAACTTATTGTTTAAGTGAATATTTTAATTTAAGATTAAGTGAAAGCGATTAGCATTACATTGTCTAGGAATTTTCACAAACTTCTACGCAGTAATCTAAGAACCCTTTTCAATCTTATTGTGTATTGTGCAACATTTTGTCACTTCGCTACAATTGTACTATGTGAAAGGCAAATGCATTCCATCATACATAATACTGTGGATACAAACTGATCTATATCCAATTTTCTTCACAGAATGGCTTACTTACAGTTCATTGAAGCCACCGTGAAGGTTATTCCGCTTGCAGTAGAGGTCCCCAAGATCAATAGGTGGTCTGTTAGGATAGCGGCCCTCGTTCTGGAAAAGAATTTCAGCGTCCCTTGGATCTGACAAGAGAACTGTCGGGCCAGCAAACTGGAAACGCACAATTGGTCCGTATTGGTCAATAAGAGATGAGAAGAACAGATGCAATGTCCAGACTGTGTAGTTTGCTGTGAAACATTAAAAAATATCAGTCATGTTGGTATGAATTGTGTGAATAATTCAGCACTATACTTGGTCTATCCTAAGCTCTAATGTGGAAAGGTTGTGGTGTCACTCTCCTTAGTTACTGGTTCTAAAAAATCAATATTACTATCATTGTCAACAGCAAGACTGATCCAATTGCATTAAAAGATTCAAAGAACAATCTGCTCTGATTGAATGTTATGAGTCTACTCAACGCATTGGTTACAGATCAGAGATCATAAAGCTTGGATTCTACATTGTTCTCACTTTATTTAGAGCTGCATGTGATATCACACTCTTCTGCCTGTTCTCTTCAAAGGCTACAGCAAATTGAACCCTCGAACGGAATTCAATCTGTACGACTATTCCGTCCCTTAATTATGTTAGTCTCGTGTACTGTATTAGGTAACATCATTCAAGAACAGTTTATTAACCTTTATCCACGCACAAACAATATAAAACCGGCGATCGTCATTTTCTATTCTTTTGCCACATTCAAAATTTTAAACCTTATTTTCTGCATCACAAAAAATATCCATAACTCACTGAACGGTTTAAAATTCAGAACTGTTCCGATAACCGGCCATTGTGATAATCCTTCTGGTCCTGGAACATCTTTGAACTCTTTAACTTGCTGCGCGATATGGGAAGAACTTGTGACCACATTCCTGTGGAAACCTTTATGGCTCCAGAGTAAAGATCCATTGCTGCAAGAGAAAACATGCCGTGCTGGACGCTTAGAGCACGTCAGCAAACATAATGTTGGCTTAAGACACGTAAGACTCGGTAAAGCTGAGTACTGGTACCGTTCTGATGGTGCAGACCATATACGAAAGCAAGTCGTATAAAAACGTTTGAGAAACGGGACACTTTTGTTCACAGTCAAGCTCCTTAACGTCATCATAATTATTGTGTTGACAAAAAGGTGTTTGAAAATCTTGTGTAGCTGTGCATATTTAATATAACAGATTCAACCAGCACGGCTCCATTGTCCACACTGCTACTCTGTAAAAACTCGCACATTGGTTTCGATGAAAATTTCCTTTAAATGATTCACATTTTCCCTTTAAAGGTTTCGTAAGTTTATGAAGCACAGCTTTGATCGAAGTGTTCACACTAAAGTCCATGAAACAGCTAAACAGACTTGTAACAGTCATAAGGAATACAGCGTTTTCAGTTTTTACTCTAGAAGAAAAAGTGGCAGGTGAAATGGATATTGAAAACATTGCAGGGTATAGAATTGACTCAGAGCCCACCTATTCCTACCTGGATAAGAAATTAACTTGAAAAGACACTCTGAACCTCATAGACACCATATACGACTTGCTTAGATTGATCGTTTCAATTTTTACTCAGTGCAGACTGGTCACAGCAATTGATTTAAGCAGGTTTGTTTTTTGTTTTTTTTATAGGAGACTTAGAAAAAGTTAATAGACTTCAGTACATGGTTGATATGTTTCAATTCGCCAATTCAATTTCGCCAATGGAATTCCATGCCATTGACCTAAAGTATGATGCGGTCGTTGCTAAACTTATAACAAGAAAAAGATAAGAATGCTTCTGTATCATTTCTTCGGCACGTTTGGGGAGGTTTGTGTTGTTGAAATGTAAATTCATGAAGCAAAGAGATTAACAGTCAGAGTTGACTAACTAAGTCATACCGTAATACATCCTAGAGCGAAAATAAAAACTACAAAAGACAAAACTATGGCGTTTTATCCATCAATTAAAGGTTCTAAATAATAAAAACTTAACATGTTGCTTTTATAAATATTAACAAAATTTATTCTGCTTTTCGCTGGTGAAATGTGAAATGAATAGTCATGGAGTTTGGAAAAACCTTCCTTTATAAGGGAGTAAGTTTGAGATTCGACATGTTTGAAAAAAATTAGTTCTTTTGGAATCGAATGACCAATTTTTGTACTTTTAGATGTAAATCGTATTCGATTTCTCATATGAACGATGCTTTCTATGCAGGGCACCGACTCTATTATGGATAGTTGGGAAAATCGCCTCTCTATCTCATAATAAGGATATATTGTTAAATTTGCTTTTACTCCTTGCTAAATTTAAGATTGGTGAGGTGAAGCGACAGTTAAGAAATCAAAGATGGTTGCAAAGCGATGTAAATTATTTTTTTTTTAATACAATTGAAAATCAAAATCATACATTTACCTATATTTATCAAATTAATTTATTGAAAGCTTTGAAAGGTGAAATACTGAGAGAAGTAGTCAACTTATCGATATTTGCATCATTAAGTTACTGTCAATTCATATTGATAACAGAGTGAAAAGTGTGATGCCACTGGCGTCTCTACACGATTTGAGAGCTATAGGAATCAGACTTTATCACCTCTGATCGACCCCAAATGTTTCATCAAGTAGTGAGTTAAACATATGACGCGTATAGCCCTGAGTCCATAAATCTATCCAATACCCTGAATTAGAATTATTTATAAGACATTATTAGAAGGAGTGATATCATGGCCTTTTCTCCCTTATCATGGCTACTGTGATCATCGCTTTGCCTATAAGAATAACATTCAGTGCTGAAATGAATTTTTTCCTTATCTCATACCTCTCCTGATTTTCACGTTTTTGTGAAAAGAAAAAGACATAATTGTGACACCAAGACAAAAAAAAATAAAACATCACGTTTTCAATGTTATTTGGTGTCTCTTAATTTGATTAGATAGCATTGCTTGAGAAAATTTAAGCTTCCATGATTGTTTTGCAGGATCAGAAATAAAGGGAAAATCAGAAAACGCCAAATTCGCTCATTTAAAAGATATATTCAGTTTTCAAAGACTGCCATTCAGCAAAATTATGTGACATCATAGCAGAGACTGATTTTCAGAACAGAACGGTGAGGATTGATATGCTGATACACTATTTTTCTCATTGTACGCCTTTGGTGTATGTATTTTGTTATAATAAAAGTCAAAATTTTCCTTCGCTATCATTGCGTAATCTTGGAGAATGGTGGAAAATATCGGTAATCTTATCAAAACGTTCTTGAGAATCGAAAAGGCATCTTTGAATATTGGTATGCACTTTTACTGGGCAGTAGGTCATCACACCTACTAACCTTGTGAGTTATCTCATTCATTGTCCTATTTTCAGGAAACAGAAACTTTGCGAATAAAATTATCGCTTAATCTATGACGTTCTTATCGCAATAAGGAAGGCGCTTATGCGTCAACATAATTATCAATTCCAAAGATTCTACAAATGGAATTTTCTTGGTACATCGTCGAAGTATATCCCTAGCTCAAAGGACACAACATGATTGGATTCGAGTATCGTTTTGTTCAAATCGATGCTTTTCAAACAAATAAAAGTATTTTCTTCAACAACCGCAGTACACGTTGTTCTGGAGAGGGGGGATTTTTTATTTCGTGTCTGGCATTTAGATTGTCTCCACTGGGGTGTCTCAAGCTTAAGAGCATGAGCCACCTGCGCCAGACGTGGGTTGGAGTGGAAAGCCTCACAGACATCAGCCTACTGCATGTAGGCCACTGAAGAAGAGAGAGAGAAACAGAGGCAGGGACAGAGAGTAGGGTAACAGACAAAAATATATACGAACAGCAAATGCACTTTCTTTTATTCTTTTTTTTTTTTTTTTTTTTTCATTTTCATCACATTCATATTATTTTCATATATGCTCAGCTCCACTGTGAAATAATGTTTTCAATTTTTCCCAACTTTTAAATCTTGGCTAGCTTTATCCTTTTTTTATGTTTTAATGTCATGATCTAAAAAAATACACAATATGGGCCCTACGGTCATGTGTCAATCACGTTTTACAAAACGGAAGTCTTAGAAAAAGGTTGTCATGATCAACGTGTGCCTCAATTTTGTTTTGTGTAAGATTGGGGGAAAAAAGCGAAAATATTTATTATTGAATAAAAGAACAGACGTTTAAATCAGATTTTCTGATATAAACAGTAATCATCAAAGTCACTAATTACGGGCGTTGATTTCTTCATAAGACAGTTCCATCAGTACCTCTACACCATATGAAAATTAAAAACCAAAAACTAAAAAAAGACAAAACCAAAAAATTAAAGTTAACTCTATTTGAAAGCCTACACTTCTAAAGGTGGCAGATGGAAAGGATAAGTCTTCCTGTGCAATGATTGCTTTATTTAGATCAAGATTCCTCTATTTGCAAAGACTGCTGCGTTTTTTTTTATTAATGCATTGGAGTTTTACTAGACTTGTAACCAACCATGCATTCATTAGTTTTAATAATTTTGTAGTTTTATACACTTAAGAATAACCATGCAAAGTAAATTTATCTTATGAATATTGGTGCATTAAATATAAATTTCTTTTGCCTTTTTTTATATGCTATTTTTTCTGAAAAAAAAATAAAGAGTACAAAAAGCAAGCATCTTTCTTTGCACGTGGCATGTCACTGTGACAATCAAATTTCAGAAAGCGTTACATCACATTGTATATGCACCCTATGGAGAAACAGATATCACCCTACCTTTGTATCTATGTTTTAATGTAGTTATTTTCTTTAGTTTTACGGACACGTATGACATTAACACTGCTTGCCTACAAATCATTATTGGGCAATTCTCTTCATACTCTGCTGATATTATTCGCTTCATCAGTATAATGGTATACAGCAGAGCCAATGTATCCTGTTATGAAAATAATGAATATTCTTTGATTGTTCGTTGTGACCAGATCTGGTCCATGAGTACCTATCTTGAGCAAGACAACCCGGTCGTAAGCCGATAAAAAGCTATGATCTTACATAGACATTTTTACCTCGATCTCTCATTGAATAAAGATATGTCGTTCGTCCACAGGAAAGTACAGATTCTTTAATTGCTTGAGCGAATTTTGAAAAAAAAAAAAAAAAAAGGACACAATTTATCAAAACTGGATGGATTTTATTTAAAAGAAAAAGACCTTATTTTTATTTCGCATAGCACTAATATTCGAATTAGGCCTATCCTGAGAAAAGCTTCTAATTTGTTTAAGGCTAATGTAGCGACAGGGAAGTTTTGATAGAATCAGGAGGACTGATGTGGCAATTTTGATTGAAAGTTTCACCAAAAAAAAGGAGTTAAAAAGTGTTTGATGTTTTAGCAACAATTATTACTAACTTCATACACTGTACTAAAAAAAAAGAAAATGAATAATAAAAAAAAACTCTACCCAAGCAGTTGCCATCTCGCAATATAATCCATGTTCGATTTTCGATAGTCACTCGACGATGAGAAAGGACATCAAACTTTGAGAGATTAAATATCTTAAAGACATTGGCCTGTCAATTATGTAGAGATTGGAAATGATCGATCCCCGCCTTAATTCCAATTCACTATCTTTAGTGTCTTTTAACATAAACTATTTCGGAGTTTGGATTTTAAAAAAAGTATAAAATTAATACTGTGATAACTGTAAAATTTTCCATAATCAAGGCAGTAGTTGCTTATCAATGTAAAATTATCTCTTCTTCTTTTATCCCACTTTGTAATCAGTCATTACGTTGCCCTTTACCCCTTTTTGTCCGCCGTGTAAGAATAAGTAAAAAGATATCAGTGTTATCAGCATCAGTTTCATCACGGAGATGCTACAAATAAATTGCTTCAGCACGACCGTGTCTGTAGCTAATGTTGGGCAAACACCGACAGGGATGCATGTTTTACTTTTCAACCTTGCTTAAATGTTCCTTTTGACGGTGGTAGCAGTCGTAAATGTATAAAAGTAAGACCATGTTTTGACTGTGATCTGAAACGGGAAAGTTGCAATATATTATCTGGAATGAGTTTTGACCTTTACTGTCAGTGGTGCATAAAACGAAAGGAGACTTGCAATTAAGTTAAAGTTGGTCTTCACTTACTAATGGATTTTAATTTCGATGATTTCTGTAAGTTACTTTATATCATTACGAATTAATATCGGCTACAGGGTGAGTTCTCTAATACACACCTCCACAAATGACAATCACATTCAGATGAAACTTTGACTTTCTCCATATAATGTTTTATTTTTTTTTAATAAATTCAGAAACTTGTTTTTTTACTCTTTCATAGTAATTATGCTTCTCTGTGTCCGTTCGTCCTCCTGCTGTCTGTTTTGCTGTTTGTTTGCCTCTCTGGCTGCTTATCTTACTGTCTGACCGCCTGTCTTCCTGCTCCTAGTTGTCTGTCATATTGTCTATTTGTCTCTGAATCTACTACTACTACTACTACTACTACTACTACTACTACTACTACTACTACTACTACTACTACTACTACTACTACTACTGGCATGATCAGAAGCTATATTAATAAAGATACTGCTCAACTTCTAGTCAGCTCTTTAGTAATGAGCAGAATAGACTACTGTAATTCATTGCTTACTGGAGTATCTCTTAACTCAATAATTAAACTTCAGAGAGTACAAAATCAGGCAGCCAGGATTGTATCCTGTGCTAAAAAGCATCAGCACATTACACCTCTCTTAAAAGATCTTCACTGGCTTCCAGTTAAGCAAAGAATTGATTTTAAAGTACTGACCTTTGTTCATAAATTTTTTCAAAATATATCTCCTTTTTATATTCAAGAAATTTTAGAATGTCATAGGCCTAATAGAGTTTTAAGATCAAGTGGTAATAATAAACTAGCTGTACCACGATCTCATTCAACGCTAGGTGATAGGGCTTTTTCAATTTACTCTTCCATTAAATGGAATGCCCTCCCGGCATATTTAAAACTATCTTTTACACACGACAATTTTAAACGACATTTAAAGACTTTCCTTTTTAAACAAGCCTTTGTGTGACCTCTTTCATGTTTTAGGGTCTTATTGATGTCAAATTATATATCTACTGTTTTTATTGTGAAAAATCTGTACGCGCCTAGAGCATTTTATTTAAGGTGATATACGGCGCTTTATAAATGGTTATTATTATTATTATTACTACTACTACTACTACTACTACTACTACTACTACTACTACTACTACTACTACTACTACTACTACTACTACTACTACTACTACTACTACTACTACTACTACTACTACTACTACTACTACTACTACTACTACTACTACTACTACTACTACCACCACCACCACCACCACCACCACCACCACCACCACCATTATTATTATTATTATTATTATTATTATTATTATTATTATTATTATTTCTTCTTCTTCTTCTTCTTCTTCTTCTTCTTCTTCTTCTTCTTCTTCTTCTTCTTCTTCTTCTTCTTCTTCTTCTTCTTATTATTATTATTATTATTATTATTATTATTATTATTATTATCATTATTATTATTATTATTATTATTATTATCATTATTATTATTTATTCTGTCATTAACTTTTACAATGATCTTTTGAAATTAATTGAAATAGTTTGCTGCTTCATTGCTTAAATGAAAAAATGATCATAATTAAAACTATGCCATTTAGTATGATTTATGGTTTACATTACATTTTGTAAATGACCATACATGTTGAAGGAAATTTCAGTAATCTCAAATGCAAAGCATTTGATGGATAATTTCTCTATGCGTGAAATCATATGCAGTCGAATTTAATTTTAGAGCATACGCTTTGAAGATAACGAAGACGCCGGGGTCCCACTGAAGAATTTCCTTTTTCCTCTCTATTCCCTCCACATTTTACCTTTGTCAAAAGTAAAACAAAATCTTTACGATGAGATATCTTTTTTTTTACTTTAAATTTATTCTATTATTCGATTCTATCGAAATTTTAATCTGACGTTCTGTTTACTTTTTTTTTCCCAGGAGAACGCCACATAGACGAATTAATAAAATCGTAAAAGCCCGAGAAAAAAATCTTAAAGACTCCAGCTGCAATATTTGCGATAAAAATCGATTATTTGGTGGTGTTGTTTTTTTTTTTTAATTTTTTTTTTAAAGCTTGAGCTAAAATGGATGAAGAAACGTCTTTCGGTGAAACCGCTTCAAGCTCTAATTTTGAACCGTCATCTGTTAACATAAATTCGAGGCTTATCCTGTCTGCAGAGGATGTTCCACGCAGCATCAGATGGCAGACCAACGAATCTTCCTCTTCTGGGAAAGACACGCCGTTCTATCACAGCACGGGGTCCGGCTTTCCGAGGGCTACCCGTGGCATACTGAAAAACAAACATCATGTGTATAATCCTAAGCCAGTTCCACGGTCTAAGCCGGTGGAATTATGGGAATCTGCCCGAAGTTACCTCAAGTCAGACAAAGCTTGGCTCACCACGCACAGTACTGTGGAGACAAAATCTTATGACGCTGAGTTTAAATGCAGGTAACAGCATTTTTCTCCTGCATAAAGGTGACTCTTAGGCCTTTATTATCACTCTCTAATGAGCTTTCTTATTTCTTGCATTATGTTGATCTACTCGTTTAGATGTCCAACTCCATTCAATAAATCATTACACCGACAAATTGACAGATATACAGATGGTCCGATCCGGAGACAGGGAGAAACAGACTCATACAGACACATAGATAAAGAGAAAGAGAAAAAGAGAGCGAGAGAGAGAGAGAGAGAGAGAGAGAGAGAGAGAGAGAGAGAGAGAGAGAGAGAGAGAGAGAGAGAGAGAGAGAGAGACTTATGCATGTACACCTAATGACTGCAGAAATTAACAAAGGATAATTATTTCTAGTGAAAATTGCAAAAGTCAGAGAATCATTAATCGTTTTATTACTTAAAAAATGCACAAGTAACCGTCATGCGATTGTTTATTGAGATTTGGGTATTTTGGGATTAAAATCCACGCAGCCTCATCTTTTTTAGCTACATATAGGCTGGGTAAATAGGGGAGAATGATATATTGTTGTAACAAGTCATGTAATAGCCTTGCTATGTACAAAAACATAATGTACCATTCCACTGTTGTAGAAATATGTAGATTTGAATGATTAAAGATGTAATCTGTTTTTTAGCTTAATCTCCAAATCCATCCACAGCAATTTCCAAACATTTATGAATCTCATCAAAGGTTCGACAGGCACAGGGCTTCTAACACTTCCGCTGGCTTTTATGAGTGCTGGATTATGGGTAAGGTCAAATTAATTATTACCCAGGTAGTGTATTAATAAGCAAGACGTGGGAAGAACACTAACATGTCATGGTTTTTGATAAAACAGATAGCTTTTGATAATTCAACACTATCATTTTCATTAACCGTCCACAACTAAACATTCCCTCATTACATTGCCACGCATAATGTGGTAAAGGTGTGATATAAGATGTATCGGATAAGAAGATTTCCATATACCTATGATATGCTTGCAGAAGACTTACTTTAGTCCTTTGAAAAGAGAGCGGGTAAAACTAGCTTTCCATGACCTTTGCCTCGCCTCAAACCCATAAATAGAGCATCATTGTAACCAGTTATATGAATTGTCATAATGTCAAGGTTTGAGACATTTCGCCATCGCTAAAAACCGAGGCCTTAAGGGTTATCGTGTATTTTATATGAAAGAGAAATCAAGTTTTTCTTCAAATTAAATCACTGGAAATTAAATTTAAATATGGATGATAAATAAATAGAGACATTGAGAGATAGAGAGAGATATATACTACGAATGTGTTCTAGAGGTGTAATAGGTATCCCTCAAAGTAACAAGATACATAGCCTGTCAATGTAACGATATAACAGCAACCGTTTTGTTTGGATAATGCGTTATTTTGTGTGGTCGAAACATGCTTCCATTTTTTCATAAAAAAGCATTGTAAGGGTTTAGATGGCTCAGAGGTATAGCGCTTAATTGGCTATATACAGGTCTTTGGTTCGATCTCTGGCTGGATCAGTTTGGTGGTGGAACAACCCTATTTGCTTTTTAAAGCAAAAAAAAAAAAAAAAAAAAAAAAATTAAGATGCATGTAAAAGCGTAAACTAAGATTTGAATATATTCCTAGTAGATGTATGTCTAACTTGATCTTGAGTTTACATAATTATTGTTGAAAAGCAAAATATTGTTTTATATTATAAGATTAGGCATAAAGATTTAAGTTCAATCTAAGTTGCCTTTCTTATTTAGTTTTACATTGGTATAGCCTACGATATCTATATCAGAACTATAGCCTAGATAGGCTGTAGAGATATATATTTAGCAGAGTGAGAATAAACCTTGACGTCTTTTTTTATAAAAAAAAAAAATTTAACGGCAATGATCTTTAAATTCGATAAATGATAAGGGCGATTGCATTACCTTATCTAGACCTAATTTCTGCACCGGTCAGGCTGTACTTTAGGTTACGTAAGTGGTTCAATATTGGCAATCACTAAGGATTTTCGGACAGCGGCTGCTAGGATTTGCATTGAGCCAACCTCTACTTTTAATCTCAATTTCAGTTATAAACCCAATAGGACGTAATTTTTCTCATAATGCCATGCTCAAGTCCATAAGTTAGCCTTAATTTTGGCAAGAAATTGTCAAAAACCTTTGAAACATCAAAGTACTTCAAACTAGCTATCATGTTTGACGAGAAAACTGGAAACTACATGTATTAACATTTTAATATATAAGTCTATGATAATTGATTTAGTTGTATGGATAATTTGGTCGGGTCACAAAAAGCTGATCTCATTGTTTATATAATTTAATATGAGCCGCCTCAGGCTGGTGTGGGAAGAGAAAATATCGCCTTAACTCAACAACTGGTTTTGAGGTTCAAACCGTTGATTGCAAATCTTTACAGATCTACGTTCGAATGGATTAATCTACCGCTCGGTTGCTCGGGTTTTGCATGAGCGACTTTGCACTAGATTACTAAACAAACTGTATAAGAAAAAGTTTGCGCTAACAAATCAACAGTTTCTCAGATGAGCGTATTTATAAACCATTTTAGTCTCAAAGCATGACGAAGATATCGAAGACTCATTGAACACAAAAACGGACCATATATAACGTGATCTTTGGACAAGTACCACTGGTTGCCAAGAGAGACATTTAATCTACGCACCAGGGTGTCAAAAACTATTTTTTTTTTACCTCTGCAGGCTGGATTTTTCGGGTTCTTGCTGGTGTCCTTGGTGGCCGTCCATTGTATGCACATCATGGTTAGATCCGCAGCCATACTCGAAAAAAGGTCAGTATTATCATAATGGCGGTTATGGTGGAAGCCAAGATAGAAAAAAAAAAGGCTGATATCGATGGTGGTTTACTTCATCTCTGCGCAATGTTGGTTTTCTTTTTAGGTATAATAAATATCAATAATGTCTCATTTGCTTTGGCCTCTCTCAGATATTAAAAAAAAAAGACTCACTTTAAGAAAGGATAAATGTACCTGACAATCGATACTTGGAAAAAAAAAATAAAATATCTCCTTTTATGGCGAGCAAAAGAATGCAGCTAAAACTTTATATCAATGCCTGTGAGATGTTAATATGTCAGTCAAGGTTGCTTTAAGCATGTTGACTATCAGCTGCATGGTTATCAACTCTTTTAATAAGGTTATCTGTATAGGGGAAAAGTTCAATTTATTTATGTATGTAACATTATGTTTGTAAAGTTACATCCTAGAATTTCAATGAATGTTTCAAATCGTTGTTTTTATAAATTGTTAAAAAGGGATATATTTGAATTCTAAAACTTAGGACGTCTTAATTGTTTCAATGTAAAATTTATATGAAATACTGATACTATTTATGCACAAGTGAAAAGTTGATAACGTTTGTGGTATTGTACAAAGTTGCGGGGTGGATATTTTAATTTGGTCTGGTGTTTAATAAATGATTTAAATACACCCTAAAGAAACTCGTTAGACCGGGCAACCTGAGTCCGATAAGTTGACCACGGCCATGGCGTGGTTGGAACACCCCGAGACTAAGTCACTACAGATCACAGGGTAAATTCTCTAACCATGCGACCTATCACTTTCCCTGATTACTTACTCTGATCTTCAGATCTATTTGATTTTAATTCGTTGCCTGTTAGATCCCGTCCATTGGAAGGTTTCCGAAGGTTGTATGCTGCATAATAAACATAGACCCTTCCCCATCAATGAAGATGGAGCAAAGTAGGCAATACCGCATTGTCTGACATTGACGGGGAATTTGAAACTTTCCAAGACTGTCATTGTCCTCACTGTCTTCGACTTGACTCTTCTGATCCTGATGGCAAACAGTGTATTTTAGGATGCTCACATTGCAGCCGTTGGGTTCACCTTTCTCAAACTAAACTTGATGAGAAAATTTCGAAACATAATTTTTATTACTTAACGAAAAAATCAAGATCTCTTCTTTTCAGATTTGTTTCAATTAGTATTCGTTTTTCTAAATTCCGTAGTCTCTTAGCAAAATATGTTTTCTTAGCTTTGTGTGATAAGTAAATTTATCTGAAATAATCAAAATTTTCTTCGTGGAAAACCAGAAATTCATTTTTTCAAGTTGACATGTTATTGGGACCGATCTATTCCTGAGATAATCATTCTTTAATTTTCGTGGTCTTTAGGCATGCGGGATACCCGGATAGAAAAAAAAATTTAAAAGAAGTCAACTCTCGAATTAGAATAATTCCTTTACCTGTCTGACCTCTACTGTACAGAGCGTTAAACTGACAATGAAAATGTCTCTGGTTCGAAACCTGGCTTCGACTGGCTAATGGTGGGGATAGATCTCAGCTTTTGAATGTTTAGATTACAACTTTGCGCCTAGTCGTTGCTAATTGAGCTTAAGATAAGCATTTGCATTCCCCTCCTACTTGCAACAGTTGCGATCCTAAAAAAAGCTAGTCGCCTAGATTGACTGCAGGGTCACAAAAACAAAACAAAACAAAAATTGATCAATTTTAGCTGTTTACCTTGCGGTAGTTCGCTCTGACTTTTACATAATCAACTGTAAGAAAAACACCCTTATCTTAGCTGTGAATTAATGCATGTGAGCTCAGATATAGAACGGGGCTAAGGAACATAAATATCGAATCTGTAGCTGATTGTTTTAAATATTTTTTACGATGCACGAGTTTAGAGAATTGACCTTGTATAGTCTGTCAACAGAAAAAAAAAAAAGGGAAGACAGTCAGTCTCACCCATTTTACCACGCAGAACTGATTCAAACAACGATAAACTTATTTGCGGGGTAAAAAGTCCAATCTATTTTGTCCTCATTCAAACAACTTTATTCTCAGATCACATGTACACATTCAAAGTTACCCTCAAGTCCTCGGTCAATGCCTGCTCTACGGCCCGAAAAACCTGCAAAAGTTTGGACCTGCCTTTGAGTAAGGGAAAAGTGACTGCAAATTGTGGTCTATATTTTGGTCTTTGGTTTTAATTGTTTTAATTTTAAAATAAAGTCATTGTTTATGTACTATTTCTTCTTCTTCTTCTTCTTCTTCTTCTTCTTCTTCTTCTTCTTCTTCTTCTTCTTCTTCTTCTTCTTCTTCTTCTTCTTCTTCTTCTTCTTCTTCTTCTTCTTCTTCTTCTCCTTCTTCTTCTTCTTCTTCTTCTTCTTTCTTCGACTACAGCTACTACTACTACTACTACTACTACTACTACTACTACTACTACTACTACTACTACTACTACTACTACTACTACTACTACAACCACCACCACCACAACTACTACTACTACTACTACTACTACTACTACTACTACTACTACTACTACTACTACTACTACTACTACTACTACTATTACTACCACCACCACCACTACTACTACTACCACCACCACCACCACCACTACTACTACTACTACTACTACTACTACTACTACTACTACTACTACTACTACTACTACTACTACTACAACTACTACTCACTACCACTACTACTACCACCACCACCACCACCACTACTACTACTACTACTACTACTACTACTACTACTACTACTACTACTACTACTACTACTACTACTACTACTACTACTACTACTACTACTACTACTACTACTACTACTACTACTACTACTACTACTACTACTACTACTACTACTACCACTACTACTACCACCACCACCACCACCACCACCACTACTACTACTACTACTACTACTACTACTACTACTACTACTACTACTACTACTACTACTACTGCTGCTGTTGCTGTTCCTTCTAATACTAATACTACTATGACTACTACTACTACTACTACTACTACTACTACTACTACTACTACTACTACTACTACTACTACTACTACTACTACTACTACTACTACTACTACTGCAACTATAAAAGATGCTGATAGAGAGGATAAAATTTTTTTTAAATCAATTTGATGATTGTTTCGGGTCATTCGTTTCAGCCGCTATTGTTTATTATAATAGTGCATGTAAAACGCTGAGTCAAAGTCAAGCAAGTATTTTGTGTATAATTATGCAAACAGGGTTTAATACATTCCTACGCGTGGCACTCTTCGTGGAACTAGAGGGAGGTTAAGTACAGAAAGAACAGAACAATTATGATTCTGTCCTTGGGCTTATAGCTTTATTTTGATGCTTCCATTATCCTGCATTTCATAAGTCCAAAGCAAAGACAGAGATTTCCGTCAAAAAAAATGTTTGATGATTTAATTAAAACGTTGAAAGATAGTCTCTCATTATCAAAGTACCGAAGATGGGTGTTAATAGTTCATGCGAATCTGTTGCAGGATGTTTGGACATGCCATCATCTACATCATGCAATGCTCTTTCTGCTGTGTCTACATCGTTTGGATTGCTGTGAATGTGAAAAATGTACAGTCCAATATTATCTAGATCTTATAGTATAAACCATCTATATGCAATTGCTATACCAATTAATATTTCTATATCCTGAGATTAAATTTGGAAAAAAAAATGTTGTTATTAGTATAAAGACATAAGGATGTGAATTCGCAGCTAGAACAGCAACACTATGCATTTAATCAAATTTGCCAATTCGTTCAAACGAGTGTTCAGATAGCTGGATTGGTTCGTAAGTAAGTATGTCTTAAATTTTATCAAGGGGACCTCGAGACTTCAAATAACATTTTCAATTTTTCTTACGACTTTCAAAAATGTGATTGAATTTGATGTAATTTCTTAGGTTACTTGTGGTCATTTCCATTATTCTAGTTCCAAAACTGAAGTCTCCTGAAGAATGAGTCAACACGTGGCCGTCGCAAAAGCAGCCATGATCATAGCTTACTTTATATTCACACCTTAAGTTTACAGATCACGTGTATATGTTTCCTAGAGTAGACGAAAATGAAAAATGTATAACCATGAATATAGTGAAAGGTTTTAGAAAATGACAACCTTTTTCAGGTCTGCATATCAAAGATAGCCATGACCACCATCCATTAGAACACATTTTATACTAAATTGAGAAATAAGATATTTTTCATTATTTATAGCTATTGATAGACGATATTCGCATGAGTATTCATCTAAACTAATTGAAACCACATCTCCAAGGTGATTGATCAAGTCTGGTTGGACAGCCCCGATGTGCGAACCTACGAGATCGTCATTTATCTGCTCCTGCTACCTTATCTCATGATCAGTGATTTAAGAGTCCTGTCCATCTTCTCGGCTTTGGCTAATGTGCTTTACGGCGTCAGTCTGGTCATAATAAGTCAATACTTGTTTCAGGTAAAATAATAACTAAACTTATAGATTATTATCTCGTGTCCTTTTAGACAACATACAATTTTTATTTATGAAGAAAGCATTATACATTCTAGGCGAGTTAGGCTTTATAAAACTGGTCAATACTATTGTTCAATATAGTGGAAGTGATTTTTTGTTCCGAAATAACTTTCAGAGTGATTTTGAAAAAAAAAAAAACCCAAAAAAACGCTATTTTGTCCCCGCCCTAATCTAAAACAGTAGGTCTTTTTTTTATCTATTTTTTTTTTTTTTTTGTAAATGGAACACATCTGATCGAATTTTGAGTTCAAGAATTTGATATTGTAGAATACATGATCTTGAATATCTTTTTCATAATTGGCTCTCACAACCCTGTCGATGTCTCATCGCTTACCTTATAATTATTGAGGGCTTGGCTAGTGCAGCAGTCACCAGACATTGCTCTAAAATTTGCCGCTTTCTTGTGCTGTATCTTTAGATAATTATCAACAAATTTTATGTATTTTATCTACAGGACCTTCCTGATGCCAGTAAGAGGCCAGCGTTCAAGTCCTGGGAAAACATACCCTTATTTGTGGGAACCGCCATCTATTGCTTCGAGTGCGTGTGTTTGGTAAGTTCTTTTATGGTCATCTGCTTTGAATTGCAAATACAAGACAAGTTTTGTTCAAATTATATCAATCTGAGAAAAGTCCATCATGTCATAATGAATCTCAGAAACAGTCGGTAAGTATATTCTGCAATGTCAAAAAAAAAAATTAAAAAGAAATAGACACACACCCACACACACACACACACATATATATATATATATATATATATATATATGTGTGTGTGTGTGTGTGTGTGTGTATTTATAAACTTGTGTTGTTGTTGTTTTTTTTTTAAATTATTATGAATTCACTTCGTCACCATTTACACTCTTCATATGAAAATTTTATCACATTAATTACATATCTTTAGTACTCATTCCTTAGATGTAGACAAAGAGTTATGGGTAGGTAGATACATAGATGAATAGACAAATAGAAAAATAGGAATGTAGATAAGTAGATAGATAGAAAAATAACAACGACATAAGAACGTACAGATAGTGCCAACCACATTTAAAAATAAAACAATCATTAGTTAATAAAGATCCACATGCTTATGATCTGGCATGTTCTTTGTAAAATACTCGTGGTCTTACAAGGTTTGACTACTCCGAGACAGGTCATCCCCTTGAGAGGACGCATGCGCAGAGAAGAGGACATGGGTGGCTGGACAGGTCTGCTCACGCTGGGCCAGACCATCGTCATTGCAGTGGACACCGCCATCGGATTCTACGGCTATCTTAAATTTGGAGAATCAACGGCATCAGCTATAACTCTTAATCTACCGGAAGGAGAATGGTTGGTGAATTATGGCTAGTTTTCTTAAGGGTTTAAGTTCAAAAGTGTTAACGGAAACTAAAAGTTCTATGGTAACATTCTACAAAGATTTTTTTTTAAATCGATCAATTCTACTGCTTTATCGAAAGTAAAAGTAATAGTGTGAAAGTTCATGCTTGTATTGATTTTCAGTAATGTAAGTATTATTGGTGCTTTTTAAGATTTTTTTTTTTTTGCCTTTTTCCACACATCCATCCAAATTTAGCTGTTAGACTGCAAATGTCACTGCCAGTTGCTTTAGATCGTATATAATTACTAAAATATAGACACAGTGGTGTCTCACCGCATATCTTGCATTTACCCCTTCCATAGTATTATCTCCTCAGAAATGTTTAAAAGAAAAAAGAACTAATGTACAATACTACCCCAAAAAAAAACAAAAAAAAAACAAAAAACGATCTACAAGATGTTTTTGATTACAGCTAACTGTATATGGAAGTCATTTTTTTTTCTCTTATTAGGCTATACCGCTCTGTGACACTGATGTTCGCTGCATCCGTCTTTTTCTCCCTGGCTGTCCAGTTCTATGTACCTGTTGCGGTATTGTGTCCGGCGATAGACGCCTGGGTGACCAAGCGATGGTCAAATAAATGTATCCGAATCTTCTTTGAGTGTGTGACAAGGGCAGGCCTCCTCACCCTTATTTGTAAGAAATGACAAGGATACCATTTGATTATAGTGGGAAAAAAAGATGATTGAATGTGATGATGATAATGATAGGCCTAGTGATGATGATGATGACGATATTGCTGCTGGTGATGATGAAAAAGAGGCGAAAGAAGAGGTTCTTACAGCCCAAACGCGGTCTTTTTAAAATTTAGACCTTTAAACGACCAATCCCCGTTATGTGAAAAACTGGCAAGTAGGAACTTTTTTCATACTTCATGAAAGTCAGTGAAAACGTCAATAAACATCTTATTCACTTTTTTCAGTGCTGTTTGCCGTGTTGGTGCCCCATATTGACTTACTTGTGGAGCTGATCGGATCGCTTTTCGGCTGCCTCGTTTCTATGATAGTGCCAGTAAGTCTATATTCGATCCATGCATTTTCATCTTTTGTATCAGGCAAACAGATAATTCTACCGTCGTATTCTTTGCAGTCACTATAATAAAGTTTAGTGGGCCCTGTATTCGTAAAATAATGTATAAAATGCATCATTCGTTCACATGTTCGAGAATAAGTCAAAAACAAATGAACGTTTATTTATTATTTACTAGGGTTACAGCAAAATGCCCGACCAATTAAACCTTGATATCAAATTCGAGGGATGACTCAAAAGTACCTTTTTCCCACCAGCTTAATTATTCAATACAGTCTCCTTCATCAATGGACTTCAAGTCTGTCTTTTTTTTTTATAGGGATGACACATTAGGCTGTTTAGATGGCTCAAAAAATCAAACAACTTTTCATTGCTAAATCTGGTGGATAAGGTGATGTGGGATTATCGCTTGTGATTTGTATTTTCGTGAGAACGAGCTTCTCATGTTTGAAATCTTTAGTACCAGATTCTGTATTGGGTCTGAATTTAGGAATATGGATACTGAATTGAACTTAAAGTATCCTCACATATTTCTAAAACATTATACAGGTGCTTAACTGTCATAATGTATACATTTTGGACGGCAGGAACATTTTAAGATTAATTAAAAGAGTTTGTTGGAACTTTTCTTCCCTAGTAATAAATAATTTTACAATCTTTGCTTGTAACAGACATCTATGGGTCACCATCCTTAAGCCACGTCTTTATGTTAAGAATTTTTTTATATATAAAATATGTAACCACAAAGATTGGATGGTAAGAATAAGCATTCTAATATAAGTTGAGCTGACTACAATTGCTTCTAGATAAAACCTGCCCGTCTTTGACCTCTTACTTGCATTGTTTTTTAGGATCCCATTTATTGTTTCAAACCACACTTTTTTATCCAGAAAATTATAATTTTTTTTCAATTTATTTTCTTTGAAATTGAAGCATAAAAATCTTTGGAATCGTAAGCCTATAGTTTCCATAAGTAACAAGACCTACATAGTGGTTATTACATGTAATTCTTTAATAATTGAGATATCTCCAAACGAAAATGTGTTTAAAGTACTAGCGTTTAAACCTTCAAAGAAAATTGTTGTCATATTCTTAATAAATCTGTATCCCTTCACTCCTCTCAACATCTTTCTTTTTTCCATTTCTCCATAATTAGGCGCTGGTGGAACTTATCATTCTATATGGATCAAAGGACATGTCCATCTGGACTGTTTTGAAAGACATTATTATTATCTTATTAGGGATTGCTGGTATGGCATGTGGTACATATATATCAATTGTGGATATCATTGAATCATTTTGAGATGTGAAATAACATGCTTTTGCACCACACTTGATTAAATGAAATCTACCCGGCTGTAAAATCACGATGCATTTATTTTGTGTGCCCACAAAACATTACAGCCAATGCTTTGAATTTCTACTGCTGATACATGCATAAAAATATGTTGATTTATCCAGCTGGAAAGACAATGCTCCTTTTACTTGAGTGAGAAACCTCGTTCAAGAAGTATGCACATATGTACTAGCTGTTGTGTATCCATGAAGCCTATTGTTGCTGTTAGTTATCAAAATGTCAATGTACCTATTTAATTTTGTTAGCAATGTAACCCACTTTCTAAAATGAACTGTTACAATGAGGCTCAAATGTACTTGAACAAAATCTCCTTGACCATTTCGCTTTCCACTGACACAGTATTATGGAGATTTTTCTGAATCTTTTTCTGTGTCCCGTAACTTTGAGAAGTATTTTGATGTTGCAGGAGCCTTAAATTTTTCTTTTACATTAGAACTTTTTGGGTTCTGCTGCTACTGTTTGAGTTTGCCTTGATCATTAATCTTTAAAAGTACGTATTGGTTTGCTTTGAAAAAAAATTTAAATTTTGACATATTGAAGTAAACAAATACCAAGTTCTTTCTTCCCAAACATTTTGATAAGTTTGCTTGAAATTTTTTTCTTTGAAATCTATTTTTACCAGTTTTTGTTTAAAAATTATTTTTTCATTTCATCGCCATTTGTAATTCTTCACTTTACAAGTTTGTCCCACATTATTAGAAAACTTTAATACTCATTCCATTTTCTTTTGATTAGTTATAAAATCTAGATTGAGTCATTGCACAAATAGCTCATTTTCACAAAGAAAAAAAATGCAATCGCAATAGTCGTTTGCGTCTCTAATCAAAATATATCGTAGAAAGCTACTGAAACTAATAAAATAAGTATACTGCTAAAAGTAAACCACAGTCCAGACGATTAATGTCAATATATACACCTTAAACATTCAGAATCTGAGTCATATCAGGCTAAAGATGAAACTAGATTACAAATAGAATATTTCACCTTTCTACAGACAGCCCACATGTGCTCAAACCTTTGTTATACTGCATGAATCCTAGACAATATGCTACACCAGTTGTTCGATGACGATTTACTAAGCAGCGCTAGAGCTGTAGCGAGTTAAACACATGATGATTGAGAGGCTTGTTTCGCATGCCGTTATAAAAAGTAGTTTAAAAAAAGGACCAGAGATTCTTCTTTTAACCTTGCAAGATTAGAGGGCTGTATTTTCAATGTGTTTTATCATTAATTAACTCCTTTGATTAGATGGATAGGGAGTGCCAGTATCAATATTTTTTGTTGTTGTTTGTTGTTTTTTGGTTGCTTTTTTTTTTTTTAGGGAAAGAGGGGGGGGGGGGGGTGTGTGTTCTTCTTTCAAATCAATAGTGTAAATAAGGATAAGGTAAATACCTACTAAGGAATCTTTAACATTAACTAAGCATTTATGTGAAGATCCTGAAAGGTCACTGAGGCTAGTGCTCTAGGCTATACATGCAGTGGTGATTGACAATAAACAAAACATATTCTATCCATCGTAATCAAATGATTTTGACAAAGACTTCTTAGGTCTGAACAGCATAGTTTCTTTGTGTGTGCATTGTGGCTGATTGCATTGAGCACAGCACACAAAACTGTAAATTTAGACATAGACAGAGGAGTATTTTCCATACACTACATGTCTAGCTTAGACACCTTAATCTTTCTCAATCACCACCCCTAGATTCTCTTACTTTGTCAAAGTTTACAGAAACACAACTCACTACCTGATATTGAAATGATTTAGAAAAAAAACTTTCAACTCCCAGTTATACAGTTACTTAAGTTGTAGATGCTATTGATTTCAAAGTGTGATTGTTGGTGCATAAATATTTTATATACTGATTCAACGATTATATTGCAAACAATTGGTCTTACTGTTAAAGCAACACTTCAACTGGAGCATACTTTTATTTGGTGTACTTTTACACAGCTACGAATGATAATAAAATCTTAGTGCTGCATCTCACTCAAATAGCTTAAGTTTGTAGATAAGATTTCATTAGTATGAAGTAAGGGTGACATTTATTTAATAAAAAGATTTAAAAACATTTCATAAACATTATACTTCATCCCTTTCAGCAAACATCATTAAAGGTTTCAACACGATTTTAAATCTACCCCATTATTCCTCATTATTTTGCTTTCAATGGGAACAACACCTCTTAAGTATTCAGGTTCATGCACAAACTCATAACCAAATCCATGGGACACAATAAGTTGTTGGTTTTTTTTTGGTTAATTCAACTACCATTAATGTTGAACAATACAAATGCATTGTCCCAAAAATGTCTAAAAAGTTTTTCATGGCAGTCTTATGAAAGCTGCATCTATTTGCATAACCTTTATATTCAATCCATTAACTGTTAGCATTCACATTCAGTATATATATAAAACATATCACCCTCAGTATCATGTGAAGCAATGCAAGGAATGACTTCAACTCAGTGTTTTATAGTTTATTAAATGCAGAAATGTAAAAAAAAAAAAATTTTGGAAAAAAATAAAATACATAAATACAATATTCATGGATCACTTTGCCCATTGTGATTTAGCAGGAAGCAATGCAACTTTTTTTTTTGCACTTTATTAGAAATTAAAAATTAATTTAAAAAAAAATTACTGGCTAAAGACACTATTGGCATCATCTTAAAAAAAGGTTTTGATGAAAGGACCTATAGAATTTTCATTCAACCACCTCCCAACATCATTTACTTTTCAAAGGAAATTTATTTTTCATTGTTCATTTCTATGCTATTTTTATCACTAAGATACAAAAACTGATTGAAAATCATTTGGAAAGTACTTGGTCTTTTTTAACATATGATTTATTTTGTCACTTAAATCATAATTCATATGGTCAGAAAAATTTTCAAGTCATATGGTTATATGGTTGACTTACAATTATGTTACATATCACCAACTCTGTGACTACCTGTGCAAAGCTTAATTATGCAGACAAAGAAACCTTAAAAATTAGAATGAAATGTTAGTGCCATGTATCAAAATATTAACACTAAATCAAGGGAAAAAATGGTGAAAACAAAATCTTATAACTGAGATTAAACTTTATACAATGGTATATGTTATTTAGGACTTAGCAAATCCAATCATCACAGTTCTTGATCTGAATGTTTTTTTAATTATTTTATATTCAATGCTTGATGAGATGGTGTCATATTAAAGAGAGCTTTTTTTCAAACTTGATAGTCTTTGTGACAAATTTTTAAACTTGATTAATTTGTCAAACAAATATCATAATAATACACATGAATTAAGGGGCTGTAATAAATGGAGCTAAAGCTATTGTAAGCATTATTGATAAAATCTCATCAATTTGAAAAACTGTCCATAACTGTCAGTTTTAAGCTTTGCAAAGACTTTTTTTTACATTGTATTTGTAGTGCTTTGATGACAATTTATAAGAAAGAAGAAAAATTAAAAATGAAAATAGAGTGTGAGACTGGTTGTAGCATACAAAAAAGGTATCATCAATAATCTTTTAAATCAATATTATATAACAAGACATGTGGTAGAGCTATATGTTAAATAATATTTTATGAATCACAATATGTGACATAAATATAATGTTAGTTAATTGTACAAAGTATGATAAATGCATATCTAGATGAAAAAGATGAGAACTATACAAAATTGTTCATAAAAAGACAAAAAGAAAAATTTCACTAGCTGATGTAGTTTTGCTTTAAATATTATAATACTTATATGGGAATATATTTGGTCTTAAATCATTAATTTAGTTCAATTAACACTATTTAAAATATTGCACAAATGATAAGTATGAGTATGTTTGGTTGAGTAAAGCATCCATCATGTACTATGATCAAAGAATATTAGTTGTTGTAACCAATGCTCGAAACTGGACAATGTCATCTGGTGAAAAATAATGGCAAGGAAGCACAATCAAACACCAGTGTTTCTGAGCTTGGCAAAGAATTCATAACCAATTAGCAGCAGTCTGATTTAATAATTTCATTAGAACAAACAACCCCTTCCCCCCAAAAAAAAACAATAAATAAAATGTATGAAAACAAACTTAATGTTGTAGAAGCAACAAGTTTGCGAGAGTTGAAAACTTTGTATTCATGCAAAAGGCAGTTTTTAATTGAACTCAAGTGGTTTTACCACTGTAAAGGAAAAGGTCATCTCATTTTCCACAAAAAAGCTCTTTATGAGAGAATGTCCCATAAAGCTTGCTGCATAAAAAGGGAATTTTACGAATACTTGCGTTGAAGCTTGTTTTTGGTTGACCATCATTTTTTTTTGTAGTTTTGAGTTAGAAAAAAATTTTTTTTCAAACTTCATGGACTAAAATTAACAAATATATATATATATATATATATATATATATATATAAATAATGATGAGTGTGGCACAAACCAACTTATAGATTAATATAATTAAATAATAAAGTTACAATACAGCACATGTGGACAATTAGAGAATGCTTGAGTCAGAGGATCTGAACAGAATCTCCAGCCTTCTCTCCTCAGCAGCAATGGCAGCCGCATGAGCTGCTGCATTCGCACTCAGATTAGACTGGCCTGCTGCCACACCCCCAACGCCAGCAGCAGCTGCAACTTCACGCTCTACTGAGCCCCTTGGAGATGAGGTTTGCATGGCTGACAATGATGATGATGATGTTGAAGCAGATAATGCTGATAATGGTGGTGTTGGGGCTGATGGCCTGGCAGCCATGCTACTGCCACTGCCAATGCCACCGCCACTTCCAGCATTGGTTGGTGACGATCTCAATGATGATGCTTGTTGAGAGATGGTGAGGCGGTTGTTGATGTCCATCAATTGGCCATAAAGAGGAGTGAGCTCTAGGCTGGTCTTTGTGAGAGCAAAGACCCCTAAAAAAAGCAACAAAAAAAAAAAAACAACCGATCTAGCAATACCATGAACTACATAAATCTTTTTCTTTTTTTTTTTTCTTGAATCAATCACTCTAAGATTCTTCTACTTCAAATTAAGTGTTCAGGTTCAACATTTTTTTTTCGCTCTGTACTATGTTTATTTCCTACTTTACATTTCACTCTCTGATGAAGGCTAAAAGGGAGAACTAAAACCTTTTTTCATGTCTAGTCCTCTTTACAAGCAGTAATTTGTTTAAATGATTACTGTGCACTTCTGACATAACTTACCTTGTTTTTTCTCTGCCATATGACAGCAATAAACATTGAGAAGAGTGAGAGTGTCATCCTCTACAGTCATGCCAAAGATGTCATTAGGCCAAAGAGACCTGTCAAAAAACAAAACAAATCTTTTCTTTTATCAAATTAAGAGTTTTACCTGCCTGTAATCTGAAGTTCTTTTGTAAAATGATAAAAATTGTTATAAATCTTTCTAAAGTTTCAAGACTTAATTTGTAGCTGACTTATAAAAACTTTTAATTTCATTTAATTCAAACATCCTTCTAAATTTAAGAATGTTTTAAGAAATGCATAGCATGAAAAATAAATTTGTCAATTTGGTTAGATATGTTATGAATCAATTTTTTAAAATGTGAACCAGTAGTTACCACCATTTGCTTAGCCAAGAAATCAATAACATTTGTTGACAAAGGAGAGAGGGCCTGACCTGAAACACCTGAGGATCTGGATAGCTTTGAGATACTGCCCGCCGACCAAATATTCTGCTAGTGCAGTCACAGCCTCTTGCTTGTTTACAACCTTTGTGTCCACATTAAATGGAGATGCTTGACCATTGTCCAGCTCCTGCAGGGCCAAGAGAAGCTCACTCCGCAGTGATATTACCTGACTGGACATGTCTAAAATCTGGACCACGAAAGAAATTGGAAATTCATTTCATCATTTTTAACCAGAGAACCAAAAACAGAAAAATTTTCAGTGGCCTCTTATGAAGCCATCTTTTTTTCATTCAATTTTAAATCAATGTTATAACTTTGCTACCTTTTCTTCTTTCAGAAGCCTCATTTCTTTTCAAATTATTTGGTCAAATACCTCAGATGAATCTCACTTCATTTTTCCTGATAAAAAATAAAAGAGATGGTAAAGTGTAAAAATAAAAGGTAGATATATGTCTTAAAACTGTTTCTATGGAGTAAAAAAAAGAATGTCCAAACATGGCTCCACATTTTCATTTATTCTTCAATCTCACATTGTACATCATCACCATATCGACCATGTGATTGTAATTATAGTGTAATGTAAAGGGGTTCACTGCAAATGGTCAGCTCCGAACATTATCATACATAATGACACGGTGCAAATTTGCCAATGTCCAAGTCAGTATGATTGAATCTTTCAGTTGGTTTGTTATAATTTGTTACTAAATGTTGAAAGCCTTGATAACTCTTTTTTACTTGAAAAAATAATACATTTAAAAGATATTTATTTCCAGAACAAATATTTTTCTAGCATTGGGAAAAGAAACTTGAGAAATGTCACTTGATACTTAATTGAGTTAGATTTTAGATTGCAACATATATGTTTGGAAATTAAGCTATTTATAAACAAATTTATTGCACCCTTTTCTGATCTAACACAAGTCCCAAATAACTGTGTAATTATGCTTCTTTTATTGTGAAGCAATTTCGTTATTCATAGAAAAAGTGGTTCGATGAAATCTGAAGTATTAAGTTTTCAGGTCAAATAACAATTCCAATATTTCACGATGACATTTAAAGGCCCACTTTGAAAGCTCAAAGTTAAAAGTTAAAAGAAATCTGTCTAAAGAGAATTACAGCACACATACTTGTGGAGATGCAGTCACCATCTGAAAGGCATCAAGAAGCTTGAGGTAGGACTCAAATAGCAGTACTAACTGGAAGAGCAATTTGTAAAGGCATCTGCACAGCGCTAGTTTCTGGAAAGGCAATCAGTAAAATTAAATGTGACTATTTCATAATCTTGCCATTTTCAATTAATAATTGAATACTCATTGCAATAGTGCATGTTAGTGAAATTGAGTTTTAATATAATTTCTCAAAGCTCTAATAATTTTAACTTGCATAAAAATTATAAGCCCTCTGTGCTAATATATTTAAAAAACCAATGAAGCTGATGGACTGCTTGTTTGAAAAATTTAGATAGCAAATCCTCTAGGACTTCTTCAGGAACATTTATTACCCAGTTCATTACTTTGTAGAGACAAGCTCTTCATCATATAATGGTTGGGCATATATTCTCACTACAGCTAGGCTGTATATGTTGAATGCTTATTTTTTCTGTGTATTTTCTACAGACTGTTCAAAAGAATGAATTCTTTCCTTCCTCCAGATATATAGGAATACAGATGTAAGTTTATAAGTTGTCTGAAAAGCTATGATGATGTTACCTTTTCCTCTCCACAAAGGTCATAAGATCCTCCATCACCAAGAGACTGCTGCTTGATGCACGACTTCAGGCTCTCCAGGCTCTATATGAAATTATATACAGCAACAATCAATATACTACGGATTTTTTCTCACATTTGACAGGAGAAGACAATACTAAAAAAATTTGAAAAAAAAAAGCCAAAACTCAAATAAAATAATAAAACTGGTAATAATATTGTTTTTTCACAAAAACACTACAACTTTCATCTCTGCTTTCCATTCCAAAATATTTTTATGTAACAGAAAAGGATGACAAACAATAAAAAAAGAGAAATATAATAGTATAAAGAAAATAATAAAACCTCTTTTTTTCGATTGCTATAAAAATTAATATTGAGTTTGAAATTAATCGAAGGAAATATGTTAATGGATCACTGAATGTAATAATGCTAGAGGTCTAACAGATATAGACATAGTAACCTTAAAACCTCTTGTCCTTTAGTTGATCTTATAGGGTGTCTCAAGTGAGCTAAATATCAACATAGCATGTTCAAAATTAATTATATTACCCAAATTTTACATTCACAGACATGAATGCTAGAAAAAAATGTGCACATGGAAATATATTGAATAACAAATGAAAAAATATGAAGTGCCACATTTTATCTCATGCAATGTGGGATCAATGTGGTTTCCTTATTGTCCCAGCTTTAAAAATTTTTATCTTTTCTAGGATTGACAGCAAAATATCTTAACTCGTTGTCACATGACACAAAATTGAATGTCTTTCACTATTTCAGTAATCTTTTCATTTAAATATGTATGTGAATTTTAAATTTTTAGAAACTTTGGAAGAGTACTCCAATATGGCCATCAATTCTTTGTGTATCATTAATTATTCTGTACCTGTTCTGCTATATCCTTCTTTCCAACATAGGTATCAAAGCAGTCCTGTATTTCCATTACACAGAAACGGTGGCGTGCTAGGAGACAAGATCCGAAAACCTGTGAATTGATCATTGAAAAAGAAAACCAGTAGGACATGGGGATCCATCAAAAAGATTTTGACATCCCAGTAGACAAGTTTTATTAAGAATTTGATGACAATAAGATACAATAACCTGCAATACACACTAGCTTATTGATATTTTTTAAAACTTTCAAGCCGTTATGATGTTAATATTTCATGTGATTCCCACTCCCCATTTAAGAAAAAAAAAGAGAGAGAGAGAAAGAGAGAGAGAGAGAGAGAGAGAGAGAGAGAGAGAGAGAGAGAGAGAGAGAGAGAGAGAGAGAGAGAGAGAGAGAGAGACTGACAGACAGACAGTCACAGACAGAGAGACAGATAGGCAGACAGAAAAACAGAAGACAGAAAGAGATGGAGAGACAGACAGACAAACATCGAGAAAGAGAGAAAGTGACAGACAGACAGAGTGAGTGAGAGAGAGAGATACAGAGGACAAAGAGAGAGAGGTTATGCACTGGGATCCAACCCACACCTAGATACTGCACCCATCATATTTTCCAAGACAAGACCAGGCACTTAGCCAAAGAGCAATTCTAATCTACAATAAGGAGGAAGACAGAATGGGATAGATAAAGAGATAGAAACAAAAAGGAATATACAAACCGATTCAGAATCTGAGAAAAAGAAGGGACAATCCAACTGTTGGTGAATTAGGTCCAAAACTTGTACTGGGTAAAGTCAAGGCAGTCCAACACTCAGATATAATGAGATTTTAAGATTTCTATAATTCAATAGCCTGTGTTTAAGAACTGATGAAATGAACTTAGATAAAATTGGTGTCAGGTGAAAGGTGCCAAACTAGGGTAGATAAGTCTAAAGACATGTTTAGAGGAACAGTCTCTGATTCATTGTTATCTGATTTACAGATGAATTAAGCTAATTGAAAAGGATACAGATTTGAGATGTGATAACATTGAGATTCTCTGACTTTGGTATGTAGTAGCAAGCCTCTTTCGTCATTGTGGTGACCCTCTTGCGCAACTCCTGTGTGAACAAAGCAGGAAAAAGATAAAATAGAAAATTCCATTCCTTTAATTATCTTTTCAAAAAACTCAAAGTTTTCAAGATTGCTTTCAATGAATTAGATAATTCATACCATAAACAAGATGCTTCGTTTCAAGTAACAAAAAACTGAAGAAAAACTAACATGCCTACCTTAACATCCACCCTATATTTTCAAAGAAGGCAACGCTACAAAATGAATACCTCAACATTGCTTAAAAAATTATTTTTTTTATTTTATATACTTATATTCTAACTTTTTTGTTAAGTCTGAGTCTGTTGAGTTTGCAATATACATTAGATCATAGCTATGCTAATCTTGAGACAATCCACACAGAAAATAACTGCATGAGTTCAGGCTTAGAGGAATAGAGATTTAATGATATTCAACAAAAATTCAAGGCAGGCAGAAAGTAGGGCTCACCCTAAAGAGTCTGGGGAAGATTCTACAGGTCCGCGAGACATGGCTCAGTGAGCACTCTGCCATGACTCTAGTTACATGGGCCCTCCACGCTTCTTCCAGCTCATCGTCCTGAAGGTTGAGCAAGACCATGGAGAGTTGAGAGAAGGCTGGTGAGGCCTGGGATGAGTTCAAGTCTACAGTGTCTGTCTCACTCGGTGAGTTGCTAGACAGGCTTTGGCTGGTTACCAGAAGACAAAACAAACAAAAAAATTGTAAAAATTTTCATTGTAAACATACAATTTATGCCTTGTGTAAAACTGTGTAGAAGACAAAGGGATAAAAAAAAGTACAAACCATTTACAAGTACAATTCACCTTCCATATTTCATAACTCTTTGATTGTTTATTAAGATTATATTTTTAAAAACATTAACCAGAGGTCAAAATAAGCAGTTTGAAGAAAAGATTTCAATCCTCACTGTCATAAATACTCTGCCAATTGGCCATCATTTGTTTACATAGTAAATAAAAGCATTTCCCTTTATGTCAATAATCATACAGACTCTTGAGTATTAACTTCATATTTTACTCACGTAGAGGCTGTGAGAGGACTTGATCTGAGCTTGCCAAGTACTGGCAACTGTGCCTGACCTGCAGCTGATCCTCCTACAGCCAAGTCTGATGTTGCAGTGGCATTGCTGCGATCTGGCTCAGATGTTTCTGACTGGAGATGGAAAAGAACAAGAGCAAAAAAAAAATGTGTGAATCTCCTTGACCATTATTCTCATTTACAAAATTTGATCTTGATGTACTTTGCACACCATTCCCAGTATCTCAGCCTTTTGTTTGATATTTTTTCCTTAGATAGTAGAACATGTTGCTCAGTTTCAATTACCATTTGTATGCAATTGTATTTTTTTTCTAATAAGGAGTTGAATGTAGTACATTTTTTAAACAAATATATATATATATATATATATATATATATATATATATATATATGTATATATATATCATTCGAAGCAACATTTCAAAACATATGACATTATTTCTTTGACAAAAAAAATTGGACATTTTTTGCGGTACGATGAATCTAGATCTGCAACTGTAATTTGTCATATCTGATCTTATTATATTGAGATGAGACAATAGATTAAGCAATTTGCCTCACCTCATCATCAGTCGATGGCTCCTCTGTAACACTAGCCACACTGTCTCGTGGTGAGCCCACAATCTTGGCTAGAGAATTACGGTCGCCCCCTGGACCAGCCACACCACTAACCAACTGTAGATTAGGTTCGCTGCCAAAATTGTGATGATGGTGGTGCCTCCCTCCATGCCCTGCTCCAGGGTTTCCCAGATGCAAAGAGTGCCTCCGATCATTGAATTGGAAGAAGAATGCATCTTCCGACTGGATGGAATAAAAATAATAAACACTTAAATCCCTCTAGTAAGATACTAATTAATTAAATGCAAAGAAGAGGTATTAGGAAGTGTTTTTGAATTAAACTGAGATAAAAAAAAATAAAAGTTAAAATGATGCACTGGTCATTATCAATCAACAGATTCATGAAACAATCAAGGCCATAATAACTGATTTTAAATATTTAACATAACTGTAAAGCCTACTGAAATGCACATAGAAAATGACATAATATAAGTTTACAGTAAAATTCCACAAATATGGTAACACTTCATTAGAGATCATCTCTTTGGTATGACTTTAATTTAAAAGCCATTTCTTCAGTCTCTCAATTGAAATTTTTTAGGATTTAGACCCGATTCTACATAGACTTGTTACTTTTCTTATAATCTGACAGGTCTAAACTAAGTGGCACCCCTCTTTAGGTATGCAAAAAAAAAAATGAGAATTAAAAAAAAAAAAGAAAGAAAGAAAATCAGTGAATTTTTTAAGAAACAAATTCAAGATAATTATGTCCATTCAATATACACGTAGAGAAAAATCTGTCCATTGTACGTTAAAAAGGGTTTTAAACAGAAAGATCTCTCAGTTTTAGAAAAATATGCAAAAAAAAAAAGAGCAGATCTTAAAAAATTCCAAAAAGTTGACAGTTCTTAGACAGATTCTGAAGATAATATTCTCAACCTCTATGAACTTGCCATGTAGGAAAGGAACAAACATGAGAAAAAATGTGAACCAACCTCGGACTCCTCCAGCTCATTATCAAGAAAATCAAAGTTCTTGATGATCATCAACTCATTTCCGCTACTTTCATTTCCTAACAAAGTATCATCTGCAGATCAAACAAAATTCAACTGTTGTTAAATTTGCTTATTTTTATAAACTTCTGTCAAAAAAATATTGTGCGCTAAATTATTCAGCTAATATTTCTTATTCTATTTCTAATGAGCAAAATGATTGGCTGTGCTTGAACTTCATGCTAAAATATATATATATACATGGATAAACCAAGATCACCAGTGAAAGGGGCAGTCCATTATTTTGGAAATGTCATGAGACATCTTTCTGACTTGGTATTCATTTAATGGAACTAAAGATGGTCATGTCCAGTGTCAATAGTTAGCTTGCACCTCCAAATCTTTTCTCATAACATAAAAGACATGAATAAGGCTCAACCTGGTCAACAAAGTAGCTCGGGCAAAAGATCTTTACAGACAGTGCTTACTGCCCAAGATGTATCAGATTGTTTTAATGAATTTTCTGATTTTAAAGCCAATTATGAGAGAATGTCTTGAAAAAAGTAGCTTTCAAACATAATAAACACTTAAAAAATCAATATATAAAATACACACTTTTGACTTCATTCACATATTTTTATAAAGAATTTTCAAACACCTCCACACAAAATATATATAAGCAAGGAAACCTTTTGGCTATTCAATAAAACATTTTGAAACTCATTCAAGCGGCACAACCACGTTTTCAGCATCCTCAATTTTTTGAATTAGGTGCTAAAGAGAATAAAGCATTTACAGGCCTGAGGCAATACAATGTCTTTTCTTAGATAAAACATAATTACTGTCAGATTTCTTCAAAATCAAAAATAAATTGTGACACTCACTGGAAGAGGCCTCAGGCAAGGATGTTTCCTCCCCACTGGATCCTCCAACACTGGGTTGATGATCCAAAGTGTCACTGGACTGGCTGAAGATGACCTGCACAACAAAAGATACATGGAAAAATAAGCAGTGGGAGAGAAAGCTGCTAGTCAGCCACAACTATCTTGACATAACACTTTCATTGTCTTCAATTTCTGTACAATTCCTAAAAAAAAGTATTTGTGTATATTTCATCTACATAAAAACAGGCAATAAAAGCTTGTCAGAGTGCAATTGGTACAGGATTGGTGCTCAAAAATCATTCAAATTCATTCATGAAAAAAGTAGTTTTCAAAAAATGTTTTCAGTTTTCTATTGGCATTACTATGACAAATGAGTTTTATATTTAATTGCATCAACGTCCTTCAAACCGCCTAACTTTATGTTGACGGACAGAATTTATAAATAATTACGATACATTTTGGTGTCAAATTTCGCTGGTAATTTAACAACAAACAAACCCTGTATTTATCAGATAGAATGAATGCAAACTGAATCAATAACTTATTTACGCACTGAGGTCAAAAGCGACACAAATATGCAGTTCAAAATTAAAAACATAAACTCATCCATTGATAATATTGTTTCACCGAATTATGAACAATATATTTTATGGATTATAACCTTTTGGAAATTCACTAAAGTGATCCTAAAATGTTACCTACAACCTTTCGATTTCAAAAAGCTACGATAGAAATATTTTGAAAAAATTTTGAGACAAAATGTTTAAAATTAGAATGATTTTGAGAGGTAGGAAATTTTATATAGGTTTTTTTTTGTTCCGTATTTTAAAAAAAAAAAAAAAAAGCTTACACAGAGATAAAAAAAAAAGGAAAGCTGTAACATGTGGTGTCTTCATGGGACAGAAAGAGGGAGGGGAGAGACAGAGAGAGACGGACAGACAGACAGACAGATAGACAGAGAAAGAAACAGGAAGACAGGTATAGGAATAATAGGTTTACATTGCATGTGTATTTGGAAAACTGATTAGCTTGAAAAGGGAAATGGCATGAGATGGTTCTCAGTCTGTTTGTTCTGTGTCTGCAATTGTAAAATGTCTGTAGAACAGACCAATCCATGACTTTTAATGCAAAAGGAGAAAGGAGATTGCAATTCACAAGATGGGTGAAAATCACAACAATCCAAAGTTGCAGTCACTAGGTGAACCCGCTAGTCAATTTTTTTCATTTCTCACCTTCAACTGTGTACGTGGAAAATTGTGCTATGTGGCTTTTTGCCATATATGTGTTCAAAGATATAAGGATAAAATAGCATGATACTTGATATACTTTCTAGGACCCAACAGAACAAATTGCTTTGATCTTTGACAAATAATATTATACTACCCCATCCCAGCACAGGCAGCAAACCATTACATAATGACCCATAATAAGTGCGTCTCCACCATAAAAAATGTACATTAACAAAAAAAAATTTTTTTTAAAAAGAAGAGAAAAAATTATTCCATTTAGTCACCAGATAATATAACATGAGATTCTGAGCTCTGCTATAAAAAAAAATGAACCTTTCTCTTAGATTTGGCAAAAGATGGTTGAAAACAAAATACCAATGAGAACTCAAGAATTTTAAGGGAGGCAAATATGTTATACATTTTTTTTTAATAAATCAAGAAAGAAAAGCAAACAATCAGGACAGAAAGACTGGTCCTGAGAAAAAAATAAAAGGTCTACACCAATCATCATGACCTGAGTTATTTTGTCTGGTTTTGTTTAATGTGTAGATAATGTCATTGCAAATTACATCAGGAAAAAGGGAGAAAGGAAGGAAAAAAAAGGAAAGATCCCATTGTGTTGCATCATTGTTAATGGTGCCTCAAAAAAAAAAAGAAACCTAATGCCTTCAAATACTCAAGTAGCATCCCAACGACAAATGTAAGAGAAAATACAAAAATGCTATTAAAATCATAATCTAGTCATATTAAGTTGTTTAGACAAATTAACTTTTTTTCTTTTCTTTTCTTTTACACTTCATTTTTTTTAAACAATTCTTCAGCATAACAGTCTATGATGTTACACTGCATGAAAGTTAAAAATTTTCATTCTTTTGTCAAGATATAATGTGTTTCGAGGATAATACCATAATGTGCATCTTTAAAAAAAGTAACCATATGGAGGAAAATTGGGTTGTTGTTTTTTTTTTTTTTTTGTGTGTGTATGTTTGAGGGTGTAAAAAGCAAACTAAAAAGAAGACAAATTTTTAATAGATAGGTTGGATAAACTGGGGAGAAAATGGGGATTTAAAAGTCTTACCTTGTTTATAGTTGTATCCTAACCAGCGAGATAGCCAGCAAGCAAAAGTTAAGATAATCAGACAACAAAATCCTACATAACATACACGACTGCAGTTACATTTGAAGTGAAAGGCATGAGAATATGAATTCTTAGTTTGAAGTTAACCTAATGAGATGTTACATATGTCAAAATGCACGACAAAAAAAAAAATTTTTTTAAAGCATGTGTGTATTTTTGAAGAAGATATGGCAGTCTGTAGTAACTTCAAGTTAGACCAAGACATAAATACTTTTGGAATATGTGAATTTGGTGAGAATGTCACAGCCTTTAACTGACGTAAGAATGAGTATGTTTAGGAGTGAAAATAGTCATAAGGGTTTTAAAGGACAAAGATTTTTAAAAGATGACTTTTTACATGATTAAAAAAAAAAGGATATTGCAGTTTGGCTTTTTAAAAATTAAATAACTAAAAAAAATTGTCCCAAAGCTTTATTTTTGGCACAAATCACTAGGTATAAAAAAATAATAGGAATTACAAATCTTTTCAATATGAATACGCAGAAATAGAGCACAACAACAGTAAATACAGGAAAGATCTATTTTATAGGGTTGGGTTAACGAAAGCAGTGCTGCACTCGTACGCAGGTAAAATTTGTGCTAAAGAAAAGAATTACTTGGTATTTAGTTGGACTGACATCTAAAAACAAGGCTTTGGAGACTGAAAGGTATATTATTTAGCTGGACTGGCTGACTGACATGTAAGGAAATCTGATACTTATACCTCTCTTTTTTTTTAACAACATTAACTTTTGACTTTTGTCAGTGAAAAACAAAGAAAGGCCTAGATAGCAATCATGAAGATTGACAACATGAAGAGAAATGATGTCATGAAGGAAGCCTTAAATAAGCAAGATGATAAAAATGAATGTGAAAAATCCCTCTAGTTTTACAATCCTTGAACATACTTATGGTACAGATATTTTGATAGGAAAAAAAAACCACAAAGGTAAAGGAATTGGAGAACCAAATTTGTGAATGCCTACTTACTCTTTATCTTCACTGACATATTTTAAAAACTTGGCTTGCCACTAATTACATAATTTATCACTGATGGTTTATGTTCCTTTCAAATATATGATAAATTTACAATGAGCCTAACACAGTTGGATGCCATGTTTTACGTTCATTAAAATGCCTTATCTCAAATCTGCGCAGTGGCCAAACTTCAACCATTTTCACTTAATTTTAGCATTTTGAAAAAGTGACTAAATATGAAAGGAAAAAATTAAATTCATTGTTCATTTGTAGAAACTAATATGTCCTGATACCTAACTGATTATGGCTGTCTCCAGATGAGACATATATTTAAAAATTTCTGGGTCAACAAGCTCACTGCACAACACAGGAGTTGGATGTGAAAAGACAACAACCACTAGACAGTGCTACTGTTATAAAAAATTATGTGGAGTAAAAAAAAAATATCCATTGTAGCTTCTACCACATATACTCTATACAGTGATAAGGATGACACTACTTACCGATGGACTTTTTGGCAGTCCTACCCTTTGACCAAAGCATGTAAGCAAATTGACAAGTCTCTCTCTCACTCGTGCCTGTTTCACAGTAATTGATTAAAAAGAAATAAGGAGAAAAGAAAATTTTAGAACACCTAAATCGTCAAAATTTTCAATAATATCATAGATGGTTCGTGGAAAAGGATTTTAAGTTTATTATTTGCAGCAGGCTTCTTACCTTTGAAGTCATTACAGTACAAATGCTGTACACAAATTGAAGCATCCTTTTATTCTCTTTTTAAAATCAGTTCAGAAATATCTTATTTACAAACACAAAAAGATTCAGTGTAAAAGATATGAAACAAAACAGCACTAGACCTGTGAGGCTTGTGGTCTTCTCCAGACTGAATCCAAGTCCTGGTTGTTGGATGGTTTTCTTGACAGAGAGACAGCAGATCCATTGGCAGAGTTACTTTGACCTTTACCCTCTCCCTCTCGCTCATCAAAAGGGATGTGTCGATAGGACTCAGGGTAAATGAACTTGCGACCAATTATGGGCATTTTGGACAGGTCAATTGTGAAATCCAAAGTGCGACCTTTAATTTCACAAAAAGTGTGTAGTTCAGCTTAAATAAATAATTTTCCCTTACGCTTGCTAAACTATTATTTCAAAGTAGTGGCACAAGTAGTAAAACATTTATAATTTTTAACCAAATCATTATGATCATTAAAAGTATCATCATCAGTGTATTCCTATTATTTACATATCATTGATTCATTAAGACAGTTTTTTTTTTTTTTAACTTAAACCATTTAGACTCTATAACTGGCACACAAGACCAACTAGAGATCAAAGAAAACAGAATGATTTGGTCTAACTTGGGTAAGCCAATCAGGCCCCTGCATCAAGCGTGAAGAGCTCAAGCTTGAATCACGAGCTTTTGGTTCAAGACCCTTTTCATTGAAAAGAGAGAGGACAAATTCCTAGCATCCAAATGTCAATGAACTTCTACGACAAAAGGCCATCGAAGGCTCATAAGGTAATTTAAAAATACCTATTATTCTCCAGAAGCTGAAAGATTTGTCACAGAGATTAAAACCAAAGATCTTTTTCTACCACACTTATATCTTGAAACTTATTACATTACAGTTATGACATATTTCTAGGGATAATGCTAAAATAGGTAATAATTTCCCATGACATCCTTGTTTACTTGAAAAATTTTCCAAAAGAAGATTAAAGAGTATCTTGAAAGATACTTATGTAGCATAATAACATTCAATAGGGTATTAAAATTAATTATTTACAATAGCAAATATTTAAACTTTCATATATTGAGTTTAAGAAAGAAGTTAAAGACTAATCATTCAAAACTGACTTTTCTCTTCTAATAGGGTTCTAAGTGAAGCTCATAATATATCAAGTGGTTGCAGAAAATTATATTAGAGATAATTGCAACTTTTTCTAGAGATACAGAAAAAAACTGTGTCAAGAGATTAATACAAAAAAAATGGTCACAGTGTGTAGTTCATCAGAAAACATCAAGGTTAGGAAATAAAAAATTAATTTAAAAGTAAATGAAATGGATAAATCATTAACCACACCAATCAAAATAAAAAGAAAAAAAAACAAAAAAACACTGACCTGGCAATTCTTTACTGAATTTGGTAAGACTCTCAGCCTCTGCAAAAGAGGTGTGGGAGGAGTGGACAAACCCAGCCAGTTCACTTGGATGAGATGAAGAGGAATACTGAGAGCTTGGCGGAGCTGCTGCTAATGTAGAAGACCTTGTCACAGCAAGCTTGAGAATCTTGAGGGCCTCCTTCCAATTGTTGGTCTGTTGGAGGTTGGAATCATTTTTCTTATTTATTCTAGCCCTTTGATTTACCAATACTAAAACACTTTTTTCTTTTATTTTTCCTTGCATTTAGCTTTCATATAATGTGAAATGACATGGATGTGCAAATGGTGGAGTTCAACTCTAGCATTCGAAAGTTAAAGTGAAGGGGTAGACAAAATATGACACTCTGCTCCAGTGTTAAAGATTTCCAGACAATCAAGGCACTTTGTAATGACATGCATGCACCCTTAAAAGGACAATTTTTTTACAAGAACAAAATGGTTCAAAAGTATTACAATAAGTGGCTAGGTGATGGGTGCATAAGCAAGTGTGAGGTTAGGACTAAAATTCCATTAAAGGCAAATACTATTGCTGCCATTTTCATTTTCAACCTTATCAAAACAACTTTCAGTAGTACACAATGCACTCTTTGCACCACACAAGGCATTTTAGTTTGCCCGCCACACCTGTGAAGCAACCCGCAACCCAATTGGGTCATGAGGTTAACCATTGGGTGGAACGGGGATTCCCCTTTCCTCACAACTCTAGTCATAAGACCTAATTTTCACACTAAAACAATGGAGAACTCAAGCTCAAACATGAAAGGAAGAAGTACAAAAATTATATAATTTGTTAAATCTATATTTAAATGATACAAACACACATTTTTTCCCCTTCTTTTCGTTTAATTGTTAGTGTTATTGAGCAATTTAACAAGTACATGAATCTGGAATTATTTTAAGTAATGAGGTTTTTTGCAGGACATTTCTCAAAAAGTGAAATAGTTTTGGAAGATGAAGGTCTGCAAAGTTCATGGAGCTTTTGATTGTGTTCAGATTCTAAGTGCTGCTCCATATTGAACAGTTTTGGTTTGAGGCTAATAAGGTAGATCTATAATGCACAGTGCAATTTAAGGGTAGTTCATACAGCACTGGGCGTGTGGAATTATTTTAAAAAATCATAAAAAATCAATGAAAAATTCTTCGCACCTGAAACTATTTTTAAGCCATAAAATTGTTTGACTTTTGAAATATCCCTATTAAACAAAGATATTAAGAAAATCATGACTTTTTTCATTTCTTTTAACAAATGTATGAAGATTCACCTGCATCATACAAACATGTTATAATTGAGACATAAAAAATATAGCGTTGTACTCGGGAAATCTCAGCTTTAATACGAATACATTTTTGACATATTTGATGCTAATGAGGCATCATTATTGCGATGCAAAAACAAGTACAAATTCCCAATATTGAATTTAACAGCAGTTCACCGTCACGCAAGGGGAGACACGGTTGTAACCTGTCTGACAGGTGATTGATCGCCGATCAACCCACTAGATGCGGGCGTCTGTGGAGCAAACTAAGTTGCTGCTTTTTGGTTTATTTTAACAGCCGTACACAAATCAAAGGCATATTATTGATGAGTTCACTGAAAAAATTGAGATCATCATATAAAGGAAAAGCAAGCATGTTGAAACCATATTCTACCAGTTTTCTATTGGTGTCCTCAGAAAGGATAAGATATGAACTTTGAATCATCAGATTAAGGGTGAAATGAGCAACCTAACTCCACTTTGATAGACAAATTCATCAAACTTGCTTGTTGCCTTCTTTTATTGACTTTCTTCATTCCTATCATTTTCTTTATTATTATTTTTTTCACACATTTGTCTTGTGCTCATTTCTAATGAGCTGAATGTCAAAATACTGAAAAGAAAAAAAAACAATGTTTGAAAAAGGGATTTCTCTCTATTTCAAATCATAAAAAAAATCTCCTCAGAAAATTATAATAATTTGAAGTTTTCATAGTCCAGTCTATTTCAAAATAAAAGTAAAAAAAATTATTTGAAAAGGAATATTGAGTAATAAGACTTACTTCAGGTAGGAGTAAAACATTTCATTACTTGAAGAAATTAACTGACCTGAACATGCTTGTTAATGGATGCAAACAGTTCCTGGTTGAGCACTGCACTAGGTGCACTTGAAATGTCTAGATAATGCACCATACAGTATAAGATTTGCAGACAAGCTCCTTGATACATTTGCTGACCTTTTTCTAGGACCTGGGGACAAAATGCAAACTTTTTATTTTCCCTGTCCTAAAAAGAACCTTGAAAGGCACTTATTTAAAAATGTTTTTGATTCATAAAATTATTCAAAAGATTTCCCACAAGCTGTTGTTACCAGTGGTTTGATGATAATGGTGTCTGCTTAATAAGCTTATCTTAAAATTCATATTTGTCTTTGGATCAGCCCTAAAAGAGCGTGCATCATTAATTTCATATTTAATTTTTGTTACAGGACTTATTTTACTTACTTACTTACTGCCCTTTTTGCCGTAGGCAATTAGGGCAGCAAACAGGACTTATTTTGAATTATTTTAAATTCCAGTACCTCAGCAAGGTAACTTTTCTATTAAGCAGTGAAATAGATTTCCCTTTTCAAACATTAATTTTATGAAATTGGCCTAAGATTCAGCTGCAAGACTTTTCAACTGCCAAAACTAAGTCTATACGTACAGTAATTACTTAAAGCAAGAAGTTCAAATATCGGATATATCCAATACCACCTATTGGCTCAGACAACCCATTGCACAATGGGGATGATGATGAGTTTGAGGATGATTTTGACTGTGTTGATAATAATGAGTATGATGATAAAGGTGATGGTTATGATAATGAGGTTAATGATAGTAATTTTTATGACGGTCATGATCGTAACCACAAAGTTGAAAAAGATTAGTGACTCTGATTTGGTGAAAAGAAACCCAATATTTTCTAACCTCAACTAGAAAAGAGACCATACTAATGGCACTAGATGCATAGACATCCAGCAGATACTTGACTACACATTTGGTCCACTGGAAGCTGTCTTTTCCAAATGTGCCATGGCTATACAAATCCATGACAGTAGCCAGGTTAGCGAGCCTGTCCTTCTGATGGCCACACATCTGGAGATGAAAGGCATTGTAAAGTAAAGTAAAAAAAACAAAAAACGAAGAGATTATCCTGTCAATATATGTGTATGGTTAGAAGAGAGATAAGATCATAGTTTTTAATTAAAATAAATCTTCATGAATAGAAATGAATAAAAAATTTTTGCTGCTTTCATACAATATAATTTTTTAAAATTTTACAATCTTGAGGTATCGAATAGCATAAAAAAAAACAAAAAAAAAAAACAATCTGTCCTTAATTTCTCAGTATGAAATATATCAGAATGTTCAAACACTGGAAGGAAAAAAAATTCATGTTCATGTATAAGCCAAAAACTTTCAAAACTTATATTATTTCCCCTGATAAGATGTGAATACTTCATTACAAAAAAAACTACGAGTTTGATACCATAGAGATCTTCCCTACCTGTGCTACTCTATCTGCTGCATCTCTACACAGTTGGCTGGTGTTTTCATAGTTGTGCACCAAATAAGGTAGCAGTGCAATAGTCACCATTGGAAAACCTGTTAAGCAACAAGGTTAAAGATTCTAAGTATGCAAACTATCTGACAGAATAATAATTCACTCTTTAAACAAAGGTTAAGCAGTAGTAAAATTAAATATGACAAAGATCTTTCTGCACTATTTTCCTTGCTAGTTAAGTCTCAGACAATAAGATCCAGGGTTTTGATGAAGTTGGTGGTGCCTATTAGATACTCCAGTGATCCATAACCAGAAGGGTGAAATCTGGTCATATTTTGATCCTAAGTTCTGTTGAAAGGGTACATAATTGGAGAATGTGCTTTGCATTTTGAAGGGCCTTTTCATTGGGGAACTAATGGACTCAAAAAAGATTAATGGCCAAGTTATATTAGATTAGAGATTTCTTTTCAAATTATGGATTTCAAACTTAATTATCTGAAATAAAACGATCAATAAACTAAACATATACAGAATTCAGCCCTCAAAGGTTTAACAAGATAAATGTTATTCGGGTAGCAATAGAGAAATTGTGAAATTTACTATAACATCATCAGAACAGGTATTGAAAACAAATGCTATTTAACCCTTTTAAAAGGCAAACCGTAAAGAATTTCAGGCGGCATAATTCAGATAAAAACTATGTGAAAAATTCATATGAGAGATCCAAGTCTATTCAGTTACACATCATTCTTAACTGGTTTGAGCTAGATTTGAAATTTGCTATTTGACGATTGATTTAAAAAAATCTTTGAAAGAAAATATCTCAGTGAATAGAAATGTTAGACTTATAATTTTTATCACTCTCTTCCAGGGCAAAAGTTTTTTGTGTGATACTAAGGACTCAACATCTGAGTTCTGACTTGTGCTTAATACACCTTAGGTTCCTCACTCATGATCTAATACTTCTGGTCTTGGAATGCACTTTTTGAAATGTGCTCTTTGTTCAGAGAAGCTAAAGACTATCACCTACCTTGTGATCCAGAAGCATCTATTACTGTAGAGTTCACACACAAGATGATTTTAGATAACAAGGCCCATGTGGCCTCTGCTGCTACATGTGATGTACAACCCTAGAGAAAACGCAAGAGTTTGATTCTAAGACTTTAACTTATTTATAGACTAAAGCATTGCACAAATTCAAATATAACATACAGAAGAGCTCTAAATAAGTGTTACAAGAGACTGACAGCTTCTAGTATATTTTTTTAAAGTGGAATATAAAGGATATTCATCACACTGTCTGAATATTTTTACTAAGCATTTATGCTAAAAAATAAAAAAAACAAGAAAGACATAAAATGGTATTTCTCAGTATAATGCTCTTAATAATACATGGGGAAAAAGTAGGGAAAATCTGGTGAATGTAAATCACCTTATGACATTCCTTGTGACATTTTAATGGAACAGGGATAAGGTACACAAATATGTTGCCTCTCTTGACACTTTTTTTAAAATGGAAACAGCTATTACAGTCCCACAATATTTAATACTGCTCTTTGAGGATCAAATTTTTTTTTTCTTTCTTAACAACCAATCCTAAATTTATTCAATTGCCATTCTCACAGAAGCTTACAGCATAGCCTTCTAATACCTATAAAAGCTTCATTTTTTTATCTATGTACGATCTGAAAGTCATATCTTGAACATGTAAAATAATAATTTTTTATAAAAGTCATACAAATGCCTTTGTGAGATACACGCATAAACATGTTCACAGAGGTAAAATAAATTTCAGTAAAATTTGTTATCCCTTGTTTACCAAAATGACTTCTATATTATCACTGAATTTTGATATTCAATATGTTCCATTATTGGACGTTTTGCTACCGATAACCAATACAGAATTGGTATTCCTCTATTGAGGACCTAATTTGATTTCCAAATTTGATCTTGCTTGCTTTGATTCCTTGATCTTGCCAATTTTGACACGACAAAGAGACAGTATTTGTTACTAACCTTCATAAGCAAAATGTAAACACCTGGAAAATTGGGCCATTTAATTTGGTTAAGAATTTTGTCGAGTTTGTTCTGACATTCTGGTCTTTCAGGCTGCAGGTGGCACAAAATCTGAAAAGGAAAATAATTAAAAGACATAGATAAAATTTAGGTCTCCCATTCAATGGACATCTGAACTGAGATAATCATGGTTATGGAATGTCTGATATTCTTATATTATATGTAATATTTATTCAAGGTTTACTGTTATCTTAAAAATAAGAGTCTGCTTTCCTTTATTTTGTTGTAATTTTGATATATAGAAAGCTTGATTTTTATCTATTACTGTCTCAAGATAGAATACATTGTCATAGTGTATGGTTCGGATCAGCATAAAATTATTTCTCAGCTTTAACCATCAGGAAGTCCCCAGAAGCATGCCATTTGCTTTTACAATTTAACTTGTTTTTCATGCAATAATAAAATGCTTCAAGACTGAATATCTGGACCAAACTTTAAGGATTGAAGAAATTCACAAACTTTCAACCTCTAGATCAAAAGGGAGATGACAGCTGAAAGGCTGTTTTAGCAGCTTTTTCTTTCTTTAAAAAAAAAAAGGGTATTGTAATAAACATAAGATAAACTTGGGTCAAGGTTTCATCAGAAAAGCAATTCATTGCTATGAATTGCTTCTGAGATATATAAAAAGAGATGTGCTTAAATACAATCAGCAAACTTAAGACTAAAAAACCTCTTTAGAGAGATCAACAATTTATTATTTAAGTTGTGCAAATCAGTCAATAAGTCTTGTTTTTATAAAATGTACTTGATCAAATGAAATACAAAACATTAAATTATGATGCAAGCAAAATAAAGACATAAATACAACTATTACATAGCCTAAAATAGATTTCATTTTTTTCCCTACAAATAAAAATTGTCCAGCACTTAGACATTACAGTGAGTACTCACCTTATCCAATAGTCTGACAGCCAGAGAGAACTCGTATTCATAGTCTGACTCTAACAAAGAGACTGTGATCCAAAACATTTGGGTTACAAGGGTCAGCTTATCCTCTGTGCCAGACTGGTCAAGGTTCTTCAGAGATTGAGCTGACCTGGAGCGACCGAGATTTGATTTTCGTCCTTCCACATCTGTGCTACTGCGGAGCCGCCCATCACCTAAAAAAAGTAAAGATCGAGATGATGTAAAAAAGAAAGAAAACACAAATTAATATATCTTGACCCTAGATCAAGCACACAGTAATTCCTACAACAATATATACAAAAAAGCATGGAGAATATTTCCATCAACGGTCTGCCTGACTCCATTTTCATAAATAAATAAATAAATTTACTTTTAAGGATCAAAATATCTCATACATTTCCCTAATTTTCAAACATACAAGGAATGAAGCAAATACTAAAAAGCACATCCTGAGATTCCCTTTAAAATTTGAAAAATCATTATTTTTGTTATTAAAATAATTATCCTTGAAAAAGTAACCTTTCCACAATTAAAAAAAAAACATCATTATATTCCATTGCCCTATTAGATAATTTATAAGATTTCTGTGTTATTGAAAAAATCAATATTTACTTTCCTAAAACTCAACTGATAAAAAATTATCAATGGCATTTTTGTTATTGCAACAGGCAAAGATGATGCCTCTGATTATGATCTCTTTCATCTCAAAGGGTTTGTGTATAATTTGCTTTTTGGACATAGTGAAAACGTATTGCTCTCCACAATCCATTCAATTAAAAGGAAAAATAGAGAGTAATCTTTGAGAAGATAAAAAATATGTACGTTCTAAACTTGAGCTGTTCACTATAAAACCAATAAAAATTTTGCGCCTCTGCAAAAATTTGTCTGTTTTTTGTCATATATTTTTTTTTTCAAAATTTTCATGGCATTAGCTGTATGTGCATCATGCAATCAAAGTGAAATGGTGAAAAGTATACATGCGCAATCTCAGCTTCATTCATTTAAAGATAATAGAATCTTCCAAAAACATCTTGTACCATATATCTTAAAAGGAGCGAAATAACTTCAAATACTAATTCTTCATGTCATATTTTGTTTTAAAAAAATTGACCTAAAGGTTGAATCAATAACACAAAAAAATTCTTTTTTTTTAATTGCTGATTTGAAATTGTTTAACTTACACCTAAAACTAATATATATCATTATCCTGTTTGAATGGTGGATAAAGCAATTTGTAATGTTCATAAAATACATAGGTTGAATTGTTGTAAATTGAAACGTGCAGCTGCAACTGGATTAATAATATTTTCTCTTCTTCGCTATGGCGCATATTAAGAATTGCGTCAAATTAAAAAAAAAAAAGACAAAAAATTGGGTACTAAGGCTGTATCTGAACTTCTCTCCTCTCAACACCCCCACAGTATCCAAATAGGCAGTCTATATAATTTTTTTTTAACTGAAATGTTTTCTTTAAAGAGAATCCGATGATCTGGGGTATTCTTGTTCAATTCGAGTAAGTAGATTTTAATAACAAAATATCGTGGAAAATCTTAAAATTGATTTTAAGCTATCTTACTCATTCTCCCTTATCCCCTCTCACTTTCCCACACCATAAAAAAAAGCTTCTATGAAAAGGAAAATTCAAAATGCCAGCAAGATAAATGATTAATATAAATTTTTATCAACTTCATGCTTAGTAGATCACATGTATATGCATTTTATACCCTCCTCCGACAATTGAAGGCTTTTTACATTAATGCAGTAAAAGAGATCTCTGCACAGGTATTCTTTAAGTCATGCCTGTAAGGTCATAAATGCACTAGAACAAATCTGCATGAAATGGTGTCTTTACAACAACAAAAAATACACATATATGAGAAATTAAAAAAAAAATTTAAATGAAAATTTGAATATGAAAGAAATGGAATATTGTTTGCAACAGCTGTGTTGCATTGAAAATGAATGATATAAAAGCTCTAGGAAAACATTTAAAAAGAATTATTTGGGTGGAAAAAAAAAAGTTTGCAATCTACTGCAATTTATCTGAATTTAAAAAAAAATGAAATTAAGCAAAGATGTACAATAAATCTTGCAAAGCAATATGCAATAATAAAATGCATGAGTGAATTCAGTTCTTAAAAGTGTTTTTGGTTAATTCAAGAACATTAAATTAGTTGTGCTTATTCCTTGTCTGCTCAGATTATATTCTCAACCATTAAAGCAAAAAAAAAAAGACTCAGTATCTAAAATGCAGTAAAAGTCACTCGTAAGATATGAAAATTTTTTTCCACTTGTACGAAGCAGGTTAGGAACTTGTTTGTTTATTATAGTTAAAATCACATTCTCATGTAAAATATTTTCAACAGAAAAAAAAGTAATTAATCCGTACAAAAACAAGACGAAAACAAAGATACAAATTAAACTGCCAAAAATTTTGTTTGAAATATAAAATGATATATAGCATTTTGCTATCCCCCATCCAACCATGTCAAAAAGAAAAGCTAGAAAGAAAATATTTGAATTAATTGATTTGTCAACCACGACCACACACACACACACATAAAAATATACACATATCAGAGTGGTGCATCGAGAAAATTAGTTTCCTTTCACCAAGTCTCTATCCTACCTTTTCTAGCCTTGTCGTGATTAGTTTCAATGTATACCGGGACAGTTATAACAAGCAATCGCTATGATTTTTAAATAGCATTATATTTTCCTATACAAATTTTACACATTATTGAATCTAAGTGGATGGTCAATTTTTGTGTTTATTCATACTTCTTTGATAAGAAAGTTCATAAAGTTAGAAAACAAATATTAAAAAGAAAGCAAGAAAAAATATTAAAAAAAAATAAAACATACAATACTACAGAACACAAAATCTGTGATGAGTGTAAATGTTACTGCTATTACTCGATCTTCATGAAACTCAAGCAGCAGTGAAAAAAAGAATAAGCGATTTCAATTAAAAGCCTTCAGCAAAAAAAAAAGCATTATAAGAGGTTAATACTAGATGATGCCTTAAGGATTTTTAAGAACTTAAGATTAAGAAACCTCTGTGTGGATGATAAAATGCACATCAAACTAAACATAAAAGAGATATGGTCTTAAGACAACATAAAAAGATGGGTGAGATGAAGGCGAAGAAAACAAGGTTGGAAAGGTAAAAGTTTGTCTTGCTTAATCAATAGAGGTAGACGGAGTAAACATAAAACTTATACAAAATCAGAAACCACTTTCTTCTCAGAGGTTTTAAGTGATGACATGGAGCCTAGCAGAACTAGCTTTAAGTAAAGAACTCTTCTGTCCCAAAGCAAACAAAGACCTAATGATTTTAGTTGAGAGCATAAAGGAAGCAAGAACAAGAAAGGCAATGCAAGGCACACAGGTTATCAAAACAAATAAATGCACAACATTATACTAATGTGCAACAGTTATATCAGATTTTGACACTACAACCCTGCCATTCACCATCACTGAAAGCTTCCTCCTCTTCGTCTTCACACCTCCCCTCATACAGGGTTGGTTTGATGAATCGCCCAAGCCTGGTGCCTTCGCGAATTTCCTGGAATCGTTTCCTAGGGGACTTCTCTGGTGGTAGTAGTGGTAGCATGTTTGTGGGTTTAAGCTGAGTGATTTGTTATTTGCGGCTAAGGAGGGGAGATGTTTTGGAGCTCCATCTTTTGACCACGATTTATTCAACTTTGTCACTAGACACGCAAAGCATTAAGAAATAAATGTTAGCCACCTTTCTATAAAAGTTTGTTTCGGCCAATAAAAATGTTTTAAAAAAAACATTGAAATATTTAAATTATTTGAATCCTTTTACAGCCAGTCTTGGAGTATTTCCACGTTTGAATGATGCAAGAATGTGTGAAGCTCAAAAATAGTTATTTGAGGTAACCTACATATGAATATACGCCTTGCAGGCATATGCCAGAAGTAAATGATTTAAAATGATTGTGTCACTGAATAATAGATTTTAATATTAACTGACTTCCTCCATTTTAATTTTGACTAGTTTTTGTGGGTTAAAAGAAACCGACTTTTATTTCAGTGCTCCAGTAAAAATAGTAGTTAAAATGCTTGTGCATCAAAAATGTAGAGACAGACATGTTTGTTGGCCAGTCCAAGTTTTAAATTTGTAACAAAAAGTAGATTCTTTTCCTTTTTAAAGTATTCCATTCATTTCCACAATTGCAAGTCTACAAATATCTAAATGCCAACACTTTCAAATGTGAAAAGTGCACAAATATGGAAAGTGCAACTTTTGACTCCTTTGGACTGAATGCAAAACACATTACATTTTGATTCCAAACAGAGCTCAGTTCCAAGATTAAAAAAACAAAAAAGAAATTATTCAGATTCTATAAAAATATTCATCAAGTTCTGAGTGGGTTTTTTTTCATACACTTATGTTTAGTAAAAAAAAGGACGATTAAAAGCAAGATGCATTTTAAAATTACTTAAAATTGTCTCATCTTACAAATACAAAATTAGTATTCTCATTCTTTCTGTGGGCAGCATGCACAGTCTCATGCAGTAAAATATATAAAAGCAAATTAATCATGAGGGCCTACCAAATTCACCATTTTTGAGAAGCACTCGAAGCTTCAAAGACTCTTGTTCTGAGAAAACAGCCATTTGGTATTAGAATAATTAATGCCTAAGGATTCCTTTTATAAAAGTTGCATTCACTTTTTTAATTATTTTGTATTTTTGTAAGCCCACAGGAGGCAAAAACAGCCTTCAAAACTTTTTCCAGATGTTACCACGAATCCTATAAACTTCTGCAGTTATTTTTATTTATTCTATGTTGATGAAACTGAAGCAACAGGTTTTACAACTGGAAATTAAACTCCTGTTTTTTAGATATATATTCTTAAACACAAGAATGCATGCCAATCAAGATGAAAATCTTCAAACTGAGAAAAAAGATTCACACCATCATGCTTAAATTATGTTTACATGCTTAACACTCAAAATCAAATTTTACACACCAAACCCTACACAAAATTTCATTTACAGGTATCACTTCAAGCAATAGCAAATTAAATAAAACTGTACTATAGCTTGCTGCATCAAAATGTTCTGGTGCAAATAGTTGAAATAAAAATAAATCACCACCTACAAGAAACTAATTTAAATAAAACCATTAATTGATAATATCTGGTTTTAATCCTCCCAAGTCAACTAGAGCCAACAAACAACAACTGAGCTTGAAAGCTCAATGCAGAGGACTGCAAAAAAAATTTAATTTTCCAAAACAAACAAAAAATTACCATAAACCAGCAGGTATAGGCATAAAGGGAAGAGAAGCGCCATTTCTCCATATGCCCACTATCTATCCAAAAAGAAAAATAGCAATACATAAAACATTCTCACCTCCACCAGCATAAGCTCGCTGCGTGTAGGCTGATACTGTGTAACTTGTGCTGCGTGCATGATGTGGGTGAGCCTCTCTTGGAGCTGTGATGGCACTTCGTCTGTTCTGGCTAGTGTTGCCACCCTCACCATGAAAGCCGATGCCAGCAGCACCGCCAAGGTCTTTGGCCAAGTTGGGTGTAGATATAAAGAGTTCTCGCATGAAGTCAATTGGGCGGAACTCTAGATCAAGGTTGTCAATAGATGCCTCTAGTGTCAGCATCATTTCTGTCACATAGCCCTAAAGTGACAAAAATGTATTGGAATGGTTTGGGAAAAGATTTTTCAATATTAAAAAAGACAGGTCAAACCTAAGAGCAATTTTAGACTGAAAAAAACTGACCGAAAAGCAATATGTTGATTTTTTAAAATTTCCCCATCCTATAATGGTTACAAGGCTTCCAAATATGGCTGAATTGGAAGTAATTTAACTCTAATTGTTGGGGGGAAAAGCAAATAAAAAAAATTAAAGTAATCTCTATAAAAGATAAGCTCATACAAAAAGTTTTATATTGAATAATGATGTATCCACAACTTACTATGTTAATTATTTGACAATTATCTCATTAAAAATTTGACATGCACTCGATTTACTCAGTCTCACATTCCATGTACTAGTAAATATATGTGGAGCCACAGGGCAGTAAAAAGAACTGTAGGCTTTGTTGAAAGATACACATTTGCATGCTAATTGAACTTGAAATTTGATAAAAAAAAAAATAAGCAAGAAATATGTCTTTCATCTTCTCCACTATAAACTTCTAGCATTCTCTGCCCATTTTCCAACCCTATTATCTTCCCTTCTTTCTCTATATGCTTTGAGGGTTTTTTTTTGTAACTTTTTTTTACAGTTCATCAGATGTGATTCTTTCAATGTGCTTTCACTTTTTTCCTGAATTTAATACCTAAAACAATGTTACATCTCAATTGCAGAAAGGTAAGAGAATCAAAATTTATATAATGTGACTGAATCTGAATGGTATAAGACAAGTTTTGTAGCATTTGTAAGATTTTGACCTGCATGTCCTCTCCCTGCTCTGCAACTGTCTCCACCAGGCGAGACAGAATGTCAGACAGCATGGAGGTTGAAGGTCGAATCTGCAAGGCACGGAGGATCTGGAAAGAGCGGCCTGCGTAATGACGTGATGAGCAAGATAGGGCAAGCTGCAAAGCCACCTGATGAGGGGAGAAAAATTGTAAAAGTTTCATTTAGGACTAGGTTTCCTGTTGGTCTGATATAGCCTTCTCTAGATAATTATGCTTTCTCTAAGGCAGATTTCAAAGATCAAAGGCTTTGTCAATGTACTATTTGTATACTGATTACTTCATTTTTAGCGTCTGCAACTTTTCATGGGCAACAAATCTGGTAAGGCTGCAATTGTTGTTCATAGAAAAGAATCCATGAGCCTATCTTATTTTCAGCTTTAAAAGCCCAAAGATAGAACAATGAAGACAACATTAAATCGTCTATGCCAAAATGTTAACGCCTTGTTTTCTAAAACTTTGGTACCTTCAAATGAAGTGCTTAGTTGCTGCCGCTTTACATATCCCTGAGATGTACATTTTTTCTGTTGCAATTGATAGAACAAGAGCCTCATCTATTAGCTCCATCATACATAAAAATGCTATAAAAGACATGTAAAGCTATATCAAGTGATTCAGTCAACATATTCATATACAAATCTTTCCTTTTTCTCTCACAAACCTGTGACCACCGTTGCTCGACAAGAGCCAGAGGAGACAATTCTTTGAAACATTTCACAGTGTACCGTAGGAAGTAATCAAGGTGAGTAGCACTCTGGGTGCTCAGCATCTTTGGTGTAATATCCTCAGAGCTCCATAGAGGCCTCCCTTTCCTGTAATGTAAAAAAGAAGATAATTTTATGAAATATTGGTTGATGAAAGCAACGGAGCTTATTTGCTGGAAAATATGAAGATGTCAAATACTTTTTTAAGGGGAAAAGTTGACACATGTTCTAGGTGGGAGGCCAGAAGTGCTATATTTCTTGTCTATTTTTATCCTGTTATTATAAGTTAAGAGAAAGCATAATAGTAAATAATCTTTACAATAATTATTCTATTCATCTAAGATCACTAACTGCGAACCTCATTTAAGAATGGTGAACAATATGTTAATTAGCCAGGCAACTCTATGGTCGAATATGTTACGAATAATCATAAGTTGATTTTTTTGCTCTCAATTGTTTTAAATTTTTTTAACAAGGATACAACAAGATAAATGATTTGGACATTTAGCAGACATCATATTTGCAAAATAATTTTCAGTGATCTTAGTGGCATCTTATTCTTTCTGGTCAGTATAATCCTTGAAAGATATACTATGAGGCACAGATAATCAAGGGTACAGTTTTCACCTTGTGTCCAAGAAGCTAAGAATAGCTCTGATGATTTCATCAACAGTGTTGAGAAGTTCGGGGTCAGCATACTCTGGAGCATTTTCAGGGGTGACAGTAGCACTGCTGTCTATGCTGAAGGTAGACTTGGTAATGTACTGAGTATGTGGATCACGGGATGGAGTTTCTGGTGAAGGAAGTTGGAAATTTATTTATCAGTTGTGATTCACTTCCTGATCCACACAGATTTACTTACTTAGCTGCTCAGAGAAATATATTTGTAGAGCAACTAAATTTTTTTTAACTTATATATACACAAAAGATATTAGTGTGTAAGTAAAATAAAATTATGTTAGTATTGAAAGGGGTTACTTTTAAAAGTCGAAGAATAAAGGGGATTCAAAGAGAGGCAATGGGAACTTTTTTTTTTCCTTTTTACTATAAGTTAATGCCAACAAATAAAATTGGTCTTTGATATTTTGTAAACACAACAAATATTCAAGTATTAGAAGCTATAGATGATGTAACTATTTGCCCAATAATATCAATTTCCACTCTCAAAAGACCAAATATTATTCTACAGCCTTTCTGATAGTTTCACTGTCAGTTAAAGTCATAATTCTGGCTTTTTCATTTCATTAACAGATAAAAATAATAAAGGACAACCAACCCTTCAAAGAAATGTTTTTTTTTTAAATTGTAGCTTAAATAATCTCTAGTGCAAAAACAAAATGAGAGGTCAATTCCAAAAACTTAGAATCTGTTTATGAAATCTCTACCCACCATTGGGAGGCCCAGACATGCATAACTACCATCATTAGGCAAAAAGTTTCCATTTTAAGAACAAAACTAAACTTGGCTGTTTATGCTTTTTCATGATGATGATGATGATGATGATGATGATAATAATAACAATAAGAGGGAGGAGGAAGAAGAACAACAAAAACAATAATATTAATAACAATAATAATAATTGTAATAATAATAATAATAATAATAATAATAATAATAATAATAATAAACAACAATAATAAAAACAATTATAACAACAACAACAACAATAATTTTGTTTGCACAACAGCTTTTGTTTGAAAACTGTCACTAAATTAATAGAAGGGAGGTTCCCTTGAACTGTCTATAACAATAATTTGTGAGTAAAAAAATTGGTATAACTGCAATTTTGGGAGGATTTCAGAGATGTGCAAAAATTTTACCTAATGTAAGTTGAGCATCACGATCCTCAGAAATGATTTTAAGAGTGTCTGCGACAGAGCTTCGGTGAGAGAGAAGTAGCCTGGAAATGTCTGCACAAGGAGTGTCTTGGGAGGAGGCTGCTAGGAGCAGCAAGTTTTGCAAAAGTTTCTTGCAATGCTCATACACTAAAGCCCGTGAGTGGTCCAGACCTGCAAAACAAAAGATATGTAAAGGCAAATGACAGCAATGTGTTGACAATGATGTGTTTGAAAATTTATTTAAGATGCTCATTCTTGCTTCCAGAGTATCAATTGCCTTTTAAGAAATAAAAATTGAAACACTAAGATACATCAATCAAAATAAAAAAAAAAAACAGACAGTACTAGATAACTTAACTGAATAGTTCTCCTCATTGCTGCTGATCTTACTTAAGATGTATAATACTTTACAGTTAGTAGCTTTAAAAAATTCAACTGAGCTTCTTTTCAATGAAAGGTGCAAATGATCTAGCATAGAAATGTATACAAAATTGATGCTAGTGCTTGCTTTAAGCATCAAATTGATCAAATCACTTTATCTTAATATTATACAAATAAAGTCTGAAGACCTTTCAGCACTTTGACAGATAAAAGGCTGGATTGTAAGTATGCAAGATGCTTTGCACAGCAGAGGCAAAAAATATTAAGTTGTGGCACCTTTTTTTTTTTTGAAGACTTCTTTTTATCTTTTAAATCTTTTGTAAAAATTTTTCCATATTTATGTCATCTCATGAAATACTTGTATTTTCAAAAATAAAAAAAAATACTGAAACAGATGGAACTTTCGACAAATGCATTTTTGTATGTTGCTCAAGGCAAGTGATGAGTCTTTTTTTTCCTATTCTCAAAGAAAAGAAAAGGGCACAAGAAATCTGACACCAATATTTAGGGTTTACCTAAAAAGATAACATGGAGCATTAGAGGCAGGTGTGGGGACCAGTCGACTTCCAGACCATCCAACACAAGATCACACAAGAACATCACTGCTATATTACTCCTGCATAGAAAAAGATAGTGAAAAACAATGGCAATGTTGCAAAATATTTTGTCATATCTAAAGGTTTAATTCCAGATTGCTCACTTACGGCATAGCTGACACAATTTAGCTAGTGTAAAAAAATATTTGCCACGATAATATTATCAGCCAATACAGCTGCCATTTTACATACAAAAGCAAAGCTGCAATTAATTTCACTTGTGTGAACCTATGTGCATGACATACTTCAACGAAGTTATTCTATAATTCAAAACTAAAGAAAATGGCCGTCATCAACTTTTTATACTTACACATTCTACAGATTTACTTACCCCTCCCCCTCTTTTCCTCCAAAAATTCTTTATCCAGTTCATCAAGTTAATAAGTCACACCCAGCACAAATGAGTCACATGTTGTGACATTCTTGTTTTTTTTTTCTTAAATAGTACCATAAAAATGAATTTTTGTTCATTTAAACATTTTTCTCACATTTAAAAATTTTCTAAATCTTACTTATTAGTGCTGATCATAAGGCAATTGGAAAAATGTACCACAGTGCCCATTCGTCTACCCTTCCCCTATCTCATGGTAAGCTTCAAGACTGCTCTTTCCAAGATTTGTAATTATACCATTAACAAAAAAAAAAAGGAAAAGAAAAAGAATATGGATAAGGACCTGTGAAAACCCGGAGTTGGAGTAAAGTTTTCAGGCAAGCACTCATTGAGAGGGGCACAGTAACCTCCATAGGCTGGCATTGGGAGGGGGTGAGGAGCAGGAGATTCACTGCGGCGCATTTCTACACCACCACCACGCTGAGGTGCTAGACCAATTACATCATCATCTGCAAATTTTGTACATAAACATGTTGATCTTCAAATACCTCAGATATAAAAAGGTCTGCACAAAAATAAGTGAGTCTATTGTATCAGATAGCGAAAAAAATATTTGGCACATGGAATGTCATCTTAGCTAACCTTTGGAGCCACTAACCTACATTAACTTTGTAAGACTATGAGTTGATCTAAGAAACGAAAACTGTATTCATGAATTATGAAAAGTATTAAAAATAGTAAAACTTCTGATGAAATACCAAAAAAGATAGCCTAAACTATTAAAAGCAGACTCACCAGGCATCATTTGCTCTGTGGTAGAACCTGTGCTATTACTGGCAATGCTCCTCAGTGAGGCAGATGAGTTTGTCCTTGAGGCACTAGAGGAGAGATGAAATGGTATTCTAATATAATCTAATCAACATAACTTAAGAGGTAGGTTCTGATATGAAAAAAATTAATGAGTATTGAGTGTTTTGTTTTAATACATCAGAAAAAGATTTTGGGTTGCTTCAATATGTTGCTGAAAATCTCTCCATAACTTTGCCCATGTATCATAAAGGACGCATATTAAGTGAGGCAGATCATTGTGTTTTGCATCATTAAAATGATGAAAAAACTGTATTTTGATAAAAGTTAATCATTAAGTACAATAGATCTCTGATCTTGTCCCCTCAGCTAAAGATGAGTAGGATCTGAGTAATAAATATAAGCGGAAAAAATGATGTTCATGATTTTGTTGTATAATCTTCAAGGAAAAACTGCAACTGACCTGTCCTGCTGAAGGTCCTCGTTAGCACTGTGCCTTTTGGTGTGAAGGATTCCCTTCTCCAACTGGTAGTCAGTAGGCAGACTTACTGTCTTCTCGTCATCTGTACTATTGGTTGCAGTTGGTACTGGTGGTTTCTTGATGCTAGAAAGCCTATAGTAAGGAGGCGTCTGCGTTCTCTCTATATTCACATTGAGAGTTTCGACCGTCTGAAAATTGAGAATTATTAAAGCTTGAACAACACTGGAAATATCAGGAATTTACTTTTGTTTACAAAATCATATTGAAGAACTAACCATTAGCACTTTTGATGCTGATGCTTTAAATGAGCTAGGTTAAAAAAAACCATCAAGCTAGGAGAAAATAAAGACTTACCTGAAGTTCACTCATCAGCTCATCTACAAGCTTCTCTGGCTTGGCTCTGCCCAAGTACATCACAACTCTCTTGGCCTGAAAATTGATTATATGTTGTCATTTGGATGGGTAGGTTATAGAATTTCAGTTTACTACTTTAAGTAGAAAAATCAAAACATCACAGAAAATAATTTGCATTTATACTTGGGGACATGTAACCTATTTGTTACACAAAATTATTTTGAGCAATTTAGGGAATCCAGCTCTTTGACCTTTAAATTACAAAATTGCAACGCCATATATCAGTATTTTTATAGTAGTTTTAAACATAAACACTTGAAGATTTCAGCATACTCAGAACAAATTTGTAGGAGCCAACAAAAATTTTAAATCAATAAGGCATTAAAGAAAAACAAAGAAATTGGTATATTACACCTACTGTTTCTAGATTCTGTTCTAGGTATTCAAATATAATTACAGCCGCTGCTTCAGTAGGGCAATATTAATGACTTGACTCATATCTTAAACCTTATTATTGATTGCTAATAAAAGATGGAAATGATCCAGTTTCCGAGGTTAAAAACAATTTTTTTTCATATTTAAATTTTGTAAATAAGAGTACAACATTATCTTACATAAGGCAGTAGATCTGTGGCTGAGATGTTGGTGAGAATAACCAGGTAGCGAATGATGACTTTGAGATTGAATGGCCAGCATGATACTAGAGCTGACCACAGAGCTTCAATCTCCAAAGGATGCTCATCACCCATCTAAAGTAAGACAAATATATGTCATTAGTAAATGGCTCCTTCAGATGTGATATTTTATTAAGGTGTCATTTGCTTACAATTATGCCATGCAGCAAAGTCATTATGTATATGCTTCTGCATATGATGTTTGTCGTGTTGTGTTTCATAATATGAAAGAAAACAGTTGAATCAAAAGAAGCTTCTATGTAAAAAAGAGCAATTAATTTTAATCTTGATAAATAAGATTCTGTGTGTGCTGAGCCTATTATATGTACCTCAGCACCACTAGCTTTTAGTTTGCCATGGGACTCTATCAATAAATAGTTCAGTTAGTCATTAACATGGTATGTGATTAGGCAATATTATGTATATATCACCCAGATCCATTTAAACTCTGTGCTCGGAGAATAGCACCTTTAATACAAAGAGCATTTTATACACATCTACATCAGATACCAGATATGAACATAATACTACTGACTATGTAATCAAATATTTTTTGGACTAATAGAAAGCTTTCATTTTGTTTATCTTTTCCATTAATGTTCCAGTTCCTCTATAACGGATTCCTCTGTTCTGAGATGTGCTGAGCCTATTTTTTTAAGCATAACATGCATTTGAAATGCAGGCTGCTTTTTTGGCTCTCCTCTGATTTGAGTAGCTTAAAAGAGCTTTAAAAAAAATGACATGTCAAATAATCATAAAAATTGCATCAAATTGTTATTGACAATTAATTAAGATGGCCGAGCCACATTACTACTACTGTTGAATGTCCTTTTACTCTCTCTCTAAGGATCTCATATAGGTAAAGCACTCACTGTCACAGTGATGTAAAACAAGTTATTGAGAACCATCTCAGTTGCTTGAGTAGAACCCCATCCTTCTCCTTTCAATGGGGGCATGAAAGCATCTGAATTAGTGTCTGTCAGACGTGTCAGAAATGATGCCAACGGTGAAGCATGAGGGAGGGATGGGTCTACTAACTCCATGTTGTGTAGCCATGGTAACAAATACTTTAGCAAGATCTGTCGCACTGAGGGCCGGGCTGTTTGAAACCTTTGGGTAATTTCTTCATTAAAAAAAAAGAAAAAAAAAACAGGAAAGAAAATCACTGAAAATGCATTTTCTTTTTTTATAACATTTAACATTGACCACAAATATGGTAGGCTAAAATAAATGGAAATGAGAAGAATATAAAAACTAAAAAAAATTGCTCGATAAGGAGAGTGTATCTCTTAATCAAATTTTTATTTTTAACCTTGATATTTTTTTTTCTTTTATCTCTATCTTTTATTACATATCTAGAAACTATTTTTTGTTGATTGAAAATTTTAAGAAAATCAAAATCAAAATGAAACATAGTCTGAACAGAAAATTTATCTTCAGAAATGGCCACACATTAAGCCATATTCTTATAAATGCAGTTTCTGGCTATGTACACAAAAATTGCAGAAGTAAAAGAAACTTCTGCCATTAATTTTTTTTTACTTATATGAGTATGGAGAAATAATCATCTAAGAAGCATTTGTTCCAACTAACATGTGATATAGTATCCAGGTAAAAACATCTTTAAAGCCCATATATTGCTTGAATGAATAAGTAAACTTATGAAAACTCTTTTCTAGGGTGAACTATCTAACTATTGCACTTATAACAATTTTGTTTAAGCTTTATAATATAAAAAGCAATGTTATAATGTTTCTTTTTATAAACCTGAAAACATTGGCATTGTGAGGTCAGTGTGAAGCCTAGCCAGTTGGTCAGAGATGAAGATCTGGGAGTTGCAGTATGATACTGCCAGGAGACTGTCATTTAGGGGTGTCACAGGTGGAAGGGTTTCCTCCGAGGTCTCTCTAAACACAGGTGCTTCTTGGAAAAACCTTTGCGAAAGAAAAGAGAAATATGTAAAACATGTTTCGTCTTACTTTCTGCTTTTTCCTTAGGTACGAGCACATCTTCAACAGTCTATAATGATTTCCTATTTTAAGACTTTTTCCTAAGAACACAATAAGAGAGAGTATGGCTATTAATATATTGATTCATGTGACCGCTAGTGGCTTCACTACATCCAAAATTGACCTTTTATAATGGTCACTTATTTGTAAAAATTCATATTGGGCAGAGCCACAAAATTATTGAAATAGAAAAGGTTTTGGCTTCAAAGTATAACAGGTAATTCAATTCAAATGAAAATTGATGATAGTTTTAGGAAAAGATTATAATTCACAAGGTTTATTTTTTTTTATTTCTTTTTTTTTAACTTTACCTGAGATCAAGCAGATGAAGTAGCTGAATAGCAGTCTCATGAGTGGACATCCTCGGACTGCCTACATTCAGCACAGCAAGATTTAGCATAGCCACATGGTCACATGGGTATTCCCTGAAAAGTGATTGACAATGGGAATAAGGGGATAGTTATATTTGTAACACCAAGGAGGACAATATATATTTTTTTTTTTAAATTTGATTAAAAAAAACAAAAAACATAGTGCCTGATAGGTTTAGGCCTAGTAAAGCATTACAGAGGTCTTGTGTTCAAATCCTTGTGTCTAAATCTTTGCTTAAACTGTGTGATGGTGTGAACAGCCCTATCATATGTCTTGAGCAGAGCCTAACACTCCCTTTGACTGTAGAGGTAACAACAGTATTGGACACAGTTGTTGCCACTAGGGTATGAAAGTAAGCAGTTGTATTTGCCTGCTTCATGCCTCAGTTGGGGCACTAAAAGGCTTATCATCTACAAAGGGTGCTGGTAATATTGAAAACCTTTTAATTTAAAAAAATATACACAATATAAGGATCAGTTATTTCAAAATTAAAATAGCCTTTCTTTTTTAACTACTTAAATAAAAACTTTCTTTTTTGATAAAACTTTTACTAAATCAGATTTGCACAAAAATGTTGGTTCATTTAATGAATTTGTACTAAAGTATATTCTTTAATAAAATCTCATCCGTTTGGTTTTAAAAAAATTTTTTTTAAAAGAAGTCAAGAATTTTGACAAGCCATTGTAAGTTTTATGATTATCAACCAGACTGATTGCGAGCCACTGCCTTCAACTCTTACCTTGTCTGGAAAACAGCAGCAAGGGCATTGAAGCATCCATCTGCTACCTCGTTTTGACCAGTGTAGCAGCGATCAATGACCCAGTCCAAGAGAAATTGGGCTTCAGAGTTAAAGTCAAGCAGTAAAAATACTGTTTCTTTGGCAAGCTCATAAATCTGAAAGCAACAGCAAAATAAATATCTTATGGCCACACTCATCACAATAGAACAAGTATGAGGATACCCATGACATGGGAATCAACAACAACAAAAAAAGTCATTTCCTTAACTCTTGACTTCAAAGAGTCTGATATGTAACATGATGAGGAGGCAGAATTAATGAGGGTATGTCAAATTTTTAATTTGAGCTATGAAAGGCAAGCACAATTTGTCTAAAAATACATACACAACTTGATGAATATTTTCCATAGAATAAGAAGTGCAATTATAACAACAAAAAAAAAACATTACAGAAAAAAAATTTGATTTCAAATGATCTGAATAAAACATGACTGTTTTTTACCTTAAGGTCGCCATTTTCCTTCTCAATGAAATAGAACCTTCTAAACTAGAATATGATTTTAAGCATTTATAAAATTGTCTTTGACTAATAACTACAATATGATTTTGGGTTGCAGTTTTGATTTTTTATGAAATGTAAACATGACTTTGGACCATCTAATTTGACTTATGGGTGCTAGTTTATTGACACCCATCACTTCAAAAAGTTATATTTATGTACATATATCCTCTGCTATTGTTATTAATTTGTTACTGTTTATATTTCTACCATTCCTGTAACTATTATTACAGCTACCATTCTTACTACATAACTTTTGCTATGGCCTCAACTCCTGCTAATGCTGCAGCTACAGCTTTTGCTACTGCTACCCTTAACACTAATACCATTATGATTACTAACTGTACTTTGCAGCCATCATTTATTGTTACTGCTGCAACTACTGCTACTGCTACTGCTCTTGCTACTGCTGCTGCTACCAATCCTACTCATACTGCTGCTGCTGCTGCTGCTGCTGCTACTCCTCCTCCTCCTACTTCTTCTTCTTCTTCTTCTTCTTCTTCTTCTTCTTCTTCTTCTACTACTACCACTACTACCACTACTACCACTACTACACTACTACCACTACTACTACTACTACTACTACTACTACTACTACTACTACTACTACTACTACTACTACTACTACTACTACTACTACTACCACTACTACCACTACTACTACTACTACTACTACTACTACTACTACTACTACTACTACTGCTACTACTACTACTACTGCTACTGCTACTGCTACTGCTACTGTTACTGCTACTACTACTACTACTCCTACTACTACTGCTACTACTACCACTACTACTGCTGCTGCTGCTGCCGCTACCACTGTTTCTACCCTAACCACTCAACTGCCATTCCATTGCAAGCAGCCCAAACACTACCACTGGAATTATTAAAAATAGGCTTGTGTAAAAAAAAAGATAAAAAAAAAATGCTTGTCCTTGCAATTAGCGAGTCATTCAAAGTAAAACTCTCTTTTTAGCCAGCTTAGAGGCTAATAAGTATAAGCCATGCTATCTTTAAATAGCAGGGAGATGAATGTCTACATAACTTGAAGGTGAGGGGTCTAATCCCAAAAGGGCAAGTATTATTTTTTACAATTTTCCTTCAAAGTTCTATATAAAATTACTGCTTATAATAAGTAAAACATTCTGCCTATTCTCAGTCTCTTTCAGTTACTAGTTTTACTCTTTTACACTTTATATTTTTCATATTATCATTACAAATGCTGAAAGGGTTCCCACATTAACTGTCATCACTACCCCTACTAATATTACTGTTACTACTACTACATCTATCACTACCACTTGTGCCACTAAAAAAATCTTAATTCTTCCTTCTTTTTGATTACTCAATAATTCTCCCTAGTCTATGAAGACAACATAAAAATAAATTCATTTTCTTTTCCCTTGAAAAAATGTATACATTCATTCAAAAAACGAGAAACAAAATGATAAAGTTGGCTGCATGTCAAAGGGGAACCAGGGAGAGTATCAAAAGATAGAGATTTCATGAGCTTTAAACTTAAGCAGTTTTCAGGCTTAGCCTTAGTTGTTAACAATGCTACAAAGACTTTCAAAGACATATTATTTTTATAACAAAATGAACAAGCTGTGAATAATTAGCTTATAAATGCAATGCTGCAGGGGAAAGAAATTGTCTTCAGCCGTATCAGTTATTTCCATGGAGGAAATCATACGCAAGCAAAAAACTGAGAACAAAGCACCATGCCGGCAGCTGTTGTGTATCATTTAGTATATTCAAAAACAAAAAGGAAAAAAAAAGCGGCTTATATTTGTGATTCTCATCTTGTTTCTATTTTGCAAACAATAAAAAAATAATGGAATTATAAAACACTATACTAATCTAATAGAATTATAGAAATTAATCAAATGTAATTTACATCAAGCCAGAACATGACACATAATATATTCATTTATATTTTTAAAGAAAGAAATTTCTTACATTATGGTGAACATAATTTTAAGTTTAATTCCTTTCTGATAACATAACAAGGAATCTAAATACAATCTGATGGAGAAAAGAAGAAGACACCAATTTATCTAGTTTGAAATCAAAGAATCAAAAAGAAAAATATTACTTGTGTAAACAAATATACTTTTCTCTATTTCTGTTTCTACTTCAAAATATTAGAACGTTTTAGAATTCAAAACCTTAAGATGAATTAAGGTTTCTTAAAACTTTCACTTTAACAACCCATTATACTGAACAATTTTTCAGTAGCTATAAGAGTAAACATGAAACATTCTTTCCTTTCAATACTTGTCTATAAAAATGAAATATTAAGCATCTTAAATTGAACTGGGTTGCAAGGGTTGAATATATGGACCTTAAATGAATCTTTTGTCCATTTATTTGTGTGTTTTCTAATTGCTGTAGCTGAGGAGAAAGAGGTGCTTATATGAAATAATTAGGAAAGACGGTTCATATTCAAAGCTTTTAAACAAATGCAAAGGTGAGAATATATAAATAAACGTTAATTTTCATTGAAATGAGCATGCTGGGGAAACTTCACTTATATTAAGTATTGACAGTGGGTTTTTTTCTCTTCTGTGAATATAATTCCAAATACATTGTGTCACTTAAATAGTCCGCGATACGGCAACATAATGGGGAGGGTACATGGGCAAGTAATGACATGATGGCATGATGATGACTGAGGAGGCTATCAAAAAAGCAAGGGCAGAAATTGAATTTTAAATGTTTCCAACAGGCAGAACACAATGGACTTAAAAGACAAAAAATGTACATTAAGCAACAGTGAACAAGGATGACTACCACTGCAGCAGAAACTCTCTACCGCTATTCATATACCATTGGGGAAGTTGGCTCAAAAACCAAGTGAAAAAAGAAAGAAAAAAAAACAAAAACAAAACAAAAAGTCTTTGGAAGTGAATGGAACAGAAAGCTGCAAAACAAAATGGACAAGGCATGAAATAAACCATTCTACCAAAAAAAACTGCAAAAAATGGACTCATTCTGCATGCCTCCTTACCTTTGTCTTCATCTACAAATGCAGCAGTAGAAGAGAAGAGTTTAGGCACACAAGGAAGGTGTACAAAATAAATGATATTATAGTGCATGATACAGGAAAGCATGATGGAATTATAAATCTCTTAAAGAAAAATAATCATTTGATGGTAGAGAAATAATAGTTGTTTTAATGTCTTCAAATATCAGCAATACTTATTTGACCTTTCAAATAGCAATTAGTCAATATTACAGGGTCAGTTCAATAGTGCTTTGTTAAAACAAAATGTTTTTATCTATCATTCTTTTTAACATAGAGAACATACACTTATATTTGCTGTAATATTTGTGAATTGAGTTGTAGCTCATGCACATTAATGGCCATTTCCTCAATGAGTAAAAAAAAGAGACAATCTGATTCAGAGCCAGGTAAATCTCTACTTAAAAAATGTGAAGAGTATTTGAAATGATAGCTTAATGCAATTAGCAACTATATTTTTTTTTTTTAGATTTTGAGAGTTATATAGTTTTCTTTGCTCTAAAAGATTTTTTATAACATTTTTAAAGTTTATGGCAGATTGTATGAGTTTTTATGCAAAAGAACAAACTTTTATAAGCACTTGAAAGGTTAAAAGATTTTTTTGTGTTTTTTGGTTTTTTTTTCCACTAAGATAAATATATAAAAAATAATAATGTAAGTTGTAAACACTTTTCTTGTTAATAAACTGTGCTTAAATGGAATTAGTAAATTAAAGCCATTGCACATGCCCTTTTACTCATTATATGTAGACATTGAAAACTTGAGGAGAAAGCACAAGTTGTTTCACAGAAACTAAGCCTCAATTTTAAATGAGGTTGCTGTTCTTATCCAAAGAAGTGTTTATCTATCATTTCAAATTAGCATGAACAACTCGGTTAGCTTTGATCTAACACAAACTAGATGGTGCAACTGTTCAATTTATTCCAACTGGCCTGCCTGCTCCTGACACTCACACTCAACTAAGCTATGCTGTGGTGGCATAAATCATCTACCTACCTACAGAAAAAGTATCATGACTTCAAAATCATTTGACAGATTTTTGCCTCAAGTTACTAAATCAAACTATTAAAGAATTTGTTCAGTCATCACATTCACAAAAAAGGTTCTTCAAAAGAAATCTCAGATAAATATTGCTTTGGAGATGACTTTATGGGCCATATTTACTTTCTAGTATATAAGTAGTTGGTGAATTCAAGTAATTTATTACCACAAATATAGTGGTCTGTCAGAGGTGATTTCAGGCCATAGATTCAGAAAATACCAAGATAACTTCAAATTATTATTTTTATGCAGATTTAATAGCGTTATCAAGAAGAGGAAACAAAGAAATTTGCTTCTGTGGATATTTTCAACACTTTCGGTTTTAAAAAGCAGTTTGTTTCAGATATTCATAATATTGAACTTAATTCAGATTGCTGCATTATTGTCTGAGAGTCAAGATTTTAATCATTATTTTCTTGAAATTCTAAATTTAGGGTGGGTTCACGTGTTTTTATATCTTCTTTTTTCACTCTAAATTAAAACTACCTGATCTTTGTTTTCCTTTTCTTTTAAGAAATTGGTATATAAAGGCAAGAAAGTGGAAAAAATAATTTACTTTAATCACCAACACTTTAAAAGACCATTCAGCTTTTTTTTGTAATCAGCCCATAAAATATAAAAAGCATCCAAAAGACATAAACAACTATTGAGATGACAAAAACAACAGATGTAAGGTGTATTTTCTTTTACTTCACAGGATCAGGCGGATCATTTTCTGAGCACAGCGTAGACTTTCGCTCTAAAAGCTGCATTTTAGTTCTGAACAATTGGGGGATAGGCCCGAAAGCCAGTTTGAACTTAGGCGACTCAAGCTTTGTTATAGCGGGCCGGGCTCAGGTAACGTCATCAATCACTGTCAGGGTCAGGCCCGCCCATGACCGCAGATAATTCGCTGTCTGCATAAGCTAGTGCACAGGTCTGCTGAATTTTATGTAATAAATTAGAAAATTCCTCTTTTTTAACTTACAATATCTTCAGAACTACTAATAGTACAGACATCATTCAACTTTCAACAGTTTCTTCTAAATCTAATTTGAAACCCAGTATTACTTTGATATTTCTATCATCATATTTGTGAGTATGGTTACTGCGTTTTCATAGTCCATGTTTTTATATAAAATTTTACCTGCAATTCGCTCCTATTAGATGTAATTGCTAATTAATTAAAAAGTACACGCTAGATTATCACTTTTCAATACTTATCTGAAAGAACAGAAACCCTAGATTAAAATGATATAAGTTTTGTTGTGTTAGATGGGGTCAAAGCGCGTCTATGCTCGTTTTCGTTATTGTATTTTTTCCCATTCAGTTCTAGATAATTATCCTGAGTTGAGTCAATCAAAACATGGAACATTCAGTTGATTATAATTGAATCCCACACGTGTCGTGTAAACGATTTGTGCAGAATTTGAGGCAGACTCTGTGCTATAACACCTAAACAGAAAAAAGAACGTTTACACAGATCTTATAGAAACAATCATCAAACAAACACAAACCCTTACCAAACAATCCATTCCTAATAGACAAAGCACATACAATACAAATAATTTTTAACGATCTCAATAGCGCATTCAGGACAATTCACAAGTTTATATCCCACACAGCACCTACAGATCACAGCTCTTTACCAGATATTCAAACAGCAATAGACAATTACATGACAACTTACAGAAGAATCTTGAGCTAGATCTAGGTTTGTGGTTGATTTTCCTATGCTAATTATTTCTTTATTTGCAGTCACTTGCATCTTAAAGTCCTTAGATCTAGCTTCGTCTGCCTCAGCCTCTAACGTTGTTTGACTGCTTTCTTTATTTCTATACTCATTTATGTCTTTCAGTCAAATGTGCATCTTTCTAAGATCCGTTAGAGGCTAGTTTGTTTATGTTCTAAATGGACTTGATCGTTCTTAGCGATTCAACTTCTTAGTCTGTTCAAGCCAGCATGAAAGTCACTGTCCCTGAAGCATCTATTTTTTGTAGATGCGGATAGCTCAGTGGTTAAGTACCTGCTCTTGTCTCGGCAAGTCGATGGGTGCCGTATCGAGGTGCAGGTTCGATCTCTGTTCATTCCATCTGTAATAATGTTTCCACGTCTTTCTTCTTATTTGTCAGTCTCGAGCTAAATCTAAGTTTGTGGTTGACATTTCTGTACTAATTATTTCTTTATTTGCAGTCACTTGCATCTTTAGATTCTTAGATCTAGCTTCAACTGTCTCAGCCTCTAACGTTCCTTGACTGCTTTTTTTATTTCTATATATGGCTGAGTAATATAAAGCTCGCTCAAGACAGAGACATGTACAAAAAATCTATCTCCTGCAAAAAGTATTCCATCTAACATAAAAAAAAATTTCGTGAGTAGTTTATTTAAAACTGATAAGTTCTATATGTGAAATTTTAAAAAAATTCCATGTTGCGTTTAGTTGTTACGACCTTCTAAAAATCACTCTATTGTTTTCTAATATACTACAATAAATGTACTTTTTATGGCCGTGTAACAAAAAAAGTATTTGAGCTAGAGTTTTCGTTCTTGCTTATGTCTATAGCCTGTTTTATTTATTTTTCAATGCAAACTTTAACACATGATTATCATTATTGTGGTTAGAAATTACAGTAAAATATCGAAAAAAAAACATAAAGTGCCATGCAGGCACAGAGCCGCCCGAGTTTACCTGAGTTGACAACTAGGTCACGGGGTCAGGTCATTGACACCGTGTGGGCCTCGGCAACTAAAGTAGCGCTTATGCGACTCCTTTCATTTTAATCGTTGGTTACAGCGAAGATTAGGCATGTACCTTGAAAGTTATATTCCCACCCTTATGGAGCAAATATCTTACAGAGTGCTAACTTTATCTGCTATCTTCCTGACCTTTTCATCTTGTGACCCAAGCAGTGTGTCCAGCCAGTGGTAGATATATCCATCATCATTGAGTCCATTAGAGTCAAACACTTTACCACAACACAGCACAGCAGACATTGCTCGCACAGCAGATAATTCTTGCTCACTCCATGGCTCCTCCTTGCTGTGCCTAGATTGAATAAGGTGAGGATGGAAATGATAAATAGACCTATCATGATGGCAAATGATATTGTCTAACTTCTCTTTCAACTCTTTGGTGTAAATTAAAACTTAACATTTCTTTGCATTACACTCGGATACAAAAATATGCTATTTCCATCACGACATGCTGTCAAAAAAATAATGATACTCTTGTTGCAAAACCACTAGCACATTACATAGTTGTGTCTGTTTTTTGAATGATTGTAAGGATTTTTGTTTTAATATTTTCAATTCTTATATTTCAAAAGTAAACTATCATGTTCTCTTCGATCTTTGCTGCAGGTTTACTGCCACCACCAATGTCGGATTTTTACATATTGAGTTGACTTGCATTTCAATTAATTTTCTTCCATCATAATGATAATTTAAAAAAAAAAACCTTTTGCAGCATCCTTACACTAACTTTTGTAAACATTTGATCATTTTACAATGGAGGTAAAATATATCTATATAAAATTTTTAAAACAAAAATAGGAAGAACTTCAAAATTTATATTTTTATTTAAAAACTATAAAATGACAATATCTAAACTCCTGTTTTTTTTTTGTTTTTTTTTTTATTTCAATATCAAGAAATTCACTCCATTCACTGTATCACTTTGCTTGCTTCATACTTGGAAGGACAAGAAAAAGATTGAAAGATTTACCTCTTGTCCCCTGGTCCAAAGTTGAGGTTGAAGTGACCACTCCAGTTGGCAAAGAGGTGAAAAAGGCTGTATCTCAGATCTCGTGACAACAAATTTCTCCTAAATTCCACTGAAAAATAAAACTGAGTTTTAAATATGAGAGCAAAGAAGTTTGCAAAGAACACATTTTTGCAACAAAGAAAAAATAACAGTCTTTACTTACTATCAACAAAATGATAATTTCATAAGACTAAAAAATTAAGCTGCCCTCTTCAAGCTAAATGTCAAGTCTAAAGGCTCTACTTTCTTAGGTGAAAAAAAGATTGAAATACTTCAAGAACTAATTTAAAAAAAAAAATATTAACAACAATGACTCACTGGGTGTGTTTGATATCAGATTTTGGATGAATCCACTGAAGTGAAGACGAATTTCCTGAAGAATGGGTAGGTCACGATCATTTTCTCCTTCAAGATATTGGCGGGCACCATCAATATAGTCAACAAACATAGAGCTGAGAGAGCCTGTATCAGTGTCAATAACTCCAGATTCACTGATGAGAATAAGATAATGAATTCAAAGGCATGGAATGACAATATTTTTTCACATATCAGTACCAGATAAAGATATAAACATCACTAAATACTTGAAAAAACTCACTTGTGGTTCTTTAAACCTTGAAGCAATCCATAGAACTGTCTGTGTGCTAAAAGAATTAAGTAATTCAATCATAATGATTATGGTGATCACTTTTGCAGAACTGGAATTTTCCAGAGAAAATTGTGCTCACAAAAAAAGAGATTTTTTGATCAGTGTTATCAGCTGTCAATACTCAGGGAAACAAGATATGATTTCAGGTAATGAAATCATTTCAACTCACATGCAACTAATCTTAAACATTTTCCAGCTATTTTAAAAAGGTTTTCAAAAATTGGGTGTGGTTTAAAAAAAAATATATGTCTTTACACTGATTTCACTGAACTTGATGATTTGAAGTGACAATAAGTCTTCTTTTTTTACACATAAGAAAAAAAACGACGGATAAAATGTTAGCTTTAATGAGCAAATATATATTCTTCCATATTAGGGACAAGCACTTGTGTGAAAGTTCAATTAATTTACTTACTTACTTACTGCCCTTTTTGCCGTAGGCAATTAGGGCAGCTCAATTAATTTACCTCTGCGCAAATGTTTTGTTCTCTGCCATAAGTTCAAAAATATGAGCCAGCTGTACCCTCAGGATGTCCCTCTTCCGCCTACGTCTCAGATTGTCCTGTTTCTTGTCAATGGCTTCTTTCAAAAAAGACAGCAGTTCTTCAGCCAATTGTCTAAAGTTGTAAAGATAATCAGATAGGCTCATTTGTTAGTGCACTTGAGGAATTTTTTTTTTAAATTTGAAATCAAATTGCAAAAACACAGAAACAAATTCAAAATTTTTTTCTAAATTTCCAGTTAAATTCCCTATTAAAAGATATTGCAGCTTCAAATTGACAAAATAAATAAATAGAGATTTTTAAAAAGTAGACAAAAAGCATTAAAAAGAATAGATAATATGGGATATTAAATATTTCATGATCAGTTTGTGATCACAGAAGGTATACAACAGAAAATAGGTCATCACATTGTTCTTCACCCTTTCTTTTCTCTTAAGATCATTAATCTTTCTTGACCTGTCCCTTTTTGGCCTGTTTCATTTCTCTCTAAGTCTCACTCTATTTGACCATCTTATTCTCAAATGAACTTCACTTTTTCCCTTTGTCATATGTTAAAGAAAAAAAAAAGGTTTTATAATAATTGCAATGAAGTTGTAAATTTATTTTACACATTCTTCTCGTCCTTTTCTGTTTGCAAAAGCATAAAGGTGTTTGAGCCCAAACAAAGAGGGACAATATTACATTCTATTCTCCCCATAACAGTGATTTTTTAATGCAGAATTAAAAAGCTATACAGTTTTTTTATTAAAAAAAAAAAAAAAATGTTCTCATTCTTGCAGTCCATAAAAAGCAAAATCCATCTCACCTCACCATATGATTCAACCTCAAAAATTTCAATCATGCTTCTCAAAGGCACAGATTATAAAACTATCTTCTGAAAACATCACTACAAGAGCAAAACACAAGCTCTTACTTGAAGACTGCTGGGTTACAATACCCCAGGCCATTGACAATGGTGTCTCTCATATCAGAGCTGTCACATCTCATCAGGGGAACAAGGCGCTGGAAAAGACTGGACGCAGTGCAGGTTGGTGCTGTGGGAAACTTATCAGAAGTTGACTCAGGAGAGGATGCAGATCTAAAGAAATGTGAAATGATGGGAACATTTAAAATTATCTGCCTCCAGTTTTGGCTTACTTAGACAAATATAAATTTAATAGCTATGTAAACTATCAGAATGAACTGTTGAGACAAAACTGTACACCACAATAGGGACGAATAGAAAAACTTGCCGTTTCTTGTCATAGTTGGTAAACAAGACATAAATGATCTCAATTTCAGGTTGGAATTCATAACATTCATAACATAGATGAACTAAAATAAGATAGATAACATGGTCAAAATTTCTTTTTCAGGGTTAAAACAAGTTCAGATGGCACAAATTATGCAATTCAAAGCCTTTCAATAGTTGATAGATTTTTTTCATTTGAAATAATATTAATCATAATGAAGTTAAGAAACTAAAAAAGAAAACCAACCCAAGCTCTGGAGAAGAACACCTAAGAGGAGCGCCAGTACTGTTGCTGGCCACAGTGCAAGCCAGGATTACATAGTTCTGCCACAGCTGCATGTGGACATCCTTCTCAGATGTACCTTTTTTGCTACCTGATCGCAAGATAGATGATGCTCGTGTTTGCTCTGTCTGAGTGCTGAAGAATGTTTTGAAACAAATGGGAATGGATCATATGGCATGACTTAAATAATTTTAGTTACAAACTGAAAAATTTCCAAGACACTCTCATGTAAAGATCTAAGGAAGTAAAATTGAACAGCAAAAAAATGATCACTACGACTGCTTGACAAGGATTTTATAAAGAAAATTAAAATGTCCTTATAGTTCACATAAAGATAGTTACAAAATAAAAGAGCTTTCCACTTACCCTGGATCCACTAGGGGGAACAGGTTATTGAGTCTGGTAAAAACAATGGGCCATGCATGGGCTACTGCCAGTGGACATAATAATTGTGCATGTTCCCTTGAAGTGAATTCAGCAATACAACGTATCCACATATCCACACGATGAAAGCTGTAGTTGATCTGGTTTCCATCCTGCATACTTCCTCCACCTGCAGGCAACCACAAGGTCACAGCACGGTCTAGCACCCAAGTGAGATCCACTGATGGCAGGGTCAGTAGGATGGGCTTAATGGTTGATGAGATAAGAGCACACAAAACAAAACTGAATAAAAAGTTACAATTCTAATGAATTTCTTAAGATAATTTGTATCTAGAGAGATGTATTGGTAAAAATAGGGAAGAAAAACAGATCCCCTGATGCATACGTTTATGCTGGGAGATCACATCAGTACAATTTTATTAGCCAAACAAGAAGAAAATAATTTGGACGTAAATCAAAACTGCATGTGTTGCAAATAAGACAAACTGATTGACCTCTAAGCTAGGACTAATATTTCTCACTTGACACAAGCAATTCTCAGTAAAGTTTGTAACAAGGCCTAATATTTGAATAATCACTCACTTTTTCTGATGTTGGTAAGAGTGGCATGAGCTTCTCCAAAACAGTAGGACAAGCCCTGTCAATGACTTCTAGAAGACTGGTGATATATACCTGACAGGCATACACGAGGACATTTTTTAAATGCAAAGGTATCCAAAACATATAGTTCATATATACACATATTTCATGAAAAGGAGAACAGATAAAAAATTTGTGTAATGTTCTAACATTTGTTTTGTAAAAGTAAAATATGTCTCAGCCCTGCAATTAGACTCATGATTTGGGTTTGAGATATTCCGGATTAAAATCCTGAAAGAAGTTAGCCCTCTCATTGTGCGCTTGGATGAAAAGCTTTCAAAATTTTTCCTCACTTATGATTATCAAGTTAAATTTGAGGTTCAAATTTAATAAGCCAGCCTACTATTCAGGAAATGATTTGCATCATGTTCAATGCTAGTTGAAACTTTGTTGAGGTCAGGCTCTTACTGGTCTATGAACCTCCAGAGCCATTTTTACTTACTTTAGTTTACAGACAATAACATGAAGGCATAATATCTATAAAGAAAAGTTGTATCAAATGTGCCCTTTTCAATTATGCCAAAAAGATTCATGACTAAAAACTGGCTAGTTGGGAGTATGAGAATTTATATAAAGATAGCCTTCGAATGTAAAGCAAAAGGGTAAAAGAAACTAAAAATGTACGGAATAGCAGGAAAAAATTACAATTTTTGGTAAAAGATGAGAGAATTTAGTACACACACCTGCTCTGCAGCATATATGTTGAAGATGTTCTTGATCTCTTTCATAAGATGCAATGTGAGTTTGCGAGTAACTACTCTGCAGCTGCACATCATCACAAGGCAAAGACCCTCCACCTCATGCAGCACATCAACATTGGGAACCATAGGGACTGAAGGGTCCTGCAAGTACAGAAAAAGCAAGAATTTTAAATCTGGTCCTGTAAATCAAAGACATTTCTCTGCAATGGACTAAAGCACTAGAGACCTGTTTTGGATGAACATTTAAAGGTCGCTTGCATGAAAACTGAATACTAACACTTTTTATTATATAATTTGAATACCTAAAAGAAGTTATGCTTATTCAAAAGTTTCTGTCAAGCATTTTATTAGCATTTTGTTAAAATTTGTGCTCTCTAAGCCCTTACAAACATTGAGAAAAAAATTATAAACATGCCTCAAAAGAAACAATAATAAAAGCCATGATATTCTTCCTTTTCTCCCACTTAATACTTGCACCACTAACCCTCTGACTGATTGCCCCTGCCATGGCCATTGTTGACCTCCACTGCACCATGAGCTGGGACAGGAGCCGGATAGCATTGTCTAAAAGAGTAGGCTTTGTATCACTGATGTCTTTCTGAATGAACTGGACAAAAGCTGCCAAATAGGAAAACAATTTCATGATAATACTTTCCTAAAAAAAAGGTTTCATATCAAATATCATTTCATGAACAAATAAAGAAAAAAAATTCTCATAAATGAATACCAGATAGAATCAACGATTTTTTCATCCATAAAATTTAGTGAATTATAATAGGATCACACAGAAAAACTTTCGAATTCTCACCGTGTATGACATGCTCTCTCCAAGTAGGGGATTCAGACATAAGATTTTGAAGAGCTTGAAATGCCAAACTGCAATATAAGAGACAATAATTGCCATGGAATATTAATAAAATATAGAGACAACACACTGTTTTAAACAATAAAAAAAAAATTCTGAGTATCAAATAGGCTTAAATTAAAACTACCACTAAAAAGCTACAATATTCAATATGGTTTTTCTCTTTGTTCTTTGAGACTCCACTTGTCTTGTTTTTGAAATCAAAGCTAGAAAAATTTCAAATGCATAATTACCATTTTAAAAATAACCCTGTGAATATATTTCATTGAATACCAACTAATTATCTCTAAATGTATTGATATCGTGTAACTTCATGAAAAAGAAACTTACATTGTATGGAGTTGATTTAATTACTCTAGTTACTTATAGTAATTATTCATCTTTGAAAGTTAGTCTTAAGCAAACCAAAGTCCTACCCTTTCAGCTCCTCATCTACATGGACAGTCAAGCGAGTGACAAGCTCAACCAGTTCTTGTGGTGACATTCCATCGGGTATCAGCCTTGGAATTGCAGCTATGCAAGTGCGAAACAAATCCAGCTTACGCTTGCAGTCTCCACTGCATAGAATAAGACAACAGTTTGTAAAAAATCCACAACTAATTTATTAAATGGATAATATTTTTCAAATTTCACAACCTAGGCAAAATATAAACCACCACAATTGAGGACAATAAATCATATTTTTATCATCAACAATCTATCATTCTTTTTTGAATAACATTTACATACAACAGACAAAAGGAAAAAGAACTTAACATGACTCTGGAGACAGTTTGGATTTTGAAAAGCTTACAAATAAATATTTTAACAAAAAATGACAATATTAGGTTTCATATTGCCCCTTATGAAAATATGGAAAACGCAGAGTGCTTAAACAAAATTTTAGAGAAAATTTTTTTAACACGTTTAAATCTTTATCCAGGTAAATGAATTTTGCATATAACAAATTTTTTAAAATGCCCATAGGTCTCAAAACTACTTTTACAATTAACGCTGTAAACGAATAATAAAAAATGCAAAATTTTCTTTTTACTCTTATCACAAAGAAAATATTTTGATGACAAATCTTCAAATCTACTCTGAGCAGGAACTTTGAAAAATGAAGATATCTCTGATCAGAGTTTTTTTCGTTTTTTTTTTTTTTTTTGAAGTAAAAAGCCCTGATTGTCTGTTCCTATAAGTTTCAATGGAATAGTTTAATAACTTACATGATAATGTCCTCAGGCTCTTTACTAGAGTTTTCTTGACAACGATGCTTCAAATCTACTCTGAGCAGGAACTTTGAAAAATGAAGATATTTTGTTTTTTGTTGTTTTTTTTTAAGTAAAAGCCCTGATGGTCTGTTCCTATAAGTTTCAAAGGAATAGTTTAAGAACTTACGTGATCATTTCCTCAGGCTCTTTATTAGAGTTTTCTGACTTGGTCATCAATAATGACCTCCCCACCTGAAGGTCTAAGGCACGAAGAATAGAATCAAAGGTCTTGAGAATATATGGATAATACTGAGCCAGTCCAATTGACTTGGCAGTGGTGTCAGATAACATCTTGTTGATGAAAGTCTTTTTCACTCGGACCTGGATGGTAAAGAAAATTTCAAATAAAAGAGTTCAATTTTAAAATGGTCTATTGTTTTAAATGAAGAAGTTTTTAAATAATGTGCAGCAAATTTATGCACTTGAATGAATGCGCTAAAAAATGCATCAATATTATGCAACATTTCTTATGAAAAACAAGGGCAGATGAAACAAAGCTTGTTTTTTTGCACTTTTGTACACCAAAAAGTATGGTTATAAGTGAACATAACAAGTTGACTACCAGCCCGCAACGTTTCATGTTATTGGTATCCTTATAATTACCTGAAAGAATTCAATACTTTTATTTCTTATTTTAATTCTGAATGTCTTGATTACTTTATATATTAAAGATTGACATTTCTCATTTTACCTGTTATTTGAGACAATGTTATTCAATTTCTATACACATTGATATTTGACTCTGTAATTATCTCACAGTGCTTCCTGAGGGCAGAGATGATGTAGACTGAGGCATAGGCGGATCACCATCCTTCTGCTGCAAACTGTCTGCTATTACAAGAAAAGCTCTAAGCCCTATGCTCATTCGCTGATGGAAAAAGAAAATATTGCAAAGCAGACAATTAGAGCATATAACACATACTTTTCTTAAATTCTCAATGTATACCAAATGCTTATCAACAAAATAAGTATAGCGTTTATAAAATGAAAGAGAAGCTTAAACATGAATCTTGTTTTAGAGGCAGCCACTACAGTTAAAACAAAAATACCAGACCTTGATATGCAAAGGAAATTGATGGAAAAGTAATTTTGTCTTCCTAACTAATATTTAAACAAAAAAAAATAAAGTTGGGAGGGAAACCGTAATTTGTTTTCTTTGTTTTTTGTTTTATATACTATATTGCTGTATCTTTACAATTGACCATCAACTACTTACCTCTGGTGTTAGAAACCCCTTGTTGTTACGCCCAACACACAGGAGGTCAAATATAATCTCTTTCACTGCAAAATCCAATCTCTCCTGTTTTCAAGCAGAGAAGACAAATTAAGGGTGATTTAAGCTAATTTGTAAATAACAAGAAAACGTATGCCTAGAATTGTAAATTTTAATTTATCGCATGCTTGTCAAAATTTTACTTAATGAAGAACAGGAGCATAAGAATTACATATGATAGTTTAATTAGCTACTGATTTAAGATGATTTATAATCCTTTCCCTTGAGTAAAAAATATGAACATTTAAAAACTTACACTACGGAGAGTTTTTGCACGGTATTAAGGAAAAGAAATGGCAAATAACATATTTCATTTGCATTATTACAGATCCCAATGAAAGGAGGATATGATCCTAAGTTATATTCTTGCAAATTGACATTGAGTGAGTTAGGTGTCCCTGTTGTTAAATTCTGCTTTGTGAGGCTGAAAAGGAAAAATTGGAGACTTGGTCATCAGTCAGTTAAATCTACTCAATGAGTTATATATTTCAATGGATCATCACAAAAATGTACACCTCTACCTTGGCAATGAACTGGATAATCTTTACAAAGATGTTGAGAGGCATATCTTTAGGTGTGACTAATTTTGAGCCTTTGGGGAAGAGACTGTTGACAATGCTTTGAAGTCTACTCTGGGTTGCTGTATTGCTTTCACACTTGATTCGAACCATGTACACCCTGATGAACAAGAGATCTCTATCATCATTGAGTTTGAACATTTTTCCAAAAGTTATTATTAGCAGCTTATCCTTTACTACCTACTCTGCCTGCATGCATTAATCTTCCAATAGTTTCAAAAGAGGTGTTGTCCCAAATTCTTACATATTATAATTATCCAGGTTTCCATTTCAAGACATTATCTTTGATAATGATAAATCAAAATCAATCATTTATGCAAAAGCATCTGTGAAAGAAAAAATTCTACACGATTTCACATTACTGTAATTGATTTTTTGTAATCTATGTTTTCCAGAGATATCAAAAAGGTGCTGACCAGAGTAGTCTATATAGTGACTCTAAGGCAACTCGAGAAATCTTCACATCTCGATTCTTGAGTTGAGACAGACACATGGTCAGGAAATAATGCCAGGTGTTGAGAAAGAACTGCTTTTGACTGACACACAAAAGGCAAGTTACCAATGGATATAAGTGCTGAAATAAGATGGAGCAAAAAAAGATATATGTTAATGTCACAGCATCATATTGTTAACTTTATTATACTCAACTTGTGTGTACAAAAATCATAAAATGTTTATGATAGCACTTTATCTTCAATATTGAATAATTGTGCTATTTAACTACACAACATTTCAATTAAAACTCCAAATTTTGTTAATTGATATTTGGGCAGAAAATTAAGTTTATCGTGTACAAACATTTATCTTTTGAAAAGTGTCGAAAAACAACAACTTTGGCCTTTAAAATTATCCATCCTACTCATTATAATTAACTATTATGCTATAAACACTCATTAAGTGAATGTGATACCTACCAAAGTGTGTTTTCTCTTGGCAGTCATATCCACAGTAGGAGAGTAAAGGTCATCAACCAGTTTTTTCAGAACTGGAATGTTCACCTCATTTTTCACTGTCTGTGGTGCCAGATTGAAAATTTGAGACAATTTTTTTCCTTTATAAAAGTCAATAGCAAGTCAGCAGTGCTGATTTATTTTTTCTATAACTAATTAGTCCTGTCTTATCTAATGAAAAGGATAAGAATGTGATGAATGTAACCTTATACACAAAAAAGTAATTCAACCACCAGATAAAATTTTACTTCATCAACTTTAAGAAAGAAGAAGAGGATCAAAAGTTAAAAGCTTTTTCTGTTAAAATGAAAAAAGTAAAAAAAAGTAATTGTTTCTTATAGACAGCATAAATAGTATTTACTCTACTACCATTGAAAGTTTTTAAGATATGCATTCAAACAACAAATCAAGATCAATTTTTATTGAATATAATGTAAAAAAAATGTGTATTCTCTCCTGATGAGGTCAGTGGCTTATCTCAGTCTAAATCTCAAAAGGATATTCATAGTAAAAGAAACATGATTTCTTTCTTTTTCTCGGATGCTTTTTTGTTTCTCTTTATTTCATAGCGTAAAAAGTATCATACACACTGATTTTTTCTTGATCTTTTTAAATCTTTATCAATAGATAACGGGCATCCTGATTGTTATAAGGACAAAATTTATCAAAATATAATATAATATTACCTTAGGAAGGGTGTGAAATAAAAATACCAAGATAAATTATATTTTTCTTGTGAATTTTTCGTTATTTGCTTTTACAACACAGCAAAGCAAAACAAATAGTATGGCATATATCAGAGACATATTGAATGTTAAGAACTATTTTTGTTGTTTTTTTTTTACACAAAGGTTTCCGTTGGGTGTAGATTTTGCACATGTGTCCTCTTTTGAAAAACTTTAGAGATCAAGGATATTTCAATTTATACATACTGCAGCAACAGGAAGAAGTATTTCAACAAGAAGTGCTGCCAATGCATGCTTGATGTCCCTGTCCTTGACTTCTAAAAAATATTGGCCTAGTTCTAGAAGCAGCTGAACACAAAGTTCAAATTCCTCAATGGGATGCATCTGGCAAATAAAGAAATGTATATAAAAATACATAAACAAATCAAATAAACATGCTTGTAAAAAATATCTTGGAAAACAATTTGAAGTGTTTATCAAATATGAAAAATAATGAAAGCAGAATGAAACTTTCACGTACTATTACATTGAAATTTAAAAAGAAAAGAAACAGCAAATGTATTAAAAGCAAGAGAAACTAAAATAAAATTTAATCAAGAAAATAATCAAACATCAGTGGACACTTTAAATCTACTTTCCTCTTTTTTTTCCCATTTATTTTGACATAAGTTTTATATATACCTTAGAAATATCCAAGTTTAGTGAACTAGCACTAAAAATTAATCAATCTGGAATCAATAAGTTAATTACTGCAAAAACTTCCATCTGATGTAAAGAAAATCATCCGAGACACATGTGTTTAGCTATATTGGCAACTTGAGCATTAGAATGACTATTGCCAGAACAATAGTGATTGTTACACATTGAAAGACCAAAAAGCAAGAAAGCAGAGGTGCCTACCCCAACCTATGCCTTTCAGGGAAAACACCCACCAAAATCAGGGACAAAAGCGCGACGAAGCAAATTTAAAAAAAAAAGACATCAGTTTTTGCAAATTTCACTTTAAAAAAGCATTGATGAAATAAACCATACAGCTGTTGGAAACAAATAAGCCAGGACTAAAGTATATATGTAAATGGAATAATATTACAAGGGATGAGAACTGGAAACACAATTTTTTATTTAATTTTTTAGAATAGCTCACTGCTAGCATTCTCTCACACTCTCTTTACACACCTCCCTCCCCCATCCTTGCACTAATTGGATTGTCCAAAGGGCCATGATTGTGGAGCATTTTTTTTTGTGCTCAGACTAAGAGGTTGAATGACCTATTGTAGCTCATCGACAGCTGTGTCCCCAAAATGTTAGTTGTCACTGCTTCCTGCACATGTATTTTATTGCCTCAACTGAGGCGCCATAAAAGCTTACGCATCAGACTATACATAAAGACCTATATTCTGGCTTACATATTGAGCGCTGTTGTCCTTATCTTTATCTTTTGCTACTACTACTGCTACTACTACTTCTATTATTACGAGAATGAGTACTACTACTACTACTACTACTACTTCTACTACTACTACTACTACTACAACCAATACTACTACTACTACTACTGCTACTACTACTACTACTACTACTACTACTACTACTACTACTACTACTACTACTACTACTACTACTACTACTACTACTACTACTACTACTACTACTACTACTACTACTACTACCACTACTACTACTCAAGACATTTGAGCTGAATAAATACTGATTAGGCCTAGAACGTCTCTAGGCTGTAGGCCCCACCTGGCCGTGTAAAAACGAAAATAACAATCTAACATTTGGATCTAGACTTATATTATTACCTTGGAATGAAAATCACCTCCTTTTTTTTCTGAGCTAAAAAAAAAAAAAAAAAAAATAATAATAATAATAATAATAATAATAATAATGATAATAATAAATGAAAATTACATACTAGATCTAGATCTATAATAATAGTCTCAGTCCCAGTTTAAATTATCTATAGAGATCTAAATTTACACTAGATCTAGATCTAGCTCTACCGGTATTTATGATTTCTCAATGGGCAAGATTTAGAATGTTTCTTGACAAAAAGAAACTGCCTAATCGCATTATCTGTTGTCAGATGAAGAAATCAGAATGATTCTTTGTTGAGCATAACGGCGAGGTCTGGGTGTGAAGATGGAGAGAAAGATATTTTTCAGACGAATGTACGATAAAGTAAACAAATAGAACATCTTGATGGAACCAATATCTTGGACGGTTTCAACTATAATACAAATCTCGATAAAGGAATTGAAAATATAAATAATAAAGAAAAATACACGATATTGATATAATATATATCGCCCAGTTTTATACCTTCGCACAGGTTGATACTCGATAACAGAAAAATATCGTTCTCATCATAGAATTATATTTTCACTATTTGTTTTTTCGTAGGATTGTTGGGTCGCATTTGTCCCGATACAAAAATGAAAATAACTGATTATAATGGTTTATTTTGGGTCAGTCCAAATGCTGAAACAAAACGAAAAAATCTGGGATTTTGCGGGTAAATCAGGGTTTCTGGGGTACAACAACAAATCCGGGAGTTTCCCGGATTATCCGGGACCATAGGCATCTCTGAGAAAGGCATAAAAATGAAACATAATATAACATACAAGAATTCACTTGGTCAAAGAAAAAATGTTTAATTCCATAAGACTGGTAAATTTTTTATTACCTTCACTCTGAAAAATTTGAGACCCATGAGCAGGCTTATAATGCTTTGAGCTGTGTAAGGAGTCTGATCTCTTAGCTTCAACTCTCTTAATTCACTGATGAATTTCTTGCGTACAGCCAAAAATCTGTTCCGACAAATAAAATATAGGTCAAAATACTGCCATTTAAAAATTTTTGTCGCCACAGAAATGTATAATGAAATCATTATATACCAGAACTTAAAGATTTTTCTAGATGCATTGGAGAAAATCATAACAAAACTCATATTTTGAAATTTAAGAAAATAAAACATCACTAGAGCTAAATCAATGCAAATGCCTTTTCTCTCTTCTTGGGAATTATTGTTTATGCTCACCTTAAATCATGCTACACAGAACATTCAGTAACTTTGAAGGCTTGTAACATGTAGAGAAATAATTTTTCACTGTTTCATACCTAGATGTAGCAAGTACACCAATGACTTCAGCATAAAGATCAGCAACAACGTTGATGTTGGACTGGTTTGGATTTGCTTGCAGGCTGAAAAAAAATAATATTAACTTGTGATTGGGCAAGTTCTAAATCACCATTTATCTTCAAAATCCCTGACATATTTATGCATGAAGAAGACTTCATTTCAGCCACCGAAATCTCAATTTTCAATGCCATTACATAGTTCTAAAAGAAATTTTTTGAATGCAATGAATAATTACTATACATAAAGAAAACTGCGAAGTATTGTATAATAGAATTTATGGGTTGTGATAAGAGTGACTCCAACCTTTGTATAAGTAAGGTTGACATGGATATTCTCATAATTCAAATAACTATAACATAGTTTTTAAAAAATGAAAGATGGAAAAAGCTTATGGGATTATGTCTATATAGCTCACAATATGAACTATAAAAACGCAAAATGATATGTTCAAACTCACCCATCTCTATATTTGAAATGTCTGAAACATTGGTCGATAATATGTCCAACCAAATCTTCATGCCCAGGGTGATAAGAAAGCTATGAAGAGCATACCAAAACAGAGAGAGGTAGTAAAAAAAAAAAAATCAGGCAACACCTACTCCCCCTTCGCTACATCCAAAAAAATGATTAAAAAAAAACCACGATAGCATGATGAATGTAAACAACATAATGCTACTTAAGCCCTTACAGGAAATGTTGAACTGAGTTATGGATTCATACTATCAGTATGAGTACAAGAAAATTAAGACAGAGACATTACAAAAGAAAATTATCTTAAAGTTCATGCATCATTTTAAGTAGATAAAAGAAGCAAAAGAAGAAATCAACAGAAGCAGTCATTGAGCATCTATTTCTTTTTTAAATGAACTTTACAATATATTCATGTTTTTTGATGATAGTGATCACAGTGATGGTCCTGATCTATTGAAGTTGAGGTGCTAGTGGTGATGATAGAAGTAAAGTAATATCAGATTCACTTGTTATAGTATAGTAGTAAAAGTATCAAAAGCTGTATTGGTGCTAGAAAATGTGATTTTAGAAGAAAAAAAAAATCTTACCTTTGATAAAATCTCTATCAAGACCAAACAGTATATAAACTCCAAGGCAAGCTAAAATTTCAGTTACAAAAAAAAAAACATTAGTGAATACAGATAAAATATAATTTACTAAAATAATCTGCATTGGGTAAATAAACAAATTGAAAATCAATTTTATCAAGGAATCTTAGAATCATAATGATCTTCTATTCAAAATAATATTCCAAACATCAGTCCAAATGAGACAGATGTCAAATTCACATATTCAAAAGGTTCTGATATATTTCAATAATTATGTTCTTTTCTAATGAGGGATGAAAACTGCAGAAAATTATCTCAATTCTAATATTTTTCAAGTTTTTTGCAAAAGTCATATAAAGGAATCATATGCACTTTCAAGAGCTTTTTTGATTCACTCAATTTTTTTTATTTCCAAAATATTAGGAATAGGATTAGCAATCGTCACTTATTGGTCTGAACAATTTGCCTTGAAATTTAATGATCCCTAACTTTAGAAATGGTGAATTGATGTTTGAATTTGATTTTGAGAAAAGGCACTTCTCTTAATTTTCCTGCACTTTTTCAGAGTAATGTCTCATGACAAACACTTAAGTTGCTCTGAACATATTTCCACTATGAAAATTTGTAGAAATACATGAAGTACAGTTCTGCATTAGGAATATGTTGTACTCTTTAGATACCTTTGATGAATTTTGGCAGAAAACAACTTGTGTAAAATGACAAATTGCTCATCAAAATGTATTATTACTAGTTAATTGTTAAATGAAACTTGTCAAAAATTATTTAAAAACCTGTAGAAAGCAAATGAATTACGATAATGTTAACTTACATCACGTCTCTCGCAGAGAAAGTCTTTACTCCTATAGAGGAGAAAAAAAAGGGGAGAAAAGAGGTTGAACAAAAAAAAATGATCAAAGTAGGTTTTGTCATCGTTTGATCTATTACAATCTTCTATTTTAAAGTCGGTCTAGTTATACAAACGGAAGGTGGTATAACTATAGTCATCTAAGATTTTCAATGAAAAATGGAAAAATATGATCCCTTAAAAGAGGCAGATTAAACAAAAAAAAGGACACTGTTCAAACAAAATCATGTTCATTTGGTATTAGAAATACCAAGTTCAAAGGTCAAAAATAAGGAGAACATTTGTCTTTTTCTTACATCTGGAAAAGACCAAAGGTCTTATGTTTCATCAGAGAATTATAATAATATAATGCATTTTCACAAAATAAAAGTTAATTGTTCCAAACATCAACACCTTTGGGGGTGAAAAGTGCAAAAATTAATTCAGACTGGCTCTGAGACAAAAGTCAATGAGGGGAGCCTGAGGAAAAAAAATTATTTAATTTTCTTACAGTGAATCAAGAATTATCATGGACTAATGAAGTCAAGAACATCAACATCTGCAATATTTCCTGCATAATGTGATGCTTATAAAAACAAATTTGCCCATTACTTTATGCAACAATTGTATATGAAATAAAAGTCTGTGGTAAATAATCACCCTTTGCTTCTGTGTCTTTGTCTTGAATCTAACGAAGGACTTTCTTCTTTCATCTGACGCTGGTACCAAGCAAAAAGTGTCTTCAATATGGAAGGCAAGCAATGCTCAGCAACATTGCTTAATGAGCTCAAAATCTGAAAGGAAAATTGACATTATTAAAAGATAAAAAATCTATAGCTAACACTTCAATGTTTCTGATTTCCATCCTCAACAATTATATATCCAAATATTCAGTGCTTCATAATAACAATAGACTTTTTAAAAAGCAACATATGTGAAAAAGATAGAATAAAAGTGTTATATGAGGAATGAGAGAGTAAAGATAGCAACAAACAACAGGGAGAGAGAAAAATCAATATAATGGAATACATTAAATCATATACAGATAGGAAGGTAATTCATAGAAATGAACATTTCTTAATGAACAAAGCTTAAATACAGAAAAACTTTTTTTTAATTGCAAATTGTATGATATATTCATAAGAAATCTAACCTGATCAAAATGAGTATCTTCACCTCTCTGCAAAGACTTAGACAGAGGCCTTTCCTATCAAGTGGGAGTGAGAAAAAAAAAATAAAATTAGAACAAGAAAGAAATATAGAAATACATTTCAACGCGTTAGAATTGAAAGACTAAGTTTTGGAAATTTAAAATATTCAAACATTCTTTTGCATTCCAACATTGATAAAGTTCACAAAAGTTTATTTTGCTTAGACTGATATTTAGGACAATAAAATTAACAGGGAAAGTGAAATTTCAGACATAAACCCAAGATTTGTTAGATTATAATAATTTATATTTTAAACAACACGTACAGACAATACAAGAAATTATATATTATCAAAACATTGCATCATTCAAAGAATTGAGAAGCTAAAAAAGACATTCTGTTACAAAAACAGAAATGACAGGTTAAAAACCTTGAGTACCTATATAGAACAAAACATATCTGACAATGGCTGCCTCAGGTGACCTTAAGATGTTGCATTCTATAACTAACTTATGGCCTTGAACATCCAATGTTTGTTTCAATGTCTTTCAAGTTTGTTTAAGCATCATTTTTGATCACACCTTATCATTCAATCCAGATAAATCCAATTCTAGAGAATTTGATGGTACTGTTATAATGTTGCTTCTAAAACTTGCTTAGACTTCACGTTTTGTTACTAAAAGCATGATCCAGGCAATATATTATTTTGAGAAAGTAAAAACACAAATTTACCAAAGGTTCTGCAAGTATGAATTCAATCTTCCTTTCTGTCACTCGACAAAATTCCAAAAACAGATTGTGAAGAATGAACTCCCCAGACTTGGCATCTTTGTTTGCCACAGAGGAGGCCATATCTTGAGTAGATTCACGACGCCAAGGTAACTTGATTATTTCATCTTGAAAATAATGAAAAATTGATATTGACAGCAATGTAACTTTAATCATGGTGTTCTAATATAAAATAAATAATACAATAGAGCTGTGTATTGTTAATATTCTGGTATTGAATTATAAATGAAATCATATTATAAACTGCTGCTAGCAAAGTAGAAACACTTGTAAACCTTAGGTTCAAGTCTTTATTTTGATATGGACTTCTAAATTTATTTTAATTTAACAAGTTTGGCGATACATTTTTTTCTATAATTTAATTTGATAATAAGAAACTTAAGCATGTCACACATACAAAAATATTATACAGAAATCAACAGTTATTCTTATTCAATAGCACAGATATAAAATGTCATCCTATATAAGACGTTTTTGAAGTTTTGATTTTATCATTGTATATGCTGATAACTTAAATAAAAAACCATAATTTGTGAAATAACATTATTATAGCATTTTAGACTGGATTATTGTTGACTAAATGTCAAGTAAATTTTGTTCAATGGATCCAATCAGCTAACCTTTTATGCAGGATTATGAATATGACTCATGAAAGATACCCAAATCAAATGGCGTTTATCAATGCAATCAAATCTCATTGAAATAAAAAGCAATATGTTACAATTCATCTAAGAATTTGCTGCTACAGTTTGAGTGGTATTCGCCTACACATTATCAATTTCTTCATTTAACTGCATGGTCCACATTATGTCAAGAGAAAGAAAACACTACTTGCCAGCTAATATATATATATATATATATATATATATATATATATATATATATATATATATATACCTAATGCTTTATATTAAAAAAGCTACAGCAAATGATCTTTACAACAGATTTCAGCGATACTTACAGGATTGAGAGGATGAAGCCTGGGCACTGCCCTGACCTTGATAGTTATGAGACATTGCTCGTGCAGGATACAAAAGCTGATGCCTTTCATCCAAATTTAACTATATAAATACAATCACATCGTTTGCTGAAACAGCAATACCTGCAGATAAATCATGATTATGTTGATGACAAAAATATAAATAAAATAAAAATTTAATAGGCATATAGTAACACTTGGCAAAATGGAATTTTGCTTTCTTCATTAAGAAAATTAGATAAATTTGCAGATATCGGCCTAACTCCCTTGGACAAGTATTCTTTATCTTTAAGTGTTTCTTTCGCCTAGATTAATGCATTTTTTTGTCACCAAAGTCATCACCATTAAGGAAATAGGTAAGTACTTAACAGTTAAATGGGATTATTAAAATGACATCTAGATCTATTGCAATTTTTTGCAATCAGAAAGAAGTGCCCCTGGTTTCGGAATTGTGCACATGCCCTGAGACTGAGGTGGGTAGAGACTAGCTGTCAAGGTCAAGAATTAGTGGAGCAGGCAAAAGCACAAGCAGATTGGTATACAGAACTGGGACAAACATCAGGAAATAGTGCAAGACAAAAATGCTTTCATCTTAAAAAGTATTCATTTGCGACAAATAAAACCATATTTGTGTTCAAAGAAACATACAAATTTAAGGCTTGAACAAAGTTAGGCTAATAGTTAAAAATTTCCAGAAAAATAGAAATATCAATTCTAAATTTCCCAATTAAAAAAAATTTTGATACAAGTAAAAGAAAAAACCTTTTTCTTGAAAGTTCTTAGCTCTTTAAAAGTTTAAAACAGACAAAATCTAGTCTAGATTCAAGTCAACTTTCAAAAGACTTCATACACATAGCCTTTGTCGCGTAGGATGCACATAAATGCAATTATTAGGGTACAAGAGCCACGTAGAACCTAAAGACAATACACAGGACTCTTAACCCTAGTGCTGTGCACCCATTATATTTAAGCTTTGCTCTGGGTGCTGCGGTGCCATTAATAAATCTATGGACTGAGGTTCTGAACCGGGAGCTGCGGCGCCATTATTATTAATGGTTGCCTGGCGGGCCTGTTTGAAACGTCATCATCTTCTAAACACCCTATCTTATATACTCTGTAGACTTTATATCTTTTCTAAGAATATCAACCAATGAAAAGGTGACAATTTCTCCCTGTTGAACTACTGGGAGGCGATCGAGAGCCCCTGAGGTGTGAAGAACAAATTGCAACTTAGGCACATTTGTCGGAACCATGTTACGAGATCCGTAGTTGATGTTACTGATACATGGGAAACCAGCTTCCTTCGCATGTGGTTGTTATAAAGACCAAAGAGCAAATAAAAGAACTAGACAGCGGTGACTTTACCACATGGCCCTTCCCTTCCCCCTTACTTGCCCCCACCCTGTCCCTAATACAGAGACCTGACAAAGACTTGGCATGAACACTGCCCCCTTCCCCCCGGATTTCCTCAAATCATGTGGATTGCAGTTAGTAGTGGTGTTAGTTATAACATAACGTGATTGGCCAATTTTTGTAATAGCATTAGACCAAGCCAATCTTGTTACCGGTCAATCACACCACAGTCACTGTAAAGCCGGGTATAAAAGGGAGGAGTTTACTGAGGTGTCAAGAAAGGCATGAGTTGAGAGCGTGGTGTGTGTTGTGTGTGTAGGGTATAAAGTCTTTGCCTTTGTTGTTGGTGAGTTTGATATTCTGTCAGCTTTCAATATGTGTCCAATGGCAGGAAAGTATAGGCTGGCGAACAGATTGTTGAACAAGTTTTTTACTTGATGTCTCACAAATTGTAAGAGACAATGATTAGGGGAGCACCTGATAAACATCGAGGGCGGGCCTTGCTGCTTGGTCTGATTGTCTCCTTTCTCCTTTATTGCCTCACCTACCACCCCACCCCACTCTCTGTGCTTAGTTAAAATAGATCTACATTGTACCTGTATTTAGTTGTACATCTATCTGTATAGGTACATACATGTAGTTTCTTTGGACAAAAAGACCATGCACTGACTCTTGTGGCTTTAGCTTAGATGAAAGACCGAACTAGACTCAAAAGTTTGATGGTTCTAAATGAGTTATAATCTTTTCCAGCTTAGTTTTCATCCCAGCCACCCTCCTCCCTCTTACACACACACACACACACTAAATTAATTACGTACATGTGTTTCACTTTCAGTGCAAATCCAAGCTTTCATCAAAGGACTTGTTAATTATTGTAAACTGAAACTATCGTATCCAATGAACCTCTCTTTGAAAAGTTATTTTTCTCCAAGCCTATGTCTGTAATTCGTCCTTTCTTAAACTCTTAGAACCATGAAACATATTTAAATAAAGTTGTCACGTTTGAAAAAATAAATGTAACTCTGTTTTGGCAACAAAAGAGACACTTTGTTGTGAACTACAATACGCTCAGTACAAACACAGGTAATCCGCTCTGCAACTTGCCCAGTCCAGAAGCTAACTGGGCATGGCAACTGTACAGTTTTCAGCCCTATCTGTGGATAACCGCATATGCAGGATGAGGGTTTAAAAGTTTTAGGGAACCGTAAAAGTGTAAGTATATATTAAACCACAAATCTAGAACCTTAGAAACTTTTTTCTAGAATGTGCTCAGCTCTTAAAATTTCAGTATTATTGCAGATATTAAACCAACTAAGCTTTAAAATTTTATTTTTTTCATTGAATTTGATATATGCTGTGTACACGAATATGAAGGTTTTATCCGTTGTAAATAAATACTTTTCAAGATATAGGCTAAGCATTTTTGTGTTATTCTAAAATCTACTACAAGTTTCAATCTCGTCGAGAAACATTCAACTGTGAAGCCTGACGTGAGTTGGACACATAGCTGCAATTTTATCGGAGGATGCACAAAAAAGCAATAAAGAAGGTACTTGGTCCATCTAGAACCTACAGACACTAGACAGGGCACTTCTAAAGTTAACCTCTACAGATTTAAAGGAACCACAAATTTACTTAGATCTAGAATATAGATAGTAGTTTCAACTTCTAAAAATAAAATTTAAAAAAAAATTCAGCCTCTAGGACTAGACTCTAGCTAGCCTTTCCTGAGGTTTAGTGTGTACTCATAAGGTCGAAACGGATTTATGTGCTCCCCTATAAAGACCTAGATCTAGGTTTACCGAATCTTTTGTTACAGAATATAGATTCTACATCTACAAATCTAAGCAATCGTGAAAAATTTGTCTAGATCTAAAGTTCTAAGTTATGGCTGGGTTGTTGTATTGCAGTCGCCATTTTTTTTTTTCAGGAGTAAACTATCTTCCAAATTATTAGGTAAAGATAATCGCCCTTTGCTCTAAGCCAAGGGGCTGTAACTAAAGCTGGATACAAATTTTTGCTGTGTAGCGAAAGAATACAGTGCTAAAGTATAATAGATCTATCATGTGACTGCGTATATAAATATGATATATTCGCTATCAATACTCTTTTAAGCCTTGAGTTATGATAGGAAAAAATAATTAATGTGAACATAATGATTGGATAAC